>CAJQUW010013230.1:142500-627872 GCA_907163375.1 Prostheceraeus crozeri | reverse complement strand
CACACTGTTGAAACTTTATTTTCAACTTGTAAACTGTTGAAACTTTATTTTGTTTCTAACATATAAACAGCTAAAACTTTATTTCTAACGTACACACCGTTGAAACTTTATTTTTAACTTGTAAACGGCTGAAACTTTATTTCTAACGCGATTCTATCATGTCAGGACTACACTCTTTTGATTTACAAAACATGCTTTGAATACTCATACGATGAAGTTTTTACTTTCATTTATTTCTAACGTACACACTGTTGAAACTTTATTTTTCAACTTGTAAACTGTTGAAACTTTATTTTGTTTCTAACATATAAACAGCTAAAACTTTATTTCTAACGTACACACTGTTAAAAGTTTATTTTAATCTGTAAACTGTTGAAACGATATTTTCATTTACAACTAGTAGAATGCTGAGTCTAACTTGCAAACTAGTAAATCCTACGATCGTACTTTACAAACAGATAAAACTTTATTTCTAACGTAGACACTGTTAAAACTTTATTTTTCAACTTGTAAACGGTTGAAACTTTATTTCTAACGTACACACTATTGAAACTTTATTTTTAAATTGTAAACTGGTGAAACTTCATTTTATTTCTAACATACAAGCTGATAAAACTTTATTCTTAACTTGTAAACTGGTGAAGCTTCATTTTATTTCTAACATAGAAACAGATAAAACTTTATTCTTAACATACGCACTATTGAAACATTAGTTTTAACTTGTAAACTATTGAAACTTTATTTTTAACTTGTTAACGGTTGAAACTTTGTTTTATGTCTAACATACAAACAGATAAAACTTTATTCTTAACTTGTAAACTGATGAACCTTCATTTTATTTCTAACATAGAAACAGATAGAACTTTATTCTTAACATACACACTATTGAAACTTTATTTTTAACGTGTTAACTATTGAAACTTTATTTTTAACCTGTAAACGGTTGAAACTTTGTTTTAATTCTAACATACAAGCAGATAAAATTTATTCTTAACTTGTAAACTGGCGAAACTTCATTTTATTTCTAACATACAAACAGATAGAACTTTATTCTTAACGTACACAATGTTGAAACTTTATTTTTAACGCACAAAGCGCTTAAACTTTATTTCCATCATACACACTATTGAAACTTTATTTTAATCTGAAACTTTATTTTTAACTTGTTAACGGTTGAAACTTTGTTTTATGTCTAACATACAAACAGATAAAACTCTATTATTAACTTGTAAACTGATGAAACTTCATTTTATTTCTAACATAGAAGCAGATAGAACTTTAATCTTAACATACACACTATTGAAACTTTATTTTATTTTTAACATACAAACAGCTAAAACTTTATTTTATGTCTAACATACAAACAGATACAACTTTATTATTAACTTGTAAACTGATGAAACTTCATTTTATTTCTAACATAGAAGCAGATAGAACTTTATTCTTAACATACACACTATTGAAACTTTATTTTTAACGTGTTAACTATTGAAACTTTATTTTTAACTTGTATACGGTTGAAACCGGTTTTTTTTTAATTCTAACATACAAACAGATAAAACTTTATTCTTAACATACACACTATTGAAACTTTATTTCTAACGTACACACTATTGAAACTTCATTTTTAACTTGTAAACTGGTGAAACTTTATTTCATTTCTGACATACAAGCAGAAAAAACTTTATTCTTAACTTGTAAACTGGTGAACCTTCATTTTTATTTCTAACAAATAAACAGATAGAACTTTATTCTTAACATATACACTATTGAAACTTCATTTTTAACTTGTAAACGGTTGAAACTTTGTTTTAATTCTAACATACAAGCAGATAAAATTTATTCTTAACTTGTAAACTGGCGAAACTTCATTTTATTTCTAACATAGAAACAGATAAAACTTTATTCTTAACATACGCACTATTGAAACATTAGTTTTAACTTGCAAACTATTGAAACTTTATTTTTAACTTGTTAACGGTTGAAACTTTGTTTTATTTCTAACATACAAACAGATAAAACTTTATTCTTAACTTGTAAACTGATGAACCTTCATTTTATTTCTAACATAGAAACAGATAGAACTTTATTCTTAACATACACACTATTGAAACTTTATTTTTAACGTGTTAACTATTGAAACTTTATTTTTAACCTGTAAACGGTTGAAACTTTGTTTTAATTCTAACATACAAGCAGATAAAATTTATTCTTAACTTGTAAACTGGCGAAACTTCATTTTATTTCTAACATATAAACAGATAGAACTTTATTCTTAACATACACACTATTGAAACTTTATTTTTAACGTGTTAACTATTGAAACTTTATTTTTAACTTGTTAACCGTTGAAACTTTGTTTTATTTCTAACATACAAGCAGATAAAATTTATTCTTAACTTGTAAACTGGCGAAACTTCATTTTATTTCTAACATATAAACAGATAAAACTTTATTCTTAACATACGCACTATTGAAACATTAGTTTTAACTTGTAAACTATTGAAACTTTATTTTTAACTTGTTAACCGTTGAAACTTTGTTTTATTTCTAACATACAAACAGATAAAACTTTATTCTTAACTTGTAAACTGATGAAACTTCATTTTATTTCTAACATACAAACAGATAGAACTTTATTCTTAACATACACACTATTGAATTTTTATTTTTAACGTGTAAACTATTGAAACTATATCTTTCATTTACAAATAATAGAACGCTTAGTCTAAATTGCAAACTAGTAAATCTTATTCGTCACCAAATCTATGCAGCAATGTAGGACCTGCACCTAGATCTCGATGTGTCATTACTTTCATTACTTTATTAAGGACACGTGGTAAAATTGAAATGATAAGACCACCCCTCTGACGTCGTCTTCGTCTTCGTCTTCGTCTAGTACGATATGGCATTGTCATAATAACATTCCATTCACTGTTACTTAGCGCTTTCGCTTAATACGTCTAATGGCTTTCCTTGCTATATGTCGTGAAACACCCTTTGTAATAGTTCCTGCAAAATGTTTACCAAGCATTCCCGCTAGAGGTAAAAGAATACCCCCTCTCTGACGTCTTCGTCTTCGTCTATAACATGGCATGATTCATACAATCTGCTATGTATATGATTACTTAAACTTCTACATCCCATACCCTTTCATTCAAAAGAATCAAGGCTTACCATGTAAGTTTATTGAAGAAGCACACACGAGAAAGTAAATCATGAGAAAGTAAATCATGAGAAAACACTGTTCATATCAATGACATGCACCAACGCTTCATCCACAAAATCCACCTCACGTCGTATATTTGATTCTGATGAAATGCGTCCATGAAACTGTCGATGCGGCAATTGTGGGATAAGCATACGTAATCCCAATGGGACCACCGGAGATCCTGCCCTCGAGTTAGGTGGATTATTCTCCTTCTCCTTCTCCTTTTCGTACGTCACCCACTCTTCATCCGTCATTTCACTAAAATTCGTCCGACTGGAAGATGGTGAATTTAAAAATCTGTCCAACTGTGTAATGTCTGGTGAAAACCTTGGAGGAAGATTGTCCATCGGGGTAGGCGTCACCAACTCTGGAAGTCCTTCATCAGTCAATTCACTCAAATCGGGCCACGATCCCCATCCAGACGGAAGATCAGTTGGCCAGTCTTCCTCGTCGCTCTCTGGCACTAACACTTCGGGAATGCGAATCCGTAAAGGTTGGATCATCGTTACGTCGGGCATGTTCACTAGCTCAAGTCAAAATATGAAGTAAATGATTTCAAAAGTCATTTATATACAGTTTTTAGTGGATCGGGTCCTCTAAAAGGTATCAGGTCCTCTAAAAGGTATCGGGTCCTCTATCGGGTCCCTTCCACAATCCATCTCTCCAATAATTTGATTGTCGTTGATGACTCACTATCGTCGCTTTCAGCACAAAGTCGCATGTGTCCTCACACTCTCTGATCTTCTCTGGATTCTTCGATTTATAGGCTCTCCTCTTATATCTTTCAATCATTTGTTTGATGGTCTTCATCTCCTCACGCTGCCTTACTCTCAACTCTTCTCTTGTTTCTACCATGATTATGATTGTGACACTCATTTCATCCACTCTTATATACATCTCTCAAAGGACCCGATCCCTTCATGGGTCCCCTTCAGGGGACCCTGAAATCACCTCGTTTGTCCACCCGTCCATTCAATGTCAGTCAATGTATCAGTATGAAGAATCTGAACCCACACCTTCTTCTCAATATCCAAACGAAATCGTCGTGTCAATTTCGGTCGTTTATACACTTCTGGAGTATGTTGATATACTATATACATAGCCCGTGCCAAACCTCCTCCATCTTCACGCTTTCTACCTGGAGAACGTCGAATACATGTTTCTGTAGGATTCCATGATATAACTACATCTCCTTCATACATTGGAATGTAATCACGTTCAAAATAAAGACAGTCTTTCGGTTTCTCCACCGTTGTTGTAATTGGATGCTGATATGTCGGTGTTACTTCAAAATAGAATGTGTCAATATACGTTGGAATTATTTCATTTTCCAATTCTATCTTACGGCGTGATATCACTACACAGTTCTTCGTCTCTGAAATTATCTTGTCTCCATGAAATAATGGAATGGTACGGTGATATTGCCAAAATTTACCTTTCCAATGACGTATTGGATAACGTACCTCACACTCTGGAACCTCACACTCTGGAACCTCACTCATGATGATTATATTCCCATCTATTTTCACTTAACTTATTTATACCCATATCCATCTTCTTCTAATACCATCCTATTCATTATAGTATAACTCAAAGGAAAATGATCACATGTATGAAGTATGTTTATTCAATAAAAGTTCATTCAATATATACATAAAAGTTCATTGAAATACAAATTCTCCACTTATTTCACTAAAGGACTTATAATCACCTCTCTCTTCATCAATGTCTCTGTACCATCCGTTGGGAATGACACGAATCCATGCTTCACCATCTAGACGGAATCGTTGCGTCTCATACGGTGGGTCCATGAGTGGCTTTGAATGATGTTCAACTTCCACATACGCCCCATCCACCTTCCATCATCCACCCATCCTGGTGCACGACGTATCATCATTCTTGTAGGGGAGTACCCCAGAATTACATCCCCTTCGTACATAGGCACATCTCGTTCCATGTATAGTGGCTTCTCCGGTGGGTCATTCGTACTTGAATGTATACGATATACAGGTGATTTAGTAAAATAAAAAGTGTCAATCGTAGTTGGAAATATGAGTCTCTGTCTGTACCACAGCCCGCTTGACCACCACACATGATATCTTATCTGATAGGATCACATCCCCAGCGAAAAGGGGAATATCTCGATACACCATTGCAGGTACTCGATCCCGAAGCAATGGGAAGAAAATAGATGCTGACGTTGATGCTGACGTTGATGCTGACGTTGTAGATATCGTTACTTCACCGGCTACTGCCATATTGTATCTGAGTAGTCTTCTTCAACGGTATAATTCATCTACATTCAAACTCCTTCTCATATATTCTCTAAAGGGGCCCGACCCTTAGTAACGGGTCCCTTAGTTACGGGACCCGTTTGTAAATCTAAAAACATTTCATATGGACGATGATGGTAGATAAAATAGTGTCAAATAAATTAAGATAGCTTACACTTCTGATACAGGGATAGCAATCGACTGCGATCCATGTGTAAAGAGCTTGTTAGACTATGGATGGGCTTAAGTGGATGATTTAACCATGTATACTTTTTCATTTGGAAATAGTAGCACGCTTAGTCTAACTTGTAAATCTTATAACATTTCATATGGACGATGATGGTAGATAAAATAGTGTCAAATAAATTAAGATAGCTTACACTTCTGATACAGGGATAGCAATCGACTGCGATCCATGTGTAAAGAGCTTGTTAGACTACGGAAGAGAGAAGTGTGTTATGTTGCGTGTGGCGCGTGAGTGTCCTCCCATTTCATTCCATTCATCAATTCGTCTCATTGATAGAGACAGGTAGAACTCATGGTTCTCATAACGTATGCAATGGAAAGTTTTAGGCAACCTTCGACAGTTGGCTAAATGTCGCCCTGACGCGAATGCATGCTACGTTGAGACAGAGGCAATCACTTGCAAACATGACGCAGAGAGGTTTAACAAGATTGACCATTGCCGAATGTCCCTTGCGGTATACATAGCTACGGGTTTCACCGCCGCCCTTTACAGGAACGCCCGTCGAAAGGAAGTATTACACCGAACTTCATTTGCAACGTTCAAGTTGACTGATAGCAGATTCAACTTAATGATAGTATTCGCCAGTCCGAAGACTGCCCAGGGCAAACCGCGAGGAGGTTCTATCATGTCTTGCCCCATGGTGGCCCTTAAGAGAGCCGATGGTTCGTTCTCGGTGACAATTAAGTTGACTATTGGCTTGAATAGTCAATAGGTATGACAGTTAGGTTGTCATAAACCCTGTGCCGCCTAAGCCGTGCTGGTGCATCTGGCACCTTTCGGATGCGGGTGGTATTTGGAGTCCACACCTCATCCGTCCAAACGATCCTCTTGATCTTCCCCTTCTTCTCATCCTCATCCCACTCGTCGAGGATGACGAACTCGGGAATACCGTTGTCTTCATCAGTGAAGACGGGAATATTGTCGGTAGATGTCGCTTCCATCGTGACTTCAAATTGAATGAGAAGCGCTACAATCTTCTGGCTTATATAGGGTTTTCAACAATGAATTGCTCAACAGCGAATCAGAATGCTTCAGGGATAGCAATCGACTGCATAATGTTCAAGTTGACTGATAGCAGATTCAACTTAATGATAGTATTCGCCAGTCCGAAGACTGCCCAGGGCAAACCGCGAGGAGGTTCTATCATGTCTTGCCCCATGGTGGCCCTTAAGAGAGCCGATGGTTCGTTCTCGGGAGTCGTCATCCTACAGCCTACCAATTCTGCTGAGAGAGTCAAAGACTCTCTCTTTGGTAGCACTGTCGACTTCCACACTAACTGGCATGTGAGTATAGAGTGGAATGTAGCGCCATTCCGTTGGATTGACAGCAGTTGCTGTCATCGGATTGCCAATCCGAGCAAGATTGTTGTGGACTCTGTCTTGCTCCTCTAGCCTGACGAACTCCTCAAATAAATTTCGCGGCCTTAACTGCGGTCCGCGAGGAGAGCTAACTTGACTGTTCGGCGTCTGCATGATTGAAATGAAATGAAATGAGAGGCAGTGGTTTATATACCCCTCTAACGCGACGCAACGTTCAAGTTGACTGATAGCAGATTCAACTTAATGATAGTATTCGCCAGTCCGAAGACTGCCCAGGGCAAACCGCGTGGAGGTTCTATCATGTCTTGCCCCTAGGTGGCCCTTAAGAGAGCCGATGGTTCGTTCTCGGGAGTAAATTGATGGGGTGGTGAAGGCGGGCAAAGATCTGCAATGAAAATGATATGTATTAGAATAGGATATACTATCTTATTTGCTTTTCACTTACCAAGTTAGTCATCCTTAGGTAGTCTCGCGCGTTTCCGAATCGAAAATTTATGGAGATGGCCGCGCATTCGTAAGCTTGCATGGAGACACTTTTTCGTGGGATGACCGTTGTAGCAAATAATTGATTCGTCCAGATTTTTATTCACCAATACTTCGCCGGCCAAATGATTGTCCCGAATAGGGATGTGAAACTCAAACAAACGATCCTCATTCACACGTTCCCACTCATCCCTCATGCGCTCCAACTTCTCACACGCCTGCCTCTCATCACCCCGCCGAGCCACAGTCCTCTCCAACTCAACATTCCTCGCTCTCAACACACTCATCTCCTTCATCATCTCCTCAAACTTCGCCTCTGCATCTCTCATTCTTCTCTCCGCAGCACTCGCCCTCTTCTCACACGCATCATTCTTCTCTTCCAACTCTCGCGTCTTATTCTTCAAATCAGTCACACAACGCCTCATTCTAATGTTTTCATCCGCCACCTCCTTCGACTTCAAATCCTTCTTTTTCAACTCATCCAACTCCTTCACAACTTCATCCTTCACTTTCTTCAAACTCTCAAACTTATTCACTAACAACTCATGCGCCATCTGCTGCGAAACATGTCTCTTCTCTTCATCCTTCAACCACCTCGCCGACTGCACACGAATCCCACCACTCTTCACTTTTGGGGAAGATGAGCTCTTCGGGGGGTCGGTGATGACGATGTTGGACACCTCCGATGACGAAGAGCTCAACTTCCTCACACGCTTCCTCACACGCTCCCTATCTAAATCCACATCATCCTCATCATCACTCTCAAGCACTCTCTTCCGCTGCTCAATCTCACCCTCCAACGACGCAACCGCTCTCGCCAACTCATCATTCTCAACAACATTCTCAACAACATTCTCAACAACATTCTCAACAACATTCGCAACATTCGCCAACATTCGCTCCCTCTCTTCCACAATCAACTGTGTAAATCTCAAATCAGTCACTAAACCACCACTACAGTCAGCATGCACTCTGTAGAAACGCGCCTCATCCTCATCACCCTTCAGCACTCTACACTTCACGCACGCAACCCTATTCAAGACAATCATGTGGCCGGTGCCCGCCTTCTTGACGTGAGCCTTGGCGTCCGCACTGCGATTTATACGACCGCACACACACATTTTGATGTGAAATTTTCGATTTTTGTCGTTGGCCATGATAGATTTTATTGTGAACTGTAAGATAATGAAATTTGTATAAGTTTGGAATCATGTAGTACAGTCATATTCCTAAAGAGTGTAGTGAGTGGCACTCGATCCCGTCGACAGCCCGAAGGCCTTGTACCGATCACTAGGGAAGTGAGAGATCTTCCCCGATACCCGCTCTTTACAGCTAAAGACATCATTGTCACTGCCCCGAAGTGGTAACAGGAACGCCGAGTCAAAGGTAGTGATCAGTAGCTGGGATCTAACCCCTCAAAGCTGCCTTAGACTTAGTTAAATTTCAAATCTGATAGCAGATTTGAACTCAGCATACTTGAAAACCTTAGTCTATATGTTAAAACTTTGAAAAAGTGAAAATTAAGAATTTTTAAAAAATTCCGCATTTTACTACTCATACTACTTTTAAAAAATTTTATCAGTAGTAAAGACACTATCAAACTCTATCATACAAACTTTGAAGTAGCAAGATAGCTTGCCTACTTCAAAAGATAGAGTCCTTTGCACCCGATATCGGGAGCTCAGAGCGACGACCGTCGCTTACCTCGTCTTTCGATGAAGTGATCAGACTTACGTTGTCGCGGGTTTATATATGCTCGGAAGAAAACTTAAAATGGCTCTATCTCCGAAAGTATTCATCGTAGCGACATCCGGTTTGTTGCAAACGATTTGTCTCATCATTCTTTACAATATGACACCTGAACCATTCTCATATGACCACGGGAAGTTGGTCCGTCAGCACATGTGCATGTAACATGCCACAAGTGAAAAAATTCCTAAGTGTGGGAGCTCCAGTGTGGTGAAAATTTTGAAAAATTTAAAACTTCCGAATTTTGACCTGGGACCTTTACCAAAGTTTGTTTCAAGAAATTTTGTCCGAACGAGGGGGGGGGTCAGTGAAATTTGATGAAAAATGTTTTGGTGACGGTCCCAGGTCGAAATTCCACACTTTCGAAAATTTTCAAAATTTTACCCATACAAAGTCACTCTGACACTTAGGATTTTTTCAGGTAAGCGAGCTCCGACCTAAAATCTTGTAACCGCTCTAACTTTTGAACGAAGACAGATAGGAACAAGCCGATTGTTTCACTGAATTTGTCTCACTCTTAGCTTTCAAACGAGCTATCGCACGACAAAATCCGTCCACTAGAACCAAAGTTAGAAGATTGTTGTCGGGGGGGGGGGGGTCAGCGAAATTTGATGAAAAATGTTTTGGTGACGGTCCCAGGTCGAAATTCCACACTTTGGAAAATTTTCAAAATTTTACCCATACAAAGTCACTCTGACACTTAGGATTTTTCAGGTAAGCGAGCTCCGACCTAAAATCTTGTAACCGCTCTAACTTGTGAACGGCTGGTCCGATTGACTCGCAACAAAAAATGTTGTCGAGCAGTTTTTTCTCCTCTTTCAAACGAGTAGCTGTAAGACAAAATCCGTCCACTAGAACCAAAGTTAGAAGATTGTTGTCGGGGGGGGGGGGGGGTCAGCGAAATTTGATGAAAAATGTTTTGGTGACGGTCCCAGGTCGAAATTCCACACTTTGGAAAATTTTCAAAATTTTACCCATACAAAGTCACTCTGACACTTAGGATTTTTTCAGGTAAGCGAGCTCCGACCTAAAATCTTGTAACCGCTCTAACTTTTGAACGAAGACAGATAGGAACAAGCCGATTGTTTCACTGAATTTGTCTCACTCTTAGCTTTCAAACGAGCTATCGCACGACAAAATCCGTCCACTAGAAGCCAAAATCGAAGCAAGCTGTCCAGAGGGGGGGGGGACGTCAGCCGAAAATTTTTTCTCTCCGATTTCGCTGGAAACATCCTTCCTAACCCAAAATTTCACGTAGATTCCGAATCTGGACTCCGTTTTCTCATCCGATGCTTCGTTTGGGCGCTACACACCAAAACGTCCCACATTCTATGTCAAAATTTTGAAGAAACAGTTTTTCTCGCCGATTGCCTTGAAACTCACCCTACCGATGCAGAATTTCACGCTGAATCCGAATCTGACCTCCGTTTTCTCATCCGACCACTCCTTCCACTCGAAACAACCCATTTTACAACCCAACATTCAGCAGATTGCACCAAAAACATCACACACTATAGCCTCAAGACTAATCCTGGCGGTCGCCCACGTCAACCTAGACGGTCGCCCACGTCAACCTGGACGGTCGCCCAAGTCAACCAGGCGGTCGGACCAACTCACTCCAGTCTCACACTCTGACGTTCCAGAGGGGGGGGGACGTCAGCGAACATGTTGTGAACGTGGACCCACCCGGCCGGCACACCACGACAGACCACAACCTCTGTCGTTCCAGAGGGGGGGGGGGACTCAGACACGAAGCACCACGGCGGCCGACTACGACACTCTGCCGTGCCAGAGGGGGGGGGGACGCAGCGATGGCCGCCATCTTGCGCGGTCCAGAAGTGGAGTTTTGCTTACTACTCTTAATCATAGGTATCTCAATGCAAAAATCACAAAAAGGGGCAAGGACTGTGATAGGTCTGGGGACAGTCCTGGAATTCATGCATAACTTCGAAACACTATCATGTAGACAGAACAATGCGTCGATAAAGTTGTTCCAACAATCACTTGCCACGGAATCCACTTGTACCAATCATATCTTCAACCGGGAAAATTCTCCTCTCTCCCATTCGAAATAAGAGGCGATTAAGGATCTCCTCATTCAGACCTCTTCACTCATGAAGAAGCTTTGTAATCCATAGCCGACATTCACGATTCCTTTACTGTGCACAATATAAATACTTTTCCATCATTAAAGAGTTTCGGATTTCCGGAATTCTAGAATTCTAGACGTTATCCGACTCCGACTCGGACACCTACACCAAGTTCTTGTTTTGGTTCCCTGAATTTGATGATACCCAAAGAACTTCGAATAAAAATCCATGGCTCATATCAATGGTATACTGCAACTTTGGCCTATCAGTTGGTTTTAATGCTATTATTTCTGTCACATCGATATGCACTTGTGCACTTAAGTTCGCACACGGATATAATTAAATGATTCATTTCTATAGTCCCCCTGAACGCATAATTATTGAAATGTGGCATCTATTGTACAGACGAAGCATATACGTTTAATGTAAACACATTACACATCACTCTATAGCTTACCTTGATGAAAAATGATAAATGTCCCGTTGGCCTAGGCCTACAATTCCCGATGGGGTAGTGGCAGTCATTCTCTAGTGCACAACAACCTCCAAGGTCTTTTTTGAATTTCATTCAAGTTCCAAAAGATTGCATTCCATTTAACATAAAACAAGAAATTCATCAATTCACCTGTCACAATAAAATATATTTTACGGATATCAAAGTCTGAAGCTTGCTTAAACTATATCGTGCCATTCATTTAGTACTGTATTTCTGTATACCTGTTCATTTAATCTGCATTCTTGCTTTCACTTGTCTTAGACGTTCTAATTTGATGCAGCTCACTACATGTGATTAAAGAACTCGAGATCTTGTAATAGTTAATTTACCTTTGGACAAAATTTTCTGAAATTCATTGAGAAAAGCGAAAAACAGAGATGCTAAACTACGAATTTCCAAACATATTAAAGGATATAGACCTAGAAATTATTCGACTTTTTAGATTTTTGGTTTTCTAGAGAAGCTTGTAGTTCAATAATTGCTAGTTTTCCTGGAGAAACATTGTGCTGTCCACAATATCCGGATTCAATTGTTTCTCAGTGGTGTACACAATGCTCCAGTCACACGTGAGTACAAAGCAATACTAGTAAGTCGGAGTTCGTGATCCTATCATTTGATAAAACTCTGTGACTCCGGCTACGACTTTGAAAGCCTATTTACAAATCTTTGAAAATGAATAAGTAATTTGTCTGAATTCCCTTTATTATCATTATTTTTCAATAATCTATCGGCTGCTTCAAGGGAAGGAAATCTATGGAGCCTTATCTGTTTCAGCTACCGTCACGCTACTGTAATGAAGTTAGAACAAAAATTCTAATTTCATAGCCGTATTTCAAGCAAATTATAAGCGTCTATGATCTGATAATATTTTGTCATTTGCGTGTGATAGTCTCTTTCTGCTTCATTGCCCCAGGCCTTAATTTCACATTCCAAACTCAACTTCAATCAAAGTTTTCCTTTACATTACACATAAATTTCTCCAGGGAGAGGCAACGATTCTCATATTTGTCTCTCTTATAGAAGGCACTTCAAATCAGACCGACTGACAAGCGACCAATGTTCCCGCAATAATTAGAGATAAAGAAACTTTATTCAATGATAGATAATGACAACTGAGTTCGAAGATAAATGAAATCCTAAATCTAATAATTCGAGTTTGAAATTGAGATTCCTAGACAAGGCATCTTTAGATTCAAATCCGTTTTATTATGTGTGATTGCTGAAGGAGCAAAGCGAGAATACATTTTTGATGGAAATCATTTCCAACAGAAAGTCTACGAGGAGGAATAGTTGCTTCAAATGCAGCAAGAATCGAAGCGTTAATAATTGCTCAATTTAGAAATAAAACACTTCTATCGAAATTTGTGATTCATTTCGAACTTGCTTCAAGCTCAGTTGACACATAAATTCTATTTCAAGCGGATCAACACGTCGTTATAAGGCTTACTAACGCAATAAAGCTTATCAGCCTGCAGTAGTCATTTTCCATGACCATGACCTTGGTTGTGAAAGTTAAGAAGATATGACAAATATTTCAGATTTGTAAATGATGACATATTTGTTTATAATGTGATATACAGGGTGAGGCGTAATTCTGGAGACATAGGAAAAGTTGCATTTTGCACATTACCATGATGGTTAACCTAATTTATCACTGCTGAATTGGATAAATACATGCAGTAAGCATTTTATTTTGCAAAAAAGTTACTACGAACTCAAAGTTGAATTACATAAGCTTCCACTTGGATCTAGAATAAGATGAAAACAGTATATTTTAATTGGAATTGGTATTCAACAAGACACAAGGAAAAGGAAGGCTAATCACATTATGTGCTCTATGTGGGAGCCGGTCTGTTGTACACACTTCAGGAGGAGATTTTTCCAGTCAATACGAACACGACTCAAAACATCCGACGAAATGCAAGCACAAGCATCAACAATTCTTTCTTGCAAATGATCCAGATCTCTGATCTTCTTAGATCGAATCACTCCAATATCTCCAATTTTGATGATTTATTTCATCGTTAAAATTAAAATTGGTTTCGTCGGTGAAGAGCATCATCGATGAGAAATTCGGAGATTCTTCCATGCGCTTTAAAGCCCAATTGTAAAACTCCACCCGTCTGTCGGGGTCATCTTCACTAAGATGTTGCAGCATTTGCACCTTGTACGGATGCCATTTGAAGGCATGCAAAATTCGAAGAGCACTGCGCTGACTAAGTCCTTGTTCTTAGACGACGAGAGCTTTTGTGAGGACTTTTGGAAACTGCAGCTAAAATAGAGATCGATGACGCTTTATCTGTCATAGAGGGACGTCTTCCACTTCTCTCACGGTCGTCCACACTTCCAGTTTCCTTAAATTTACATATGAGTTTTCCAACGGCACTATGTGTAATTAGTGGTCGGTCGGGATGTCGACAATTGTAATCATCTGCTATTGCTCGGTAGCTCCCGATAGCGTCGTGCAAAACGACATCAATGCGCTCTTCTTTCGACAGCGCCATAACTGCGCTGTAAAGCTCTATGTTAATGAAGTGATGCTTTAAATGCCGAGTACGTGAATAAGTCGTCTTTCTTGAAGTTGAATAATTATCAATCAATATCTTGCATATGTTTCTGTGTATAATTGAATATTTGAATTATCTGTATGGCTGAAATTGACTTGTAGTTAAATGAATTCGTCATAGGAAGTTTTATGGTGCATCAAACTTGCGCAAAAATGGAGATTCCCATTGAAAATAATGTATGTCAGATTCAAAGTATATTCCCTATGTCTTCAGAATTGCGCCTCACCCTGTAGAACTAATTATGCCAGTGAATATCTTTGTCAGCAATGGCCATCTTTTCTCATTCACTCTGTGAACAGCGTCGTATTTGAAGAGGCTTAGGGCTCCGGTGGGCTTGGCGGACTTCGTTGGCCTAGCTCACTTAGGTCCGTGCCTTCGGCTCGTCGCACGATCGCGTCGCCTCTCTTCGCCGTCAACCATCAGATCTCGCTCACTACGTTCGCTTAATCTAAATCGTAGTAATTGATGAATTTATAATAGACTTGCTTATCATTCCTGATTTTTTCATTATCATTCCTGTTTTATTACATTCACAGCAACAGAAGATTACGTAAGAAAAGTAAGCCAAAAATTCCAATGACTATCCATAACTTTCTAGAAAGACGAAATGTCAACAAAAACATAATTGATGCAGAAGAATACAAATAGTATGAATAGACATGATATAGCAATGTGAGAATGACATAGTGAATTACTGTATGCGAATGTTGTCGATGTTCCAAGTGCTATATTTCTTACCACCTCAGAACAAGCAGTTTGAGGCTGTCAATTCTTTCGACAAGCTGTTTGACTTAAAAGAGACGATGAAAACTCTCGGTTCATGGAACAACATAAAATAATGAAAATGTAGTTTTTCAAACATGTTATCACTTACACTGCACAGCATTGCTTCCTCGATGTTTTCTCTACTTCACTCATTCATTTGATAATTGATAGTAGAAGGACAGAGCACAAATGTGTCCCTGACATGACCTAAATAGACAAGGACAGACAAAAATGCATTTCAAAACTTCAACAACTACATAAAAGGATAAATCTAATTGCCGTCCAAGCGGAAGGATGAAAATTGCATAGCATGAATTGAGCAATTTTTGCAATGAAAAAGTATTTCTCTGTGCAATTTTCAATTCAGTGCTCTTGGATCGCTGTCCTTCATAATTATCTCGAGATTTCCCATTTCTCATGTGAATTTCCTATTGAAGAAACAACTAAGCTGTTGATAATCTTCTGTCAGGCAGAATTGAAATTTGACATGAGCAAAAAAGACATCGACATGAATCATTTTCAGTCTCTAATTTCAATTTTCTTAACATGAAGAGCAACATTTATTCGATTTGTCCGAAATTTGTGAGCAGGAAGTTTCAGCATCATGTAGAGAACACTGGCACCGCACATGAATGTGTCATACATCATTCGAGAGTTTGCATTGTCAGTTTTCATGGAAACTATGATAAGCTTGTATCCGCTATTATGCTTGCTGGAGTGTGGTCATGCTCAATTTACACATCGTCGCTTTCCAATAAAAACTGCATACAAAGAGCACACTCAAGAGCTTGATCGCAGTCTCAAGCTGAATGACTTTCCTTCAGGAATGCTAAAGAAAGTAAAAAATAAAAGAAGAAAATGAAAGAGAGGAGCACGGCTGAATGCTTCAATTGAAAATTCCCGCAAGATTCTGACAAAATCGATCGTCAAACAAGGTTTTTTTTAAACAGAATCTTGATGTACGACTGGTGAGGAGAGGCAACACTATCCGTCAATACTTGATCAAGACGAAAAGAACAAATACATGCACATTAGATGGATGCATTCTCAATTATAATGATCTTCGCAAGAATACTCACATGCTGTGTATCAAATTACTTGCAATAAGTGTAGAAACATTTATGTCGGTAGCACTATATAATTCATATTTACACGAATTAAAAAGAGCATGTTTCTAACGACCGCAACTCAGTATTCAAGCACTTTCGAAATTGCAACGAAAATGACAAGAATATTTCAGTGGATATCTTGGCATCTAACAACAACAATTGCAACATTAGATTTAGAGAAGCAATCGTTATCAAAAAAGTCAACCAAAAATTGACAATACAGAAGAACAACAAGCCTTTGCAGGCTTTTTATACGTGTAGCACTAGCCTTTAGTGGGCGTCTGTCATTCTTGTTTTGCGTAGCTGACATCATCTTCGTTTTAATGGACAACACGAAACAGATATCATAGAGGCTCACTTCCTTCCTTTCCTTGATCTCTATGATTTCTTATGTTTGTATATCATCCTCTTAATCTGTGAAGGTAATCTGCCATGATATGAAAAACGTCGCATGGCAATATTTTTTATCCTTGCCCTCTGGGGATATATCATGGACTCCTGTTATACATCTAGGAGTCATTGGAAATATCCTCGCCCTTCTTGCTCGTGCATAATCATGTTGATCTCGAGAATTGCTATAAAGATGGATATCGGTTTTCCGATATTAATGTAGAAAATGCAAATTAGGTATCACATATTGCAGATGAAATATTATTTTCAGCTCAAATGTAGCTGCTTATTAATAAATTGTGCAGACTAATCATCAATCACTTTGAAGACTATCATTCAGGATGATGATGACAAATTTGAATGTCATTCAAAGTCGCTTTCATGGTTATTTGCCCCTCATGAAGTATTTAATGTGGCTTCTCTAATGTAGCTCATGCATCGTGTTAACCACGTATTGAAGAATTACCTCGATAAACCAAGGTATAGTCATAACATCCATAACCTTGTAAAGTCAGCATTCTTTGGCAATGCACATGTCCCTTGTGAGCACTTAGATCTCCCAGTGTCATGGCAAATTTCCGAGACTAGATCTGTATCACCGCCTATGACAGTCGAGAAAAAAGAGTGAACCTTCTTTATCAATAGTCGTTATTGAAAACTCCCAGGACTAATAAATAATATCAATTATTAGTTAAACATACTCTTCATTGTGTTTTCAGCCTTTCCATTTTACCTTGCACAATCGATGTGATAAATTTCTTTAACTGCCATATCACGTAAGGAAATGCTATGACACTAAAAGGCTTCTTTGAAGTGAATTAATCAATTTTCAATTAGACTGTAGAGAAAATATATTATCTTAGATTGAAGTCTCACAATTTCCTAACACATCGAGGATGCATGTCTTTTCAATATAACTAAAATTTCAAAACTCTTTTGATTTAATTTTGTCCACTTTCCATGCTGCGCGAAAATCAAACGAATTTTGGACAAAGGTGACGACTTTACATCACCCCCAAGTCTGAAGCTCCTGAAATGTTTTCCATCCGAGATGAACACTGAACTGACTTTATCAGTCAAATAATCCTTTGTTATCAATCGAAGACAGGGCAACGCGAGTTACATGACGGTGAAGTCGCAGGAGAGAAAGTCGTAAGAAAAGAGAATGTAGATCTAAAATAGCATCACTCCGGGGATAGCTGGAAGCCAAAGGAAAGGGGACTTAAAATTCGACCTATTTTGTAAAACTTATTTCAAACAAGCTAATTCTAAGTCAGTTAGAATGAACAGATAGAAAATGTTCTGCGTCAGAGTTAGAACGTTTGTTCGTAATCCATAGGGATAATACATCGCTCTTTTTGATAGTTACTCCTCTATAGTGTCTTTGTTAGGTCAATTCCTGAGTCAATGTCATCGCAGATTATTTAGATTCAGTCACAGAATTCGCCGGTCAGAGTTCAACAATCTGCTATATCAACATTCCGGCAGCATCGACTCCGAAAATGAGGCTTTCTTAGATTGATGAACACCCTTTGCCTATATGGCGGATGTGCGCATCTGCCGAGTTCTATCTCGTTCCTCTTCTTGCCAGAAACGATCAGAGAAAAACTCATGTAAATCCACTGGGAAGGATATTGGTGTTTTTGCAAAAAATGAATTTTTTATGCTTTCGCTTATTAAGTTAAAGATTCTAAGCCCAGAGTCATAAATTTTGACATGGAATGTCTTCAGGTAATTTCCTATCTTGTTCATGCACCCTTGTCTATGAAGTAAAGCTCATTCAGATTTGGCAAGCCTCCTACTGTCGGCAAACACAAACATTCTGAGCAATTTAATTCACATTTAGCCACATTCTCGCACAAATTGCCAATCAGAAGCATGATAATTTATCATTCACAAAATAGGAAATTACCTGAGTACATTCTATGTCAAACATTATGGCTGTAGATTTAATGCTTTTCGCTTTATCAGGGAAAGCATAGAAAAATAAATTTTACAAAAACAGCAATCTGCGTCCAATTTGATTAACATGTGTTTCTCTTTGATCGTGTCGGACAAGAAGAGAAACCCGTTAGAACTCGGCAGAGGCACAGATTCGCAGTAGGCACAGAGTGCTTAAGATTTTGTGAAAGTCTCAATTTCTTCCTCGCTTATCACCAGGGATACAGAAAGCTCGCTCTGGCTGCCGGACTACAATGGTTGCGTTGTCTGTTGCATTTTCGTCTATACTAATTAATGCTGCAATCACCTACGCTCTTGGAAGCCGTCATATATGTTACTCAATGTTGATTGATTTGTGTATTTCTTTATTTGTATGGTAATCATAATATACAAAGAAACTAGCGTGTACAATGTAAGTTAGTTAGCAAACTCATCAAGAAATATAAGATCCATCGAAGTATGTATGCATGTATAATAAAATCATTGCAAAGTTAGATTAAGCGCATGCACCAAGCTGACGATGAAACTTGTGTTACAAAGTCTCGCCATGTAAGGGAAGAAAGAGTTACCATGTCTGTCAGTTCTTATTGCTGGAAGACGGAAATGTCCAGATGTTGTGAGTATGGTGAGTAACACAAGTAGCCTACTTAATATGTGATTTTCCTGCTCAACTATACTTTTCCACGTTCTCATGCACAACGACAAGTGACGTTCAGTAATAGATGAGCAATTGCACCGTAAATTATAGCTCCACTTATAACTGCCTTCTGAGCGCCATCCGGAAATGATGCGATGACCACAAGTATCGATGCGTTTTAAGATTAATGTTATAACAGTGTTATTGAGGATCAATGGGGATCAAACACGAGGTGATCCGTGGAGATGAAAAAGAAACCTTTGTCCGAATCCTCATTCACTATTTGGATAGAGATTCTGGTGGATGCCTATGGAGAGCGGGGTCGATGGATGTCTGGAGATGTTGTGGATGGCCTATTTCTATAGATCAGGGTCGGTGGGTAGTAATGCACAGGATATTCAGACTACCAGATATCAGGATATTTTCAATTGAAAAACACGTACACGAAGGAGACAGAAATAAAACAGATAACTGATGACAAGCAAATTGAGATATTTGCAGAATGACAATTAAGTGGAGGTGAGATAGATAGCAATTATGACAATGAATCCACGAACTGAGGCTGTCTGGAAGGGGACGACGTTTGCATTGATATAGTTTGCATGCTTTAGTATATCCTGACATAATTTATGCCATGCACCATCATAATTTCGCAAGGCAAAAATGCAATGGGTTGATAAATGCGGCATGCCCAAGTACTCACCAAATGCACATCCTATTTTCCTCAAAAATATCGGAAAATGCACTATCCTGTTTGGGTGACTATTTCATGAAACAGCCTATATTGTTGAAAGACTGTCTGAACTAATTTCCTATGTTTTCCGCTCCTCTGACGATTTTTTAATGTTTTAAACCAAACAAGCTGTGGCAACCAGATTTCTAGTAGCTTGCTTTCTTATGCAACTTTTGACAGAATAATGAATTTGGCACAATACTTTTGCCGTGAGAGCTATTTCAAAAATTGAATGTTTGGAATATTTTGTGTGATATCGATATATATTCACTTCTAATGTACACTGCGGCATCAATTCTTGATGAAATAAGTTGAGACTACATAAACAATTGTTCCTAGTAATATAGAGGTATTCAAAAATTCAAAATCTTTGAATTTGAGATTATCTGCTTTTTGTGTATCCATGTTTGAAATTTGAAGTTCAAATTTCAAATTTAATTTTATATTAGTTTCGAATTTTTTTGCTCTGTATCTGATTATCAATTATTGAAATTTTTTTAGAATCATATTACTTGGTGTCCCGACAAAACTCATCGAATTGGGTTATTTCTTCATCTGCAGAAACTAAATACTAAAATGTGCCATTTTAGTGCTATTTGAGTTGAAACAAAAGGTTGAATTATTTGACCTTTGACTTACTTCATCTAGTGCAATGATGTGATCTCAGAGTGATTAATAATCGTTTTCTTAGCCACCTTGACCGGATCTTTCGATTAGTGTATGGTTTGCTAGTTCTTGCTGTCATTTTCCATTTCAAATAGTGATGTAATGGAAATTTGTTAAAATTTGGCAGTTTTTTTACCTTTGACCTTCACCTCACGCCCACGGATGACCTTAGAAATAAAACTGATGCTATTTTTCTGAATCTCCTTTCAACGTCTATTCGATTGATGTGTGGTTTGGTAAAATTGGTGCAATATTTTGGGCGAAATTCGCCCCCACCCAATGGTGCGGGTTCGGAAAACACAGTGGGACAAGGGCTAACTCAGTGAAGAAGGATCTGAACCAGCAGAAACGCTGAGTAAAGGAATCGTCTTTCTTCTTTTGAAAAAAAAAAGCAGAGGATTTGGGAAAACTTTATGGGAGTGAGACATTTTCCTGAATAGAACCATTTCTATCATGTTCCTCCAGTTTGCAGCCATCACTTATGTCTGAGATATCCGCAATTGTAACCTGATAAGCAATTTGACTATACTTTCATTCGGCTGACGATGAACTCTTTTAGCATTGAATCCCATTAGCTCTCAACCAAGATGCAGCCACCAATTCCATTGTTCCAGCAATTGTTCATCAATAGACTCAACGCGCAATTATAGAATTTAGGATTACACAAACCTCATCGATCAAAGATCACACGATTCATCGCCCAGTAGGAACGTGGCTTGCTAATATCAAAAGATCATTCTGTTGAATTTCTGATTTTGTGGCTCAATTTATTTTGTTGCTCGTTTACGTGATAAAACCATCGTGGGATGTGAAAATAGGTGAAAATGTCTTTCATTTTTTATAAAACCTTCTAAAATCCAAAGCTGCATGGTGGCGAGTAAGTTGCTGTAGCCAATCGATAGACATTTATTTATTAATTTTAGCCGATTTTTCGCCAACTTACGAAGTAGTGGATATTGTAGCAACTAACTAGCAGCAAGTACGAGTAGTAATATGTTAGCTTCAAATGAAAATACATTGTATACTCAGTCTGATCAGTAAAAAGGGGTATTTTTTAAATTCACGAAAGCTTTAACTACATGATATTTATTTTCCATGAAATGATTCAAATATTTGTTATTGTTGTAAATTCTTTAATGTCAGGAGATGTTATGCAAATCAGTATAGCCAGATGCTCCACAGCCCTTTCTTTGTTATCACAGACAGCCAATAACTAGTGGTAGGAGTTGGATAGTTTGGACACATTCAATGTGGGAAATGGTATGGAGGAGCGTGAGAAATTAAAGCCTCGGCACTAGAAGTGGAAATCAAGGATGATCGCGGAAAATAAGGGGGAGATTGAAAGACGGCATAGAGCACAGAAGTCATGAGCTATCGCCGGCGAACTTCGCAAGCGAATAAACTAAAAAATATTGCTGAAACATATGACACCATGTAGTTGATCACCTTATACAAGCTTTTCGAAAGGTGCATTCCCACAGGATGCATATTGAAAATGCACAAGTTCCATCCTTTCAAATACCACGTGGTGCATCATATGCCCGAGGATGATACGGATCATAGGACGGAAATGCGCCACTGAATCTTGAACATGGTGGAAGAAGACTGTGGCTTCCTTTCGACTGCTATATGTTTGCAATGAAGTGATCTTCAGCGTGAAGGCCCTTGATCCACATTGCATGCTCACAGCTCTATTCTCTCCCATTTGAGTTCACTGAAGTTTGTTATATAGTGCCTCCTACAAAAGTTCTAAATCACGGATGAAGACCATTTACGTATGCGCATTGTGGAACAATTTCGGGGCTATGACAACAAAAATTGTGTCAATACTGCGGAATGTGAGCGACCGATTGTAGCTGTGATTCGACGTTAATGGTGTATGTATTCAAAGTCCATTTTAAATCAGACAAACTTCTCAGCCTACGGATTCGGGGTTATACATGTGAATTTACTTCGTTGTCAAAACATTAATTAATAAACATCGTCAGACTATGGTATACAGTATAGCGGTATAATATCCGTTCATGGAGATCAATCTTTGAATAATATCATATCTTGAATTAGCCAACATTAATCGCCGACACAGGAAACTTTTCCATTTCAAAATCTATCATCAATTCAAAGAAATCAGGGGAACTCAACACTTTATTATACAGGGTGAATAAAAAGTAATGCCCGATCTTTGCACAGTAATCTGACTTGAGAGTCAGTGACAATGTTGAATTGGAAATCGACCCTGCGCGTGCAAGTTTTAGGCTCTCTAGGTGCAAGCACGCGTGTGTGTCTTCCAATCCATTCTTCAATGTGAACAGCGTTCGGTCAGACTTTCTCTTCAGCTATAAAATTGATATGGTTAAGAACGAAATTTTATTGTCGCTTTTCCTTGCCTTGCTATAATGGCTGTGCGACTTACTAGAGAGCAACGAGTACCTGCTGTAAAATTTTTCTACTTGTCTAATGAAAATGCTGCCGAAGCAAGCAGACGACTCAGTCAAGAATTTAACATTCCTCCTGTGCAAGGTCGCAACATCAGATCCATCGTCAATAAATTTGAACTTACTGGTTCTGTGGCAGACGCGCATCGTTCAGGAAGGCCCATCTCTGCCACCTCAGACGAAAAACACGATCAACTGCTTGCAAGTCTTCAATGCTGCCCTCAGAAGTCCACTAGGAGATTATCTTTAGAGTTAGGAATATGTCAAAAAAGTGTCGTGAACTTACTAAGAAAGAACGGATTCCGACTATACAAGCCCCGATTGGTTCACGCCCTCTATGACGGAGATGCAGACAGACGCCTTCAGTATGCTGAAGGTTTCCTCACCCTTTTACGACAGGACGAATCTCTTCTCGACCGGATATGGTGGTCCGATGAGGCCACTTTTAAACTAAATGGCCATATCAACAAGCACAATTGCGTGTATTGGGCGACAGACAATCCTTATATGACGATTGAGCAGGAGGTAAATCTGCCAGGAGTAACTGTTTGGGCAGCCATATCTTCCCGAGGAATTATCGGACCATTCTTCTTTGACCATGCTGTGAATGGAAGTAACTACCTGGACATGTTAAAAGAACAATTCCATCCTTTAGTGCAAGATCAACAATTTTACTTCCAACAGGATGGCGCCCCAGCGCACTATGCTACACGTGTTCGTGAATGGTTAGACAACAACTTCACAGGACAATGGATAGGACGACGAGGCCCTATTGAATTCCCAGCCAGATCACCTGATTTAACTCCCATGGATTTTTTCATGTGGGGAGTTTTAAAAGATCTCGTTTATTCAAGGAGGCCTCGTACACTACCTGAACTTCGAGATGTCATTACCAACCAGATGAGAACAATTAGTATTGAAATGTGCGAGAAAGTGTGCCGAAGTGTTGTTACTCGACTGGAACTGTGTATCGAGCACAACGGCGAACAGTTTGAACACTTTTAGTAGACAATCTTTTCATTTTTCTGAAAATAAATTTTATTAAAATAGACCTTCTTACTTTGCACTCAAAAATTTCATGATTTCACCGGGGATATGCGATAAAAGATAAGAGAGACATCAGTATTTGCATATTAAATCAGGTAGCTGAAATCGGGCGTTACTTTTTACTCACCTATTTCCGTTTATGTCTGATGAGGTTTTCCTTCCTCTCTAACCATGCATGATTTAGGACAGAGTACGATAAGCTATTTTTCATAGCAATTGCGTCACAGATGCCACATTGGGCTACAGTTTCAAGCATGTTTCCTGTAATGAGTGACATAACCAAGCATATATGAGCAAACATGAATGAGAGAGCATCAAAGCTGGATAGAAATGAATAATCCATTATAAGTCATTCATGTAGAAGGCTTAACATTGTTAAGAACAGAAAAGATGGCATGATTTTTCTCCTTTTTCTTTGTTTGAATAAGGAGTCGAATTGTGGATTAATAGTAAGCTTCCCTATGATAGGAATGAATGTCATGACACGGTCAACTGATTGTTCACAAAGTGGTATCAACAGGTAAATTGATGGCAGCAGCGTCAAATGCAGCCGTAGGAATTATACGAATCGTTTTTGCATGATAAGATATGTTTGGAAGCGATTTTACTGACAATTTTTGAGATTATCATGATTACAAGTAAATTATAAATAGCACAATATCACTCAATGTTCGACACTAAACTGCAAATCTAGGATGGACAGCAAAACACCGCGTTCCTTTTTTCAAAACTTTTATCCAGGTTTATTTCTACAGTGTATTGTCTCTGTCTCTGCAACTAAATGTTCTGACATTATCTGTATTTTATGTTTCTTTTTCATTAAATGTTGCTAATCTTTCAAGTTATTCACAGAGAACACAGTTTTGAACAGAAAGATCAGCCGCTCTTTATTGTTGAATGACAAGAATGAACAGGTGCATTTAAAGCTCTACTAGCTACGCCGTGGTCACTTATATAGCGGCTGTCAATGTATTTTATTTCAGCACTTAATCTAGCTGCAAATATGTCACGATTAGACCGATGCACACAGAATAAGCCAAATGCTGTCATCACAAGTCGCTTCCGATCCTCCATAAGCATTGCGGCCAGAGGCACACACGACAAGCCATAAGCTGCAAATGGAGTTCCAATACTCAAGTTTCAATGAGAACTGGCCACAAGCCGTAAGCCAAAAGCCATAAGTCGTCATCCGGTGCAGAATCCTTAGGTGATGACAATCGGTGAAACTTTCCAACCACTGCACTGTATGAATGTCAACATTTAAAATGACGCGCTGCATCACGGTATGAAGCAGAGACGCATGTAACATCTTTCATAAAAAATAAACATGCAAACTCTGAAACTGTCAAATTATCTATGCAAAATGCTTTATTGCTCATGGCTGACGGATTATTACCTCTTGATCTGAGGATCACTCTTTAACAGTGCGTGTGCGCTGTTCGGGCGCTCTTAGTATTTGTGACATTTGTTCATAGCATTACTTCTTTTCAACTGCTTTTTGATTTCCATGATTTTGCTTCATTTTTTCTTGTTTTGCAGGATACATTGGAATGGAACATTTTACGTTCGTGTATTACATGGGTAATCCATGATGTTCGCTATATGTCATTAATGAATACCATGATGATCCTCACGCTATTGGCCATCGACCTCTATCTCGCTATCCGCTCTCCTCTGCGATATGCTGAATATATGACTCATCGCACCGTCGGCTATTGTGCAGCCGGGGCTTGGTTGGCATCTCTCCTAATGGGCTCTGCTGCGCTCTATGCACCTGAGCAGCCATACTTCAACTGCGTTAAACTGCAAACGCGTCAAGATGTGTGTACGCGTAAATTTGACTGCAATAAATTCCGTGTGGATTATTTGGTATGCGCCGTGCTTTGCCTGACTGTCCTTATCATGACCATTGTATATACTCACACTTTGGTGAAACTCCGCTCCTTTCAGTGGGAGCCTGTAACCGCCTCCAGCCTTTCTCACGCTCCTGCGCATTTACAGCAGCGTCGTGGATGTCTTAGGAGGAACCGAAGAGGCCTCGTTACAACTTTTATCATTCTTCTAACTTTCCTAGCGTGCTTTCTTCCCTATTTTGTCATTACCTACAGCAATTTTCTCGCCATTGTTACGTTAGATGTGGACCGAGTCGATTGGTTCGAGATGACCAAAACTGCAAGCAATCAGGTAAGTTTGATCGAATTTGATTGACCGTTCAATTTTTGTGCAGGATTGGAGGATTGGATACAATACTTCATTTACATACAGGAATTGTTGCATGCCAGCGTCATGAATTTCTGCATCTTTCAGTTAAAATATCTTGCTGCAAGCCGTATTCAGTTTGCTTCGCTGCTTTCCAGCTTCACCAGAGCAATATATAAAGAGAAAGGAAGCCTTACAGAAGCTATCATTCATATTTATTCATTTTAATGGCATTTATGGCATACGATAAGGCTTCCGCAATGTCAGGAAATTTAAAGAATAGTGAATGCTAACTACTACAAGTCCATTCATGAGTTCTCGCACCACTCATCGATAAAAACATATAGTGGTTGATTACAGCTTGATAATCATACAGTCATATATTGCTTTCATGAATGTCTGTGAATTATAGTCTCATAACTCCTTTTTTCAAAGCGAGAACATGATAATTCGACATGCCACTATTTCCATTGTTCTTGATTTGCTGAGTTCTATGTCTGTTGAGTATGGGGCACAAGGATACATGAAACATACCATGTTCATTACTTTTCCACCTTGACAGTTGATAGAGTCACTAAGTTGACAAAGATGCATTCAATTCAGAACTATGCACTTTTATTGACCTCTAGTTATTGTATTGAATTCCTAATTAACACTGTTTAATGATTCTTGAAATGATGGATGTACAAAGTGTAATTAACATGATCACATGAAACAGTCATGTGTACTGTCATTACTTATCGATAAAATACTGAATGACAGTTCTAAATTAGAGAAAAATTGTAATATCTTTCTGTTAAAGATCATGGACAGGATGGTCATTCAGCATTACTAGTAAATGTAACCTTTCTTCAGTTTAACTTATTTCTATTAGCTTAAGATACCAAATACGTGGTGCGTCCAATAAGTTTCCGGACAAATGCAAATATTTTAATTCTGACATGATGAATCATTAATATGGTATGTTATGGCTAAGAGACTATGCAAAGTTTTAAAAAATTTCCATTTTTTATTAGTATGCTGAACCATTTTAGAACAAATTCGAAATTTCGAATATTTTGATGGATTGAAAACAAAAATAATGTTTTTCCTAATAATGTTGAAACTTTGTCGACCGATATGTGTTGTTTGAACATTTATCAACACAAGCATTTTGGATGTAGCCAGATGAAAATTTCAGGTTTTCAGAAGTTCACTTTTAAAGTCAATTTCTCTCTCTTCGAACACATTTCAACTTCCTGACACCTAGGGTCGTCAAACATTTCAAACTCTTCTAAACGAAATTTACCCACAATTTCGCGGAGAGATTCTTCTAGATCAGAGTTTTATCCAAATGAGTGTCTGTCCACGCAAATGCTTTCCCCTGAGTCCTGAGCAACCAGAAGTTGGTTGAAGAGAGGTCTGGTCTGCACTAGGATAGTTAATTGATGCCCAAATTCTGTCGTCAAGCTTCCAGGTCTTTCAATGAGAAAACGGGAGACGCGAGAAAAACCATGGTTGGCTTTTCAATGCTCAGCAAAAGTCCAGGAGAGTCCCAATACTTCCATTGGATACATTCAGGTTCTCACTAAGGGTAGTAATCGATATGCGTCGATCCCTGTTCCATCGGCTCGGACTTTGCTGTTGCAACAGACTCGGTAGGCCTACCTTCAGGCTTCAAGTGGAGCATCATTGACACACTGTCGACCTCGTCTAAACTCTGCTTGCTGCCCAAAACAGGATCGTCGACTGTGAATGACATTCGTCCCTGACAGCAGCTGCCACTCTGTTCCGCAAATCGTGATTCTGATAGTTAAGTGGAACACGAAGACGAGTTGCATACCTCTTCAATTTTTTCAATGCTGAACTCGGTTTAAGACATTACTGCACAGTTGTAATTGAATTTACATCGAATTTAATTAAATAATGGACGGTTGTGTGGTGAATAGAGTTAACTGTTCGACATGAATGCTCCATTGCCCTCATGCACCTGCATTGCTGCATATCCAACATAGCAGATTCGATAGCACTGTCCACAACCAATAAAATCCATCAAGGTATTCAAAATTTCGTATTTTTTCAAAATGGTTCAGCAGAATACTAAGAGATGGAAAATTTTTAAAACTTTCCATAGCCTCCTAGCCTATATGCACCAAAAAAATGATTCATCATATCAGAATCAAAATATTTGCATTTTTTCTATATTTTTCCGGAAACTTATTGGACGTACCACGTATATAAAGCGGGAAGGCCTTTCCCAATCACAGATTTGTCATTTCGTGCAAAAATTAAGTGACCTATGTATCACCCCTCGGACAAAAAATGAGTGTCACCGGCCACAGTTACCACGATATGACTTTGTAGTTGAAGAATGTTGATAAACAACTGCTTGAGATGCCATTGATATCACGTAACCCACAATTTAATAGAACTTGTACGTAAGAATTATATCAGCCCCGGATTTTGTTCGAGGAAATGCTATTGATCAGCACTGTAGATTAGCCTATCGATCAGCGCTCTAGTCTAGCACAATCAGGCAAAAGCACAGAATTAGGCAGGTCGTCTCTTCTTTGTTTGACTAGAAAGGAAGCATTGGAACACGAATGCCTATGAAATGGCACAATCTGCTGACATCATAGAAATTGACAACAATAAAACCTCTAGAATGGAAATTTAGCTTCATGCAATGCACAATAACGGCACAAAAATCGCACGCATTTTTACTTAGTTGCACCTGCCAACGTCTGTATCATTGGGTTAGAATCAGTCACATGAGTAAATCGAAGCTTTTAATTGGTTCTTCATGCCCCAACTTAGTTCCCCCGGATGTGCCGCGACCTTGAGTCAATTTCCATTCTAGCGAACTTCAGATAGACAGTTTATTTCTATGGCTGACAAAATACCGTAGAAATTGAACAATAAGCAGCCAGTTCAACATCAAATATGCCAAAGTATGCGAAGTTTCAGACTGTTATCAGTTCTTGCTAACTTTTTTATTAATGATCTGAATTCTTCGAATCTGAAGGAATCGTGGCGATCGGAGCATTTTGAAGGAATTCACAGCAATCCGCAAGCGACGCACGACTATTTCTTCCTATCTCTGAAAGGTATTGAAAATTCCTTTTGCCCACTTAGTAAGTTCCTGCATGTGCCATCGTTTTGAATCAATTTGCACTTCTGTCAAAATGATTCAGCTAAGCAATCTAATTCTGTCGGCAAAAGTGTTACCACATCTGCCAGGAATCATTGAAATAAAAACATAATTCGCAGTCTTGACGTATTGTTTTGACGGATATGGAATTGCATCCTCTTACAGCTAATTTTAGACATGAATTGAGACATGTTTATCTTTTTCTCGTTATTATCCTAGGTTTATCTCGAAGATTATTACCTTCGTGATCTTCTCCTCATCAACGCTCTCCTCGACCCAATCTTATACGCCTTCCGTTTACGAGATGTTCGAGGTGGATATCAGCGCCTCTTCTGCTGTCGACGTTCTGGTTTCTTACAAAGACGACATACAGAAGCACATTACACATCTGGATTCAACACTGGCGGGAAATTGTCGGAGAGCATTCGTCAGACGAGAAATGTTGATGATGGTAATGATGCTGAACCGTCGAGACGGAGAAGGAGGCAGCAGTCAGAGACGGCACAGACCGAGATAGTTGTTGAAAGAAGGGAAAGAAGAGACAATAGCCACGGAGACTCATAACTGATTTGTAAGTTTCAAATTATCAACTGTGACTTGTAATAAAAGCATCTTACAAAAATTGATGTGCAAAGCGAGAAAAAGAAAATGTGTGAATGAATGCACATTTATTTGTGTTCCCCACGAAAGCGATTCCCTTCCAATTAGCCTGACTAAGATTGCAGTCTTTGTTGCTAGTACTGGCTACAGAATCTATCAGAAAGTAAATCGATTTTGTGGAAGCAAACGCGAAGAATTGTGGATCCGCAATCTTAAGTTCTACAGTTTCCTGCCATCGTTCAGATGCAGGCATATTTAACTGCGAAAGCAACGAGCAAAATAGGAGCAACTAGACGAAAGTCGTACTCATTCACTACGAAAGAGATTAGCTTACCTATAGGTCAGATTTGGTGCTTTCGTCATCAAGCATTCTTGTCAAAATTTAAAAGCACAAAAAATTTTTGAGACACAGAATCTACTTAAAAATTTACAACGATTTAAATTGCGTAAGCAAATGTCGTGCAGTAGCCCATTTACATAGCTATTCTCGCTGTGTAAGTTGCACTGTAAGTAGCTGTCGCAGCGTTTACAGTGTAGCACGCACTCTTCACTGTAGTAAAACTTTATGAATTGTCGTGGCAATGAACATAATGTACACCTACTTCACTTCTCTCTCACATGAATTCAGTGAGGTTTTGAGAAATTCAAGACTGTACAACACGAGGAATGCGAAAATAGTCGAAGCTTATTTGGATGGAGATGTACGGATGGAGCGATGAATAAGTGGCGAATGTGCATGGTGCATGGTACACGCTCTATAATTCATGCAATCGTTGTGTCCGAGAGGCTGACAGCGTTTTGAAATTTAAGCGAAACTATATATGTGATTTCTTCAAAAACTTCTAATTGATGTTCATTCTCTTTTATCTACCTAATCATGTTTTTCTGTATGCTAGAGGACCATTGTAAATTAGCTATTGCTACCAGTGTCATCCTCTTAAAATAAAGATTTTATTATTATTATTATTATTATTGTCCATTTAAGCAGATAAACTGAAGTCGTTAGTAGCAATTGGGGCCGCTTCATCATCTTCAAATAACAATAAGCGTTTTAAAAGCGTGAGATAAATAGTATGAGACATTATTCTAATGGAATAACAAACTAGCGTGATCAGAATACAGGATCAACAACAAACAACGTGATCAGAATACAGGATCAATGACAAACAACGTTATCAGAATACAGGATCAACAACGAACTAACGTGATTACAATACATGATCAATAACAGACTAACGTGATCCAAATGCGCAAGAAATAATCAATTGAGTTAGCAACAGATGTTTAGGCTTTCATGGAATGCTGGTAAAGTGCAGCATTTGCGATCGAATAATTTGTTTACGTCACTAAAATACACATTGTAAACCAGCTCACTATCGGTATCAATTTTTTTAGAAAATGATACGAGTTCATGGTAATTACGAGGTATGTCTAATAGGACAACTTTCATTAACCACGGAATATGTTTTTGGTTTTGTAATACGAATTCATATTTTATATATGGTATCTTGACGGGAATGCTTCTTTAGTCAAGAATCCATTTTCCATAATGCAATTAATTTTTTAAATTATCGTGTCCAACAGACCCCTTTTTCAAATAGGTGCACGTTAACTCATATAAATTGCGTCGTTTCTCTACTTGTAAGAAGACATTTTAGATCATCGACCGTTAGTGTTCCCGAGGGAGAGACCAATTTTCTATAGAACGTAATATAAATTGAAGTTTGATTTTTCGACCGGCGATCAACTCATGACACCACTTGAAACGTGCACATATGATAAATTTAGATCTTCGGGAGTCAACCGGTGTGAATAATGCTTTGATGAATTAATCACAAAGAAAAATTGAGTTTGAGATCAAACGCCTACGCAGCTGAAGCCTTCGAAAAACGGCTATAGAACCATTATGAATGCTTGAAAAATGCGTATAGTACACCTACGCGGAGGCATTGAATTGTAAAAACAGAATGTCACATCAGGATTCAGGAGTGATTAAGTTGGCCATTATATTTCTCTAGAAAATGTTTTGATATAACTAATCGTGTAAATAATAGTAATTAATTCATTGGCTTATAGTGTTCAATTATTAAGCAAAAAATATGGACAATGGACATACTGCATGATGTCCCAGCCACTAGCCACGCGTGTATTCATTTAAATGTCAAATCATAGCTTCTCACATTGAATTGCCTCTCTATGTTATGTATGCACTCTTGAACATAGCCCGCACTAAAATTGGAAAGATAACCACATACCGCTGATCACTTCAAAGCACTGAATTGAGGAGTAAAAGTTTTGCCTGTTTAATGAATGCATGTAATCCCATTGCATACATTTTCTTTCAGGATTCCGAGATTAGGTCCAAGATTGTTCAGAATCTCCCTTTTAATGTAAAACTCCAATCTCGGTAAACAACAAAATTACGTGCTATACATGTAAACTCAACAAATCTGATCTCCTTAATCAAGACTGATTAACTTGATGTTACTCAAATGGTTATCCACATAATTTGTTCTAATATCTATCGTCATTAATTATCTATCGCATTTTAGGAACTAAATCATAGTCTGATATACATTCACGATGTGGTAAATGCATTTTTCAACTTGACTGAAACTTATAAATAACAGCTGATTTGTACTTTATGAATTTATTAATTAAATGAGGGATGAGGTGACCGCAACTAATTCATCAACCGACTACAAATAAAGAAACAAACTATTTTCAAGTTTCACATTCTCTGCCAGACTTGCTAAGTCCCAATCAATCTCTTACAATCTTTCAGTCATTATTGCAACGTTTTACCTTAGAATACTTCTCGAGATTTGAACCCTCCTCATGATTATTTCGACCTATCCTATTTTAAGATATCTTGCTTTTCAAATAACAATTAATTGGCTATCAAATCTTACTAGACATCACCTGTTACCGATCTCTGATTATGACATTCATTTTGCATTCAGAGTTGGTATTGACAACAAAGGTCTGTCGCAGTACATTGAATATTAGAAGAGCAAATGACAACTGTTAAGTCAATACAAGACACCAGCACCCCTGATTCCCCGACCGCACTCGCCCGACCTAGGAATCGAGCAGACATCCGCGGTGGAGACGAGCTCGCACCTTCTTCACTATGCACGCTGACGATTCAAAAAGAATACGAGTGAAGGCAGAGTTGGCATTGTTGCTTCAAAAATTCAAACTCGCATTTTTGTTGCATTTCGAGATACACGCTGAAATTTAGGTGTATACATGTAGATCTCATATCATGAAGGTATGCAATTTTCGCTTTCTCGTGGGGACACACATCTTTTAATTAAGTTAATCTGCTCACCGCATATTGAAGTTCAGTTGTGCTTGATTTCATACGTAATACATGTAGTTGAAAAAGTAATTCAATAGTAATTCATGCAATGTCTGCATGTTATGATGTCATCAAAAAGAAGGAATTTGAGTAAGGGCATAAAGAACTATCTCCTTGATCAAAGTTCAGTGCAAAAAGATGATTTGAAAATGAATTTTGAAACACTGCTTCCATACTGTGACTTCCATTAGTAGAATGAGCTCATCGTGCATGAATTTCACCATTGCACAAGAGGAGAAAGCAGACCTGTATGCAGGTCATAAATCATGTTAATCATCATCACATCATAAAACATCACTTGGAGAAGCTTGGAAATGATGAAAACTGTAAAATAGTACCTGCATTAGTTTGAGAGCCAATATTGAACGTAGCAATTCAAACACAAGACTAAGCCGATACATGAAGTCATTGAGCGAAAAATTATGAATGTCTGTCGTTCGATTATAAAATGTGAAAACCGTGGGGCCGCAAAGTCCTCCCACTGAAGTAAATCAGGTTCAAATGACATTCTCAATATTTGAGTCAATATATCCTGATAATAATGAGGTACATGTAAACAATATGCCCATATGTACAGTTGAGGCATATGCTGTCCCACTGACTTCAAAAAGCATTAGATAGGTATGTTCACGTCGTAGATCAATGACCATCTTACCGACATCCAATATTAGACACATCCTTGAGATAATCACTTAAAATGTTCCTCTAACTGAATCAGTGTCAAAAATGTCGAAGTTTAATTACAGCAAGGTAGGAAATAACAAAAATCAACAAACTGCAGACAGAATGCTGCCTAAAGGCGCATATACACGGGTTCACTAAGTAGACGGACACCAGACACACACTGCTGCACACACACAGACACACGCGTCCAATGGACTCCGTGCAATCGGTCAACTAAATTACTTTACCCTCTCGGTAAAGTACATGGTTCACTAAACCCACAGAGATAGATTCTTTTGCGTGTGGGTTAGTCTAGAGCGGACATAATCATATCCCATCCATTGTATTCAATGGTAGTAAGCGATAGAGATTGACATAGATATTCGTCTTTCTTTCGTTTGTGTGATTGGCCAAGCACGTGTATTGCAGAACACACGACCATCAGCAGTCAGATTGCAAACAGCATAGAAATAAACTGTTTATGTGAAGTTCGCTAGAATGGAAATTGACTCAAGGTCGCGACATATCCAGGGGAACTAAGTTGGGGCATCAACCACCAATGAAAAGCTTAGAATTGCACGTGCGACTGATTCTAGCCCAATGATGCAGCCGCTGATAAGTGTATCTAAGTGGAAATGCGTGCGACTTTTGTGTCACTATTGTGTATTGTATGAAGTTTTACTTCCATTCGAGAGGTTTTATTTCATCTATTTCTATGGACAATATCAATGGACAGTTTATCACGGAATTTTCCTCCGTGATAAATTCGTCAAATGGAAATATTATTCACACAACTCGACTATTCACAATCTTAATTTGAGGACTGTGCACGTTTAATCAATGTGTGGTGCCAATCCTCTAGTTCGTCAGGATTCAGACTTGAATTTGCATTACGCTCAATGGAAAATTGATCTTCTTGTCCATCAAGAGTAGTTCTGCATGCCCGTGACCATCAGTATTAAAGAAAGTCATCTGTAGATCAAAACAAATGCAGACAAGGCAATTTATCTTTGTGTGCAAAGTATACTGCACATGGATGACAATCAGCACATCTCAAATGCAGTCAGTACTATGACCAAATGATGTTGATAGACACCGACGCAGCTTACGATGGCCAGTGAAAATACAGTAAGTCATAGAAATAGATTGTCTATCTGAAGTTGACTAGAATGGAAATTGACTCAAGGTCGCGGCACCGCCGGGGGAACTAAGTTGGGGCATGAATGACCAATGAAAAGTTTAGAATTACACATGTACAGTAACTGATTCTAACCCAATGATATAGCCGTTGACAGGTGTATCTAAGTGAAAATGCGTGCGATTTATGTGCCACTATTGTGTATTGCATGAAGCTTAACCTCCGTTCTAGAGGTTTTATTGTTGTCGATTTCTATGCAGTAAGTCGTACCATTTGAGATGCGCTGAATGTCATCCATGTACGACACCAGGCAGCAGTATAGAAAAGGCGCGAGAACATGCTCATTTCAATATTAAACACTGCTTGCTGAGATGCAAAGCGAGGCATAGTGACCAATTCACAACACTGCTAAATTATGGATAGCTGCTTCTGATGATTGGCAACGATCATAAAAGCGTATTTCCAGCATTTTCTTCTAGTCTTTTGCTTGCCGAACTGCTTCCATTTCATTACTGATAATGCACGCTACCCTGGCCTCTAAAGCATTTATTGACATCATTTTGTCATTCTTCCACATTTGAGGTGTGCAGAATGCTGTCCGTGTACGATCTAAGACAAATGCAGGAAAAGGAGCAAAATTATCTTCTTTTTAATATTCGATGGAAATAGCACCAGTAATTTGCCGATGAATAATGAGGAGTCGGGATTTTTTTCAAAATCTCCACGCGCCTGGATTCCGATTGACGAGAAAAAAGAAAAAATTCTTCGGCATACGCCTTTTTTTTATAAAAATCACAAATGTTCAAGTTTTTGGCGTTGCCCCTTAATCATGCACAAATTTAAAGTGACAAAACTTGAAAGATTTCACAGCAGCATTAGCATACGTCACTGATTACATGTAGTATACAGTTAAAGACAGAAAATCAATTATTAACGTAGATAAAGTAAAATATGCGAGCTGCAAATGCGTAATTTAAGGTGTTACTCAACAATTCGAGAAGTAGTTACATGTGTATGGAAATCTAAAATACAGTCACAGACTTTAAAGAATGTCTAGTTGAATCTTTGCAATTATTCTTTAATTTTTTGGGATCAATGCTGTTAATGTATAAAGACTTGAGTGATGCTCGTTTGTGATAGATTGTTATGCTAGAATGGACGATTTTCAGGATGCTTCAATTTGAAGTGTTCACAAACAGCGGAGTCAGTGGAAGATAAAAACAAGTGCTCGTTAAGTCTGGACTTAGCGTGTCATTTAGTTAGGACAATATAAATTTCATCACAATAAGCACAATTATTCTGGTAAATGATGCATTTAGAATAACAGATATTTGGAGTGTCACGTATGGAGCAAAATATGCAAGTGCATGTAGTATTGTAATGAATAAAGCCATTCTGCTGAGAAAATAAATTTCCATAGATGAATATTCAGCAGATACTCAAATGCTCAGAATCAACCACATGCAAAATAGCGAATCCATGAAAGGGTGGAATAAATAATTTTGTGTTTATCTGATTCTGTGGAACTGAATTTGTTTAAATATTGAAATTTAGATCTCATTTCTCTCGCATTTTTTGGTCATTCATTCATTAATTCATTCACTAGACGTAGTCAATGTTAACATAGTAAATAGTGAATTGCAAATAGATGAAAATTAAAAATAATAGAAAATATTCTCGGCAATAATTTAAAGGATGCAAGAAACCGATCTGAAGAAGATCATTTACACAAAGTTCTTGTCAAACCGCCGAAATGAGAGTAATTTGACATGTCAGTTTCATCGATTCTTCTAGAAATCTAAATAATAACCAATCAAAATAGGAAATGGAAATTTGTTCGCTAAATTGAGAATTTATCTTAGCTACGGAAATACCAGAAATGCTCATCAAAGATGTATGTTCGAAAAGCTTCATCTTAACTTGTACATGATTTCACGTTTTGAATAGCAATGCCTCAGACAGATGGAGATTTCATTCAATTGCAAAAGCGAATGGCATTTATTTATCTTTTGTGGCATTCACGTATTCAGGATAAACAAAACTCACTATGAATAAAGAGGCAATAGCTGCAATGTGAATGTTCTTTAGCATATTTGTTAAGATAAGAACAACATGAATTGTCATCTGCAAATTCTGCAGAAAAATTCAGAAGCACTGACTCCTCATTTCAGGAAATGTTTGAACGTATTTAAGATATTAATCGGATTGGAGTGGCAGAATTCTTCTTTGTAATTTGAACATGTCTAAGATTGCCAATAACTTAATGAAAAATTGTCCATACTTTACATAGTTTGAGTTAGTTGCAAAACACTGCATTCCGGGGAAAATGCATTAAGACCTCCAAAGAAGTGAGCTTTTCACATCCTCTGAGACCTGAGAGGAAGTTCAGTGAACGGACCCGTCTTACAAATGCTTAGCTTAGTTCCTTGAATTGATATCAAAACATTTTGCGTTGATTTTAAGACAAATGATGTTCGCGTGCAGCAGATGGGTATATTTAATAATTTTAGCATCACTCAGCCTTCTCAGTAAACATATGCAAATAATGTGCTTTGATTACGTCAGCGACATTTGGAACATAGTCATTTGCATTAGGAGACGGGTTTTCTATGCCTGGTGATACGATGCAACCATAACTATTACTGTTCAAGACCCTAAAAACCGTTGTAGAGACTCAAACTCATCAATTACGGATGTGAAAACTTGGGTAACAGTCTATTTTTGGTGTCTAACCATATGAATACAATCACGCACTTCATGCTGGGCATTAATTTATGCCGAGTTTTTGCCTATTTAGGCCAATCGTGACTCGCGTTCATGTGCGAAGTATGGTAGATAGGCTAAGGAGGTCCACTGGATCCACCATCAAGATTTGTAGTTTGTTTTCGATATTCCCGTCGGAAATATTCAGATAGTCAATTGAAAACTGATTGTGTGAAATTCGCTTATTTATTGTTTGCATTATGCTCATGTAGCGCACTACATGAGCATAATGCAAACAATAAATAAGCGAATTTCACACAATCAGTTTTCAATTGACTATCTGAATATTTCCGATGGGAATATCGAAAACAAACTACAAATCTTGATGGTGGATCCAGTGGACCTCCTTAGCCTATCTACCATACTTTTATTAGCTGAACTGAAATGAAATATCACATGCTGAATCATCGTCAAAAATGGTGACTTTACATCAGCATCAGCGATTGATGTGTCATTAATACAAAAAGTTTAATAGAAAAATATGGCTCTGGGGTCCAGTGAACACCCTCAGGTCTCTGAGGGTTAAGCAGCTTGAGTCAAGTTTTTGTGCAACTTGCATGTAGCTATTTCGTAGAAGATTAATTGAAATATAGTGCAACTGAATTTGCGATTCATATGCTATGAAAATGATGGTTGATAGATAGATGCACCATAATTGGGCTTGCAGTATTGTATAAACATACATAACTGACAAAATGCATCTGTTGATATGGATCTACTTGTATTTTTGTTGCATGCATCAAGACCCTTCCTTGATATTATAAGGCGGTTTTCGTCAATTTTAATGTTGCAAGATACAATAGGCTACTTATGATGGAGGAAGAAAATAGTGACGAAACATTTCTGTAGGGGTTCATAGCCATCATATGTAAACAAAATCTGTGAGGAAACGATTTGAATTCGATGAAGCAGTCTCTTGTTTCTCTCAATTTGTTACAGTTTTCATCACTTCAATAAAAGGGGTTGCTTCAACAATATTCATTCACACAGCAGTCAGGATTTATTTATTTCGGAGCACATTACATGAGGGCGTTATATCACCGAAGTGATTTCTAGGCCGCTTCACAAATTTCATAAAAACTTGTTCAAAAGATATACATTTAAAAGTCTCTTAAAAGTACTAAAACAGCCAGCCAGTCTCAATTCACTAGGTAGGTCATTCCAAGGCGTAGGAGCAGCCACGCTAAAGCTTCTGCCACCGAAGGTAGTGCGTCGACAGGTCTGCACTTCCAGCATTTTGACATCTGCGGAACGTAGTCTCCGTCTGCTCAGATTGACTGTTGTCTCTCTCAGATGGGCGGACAGATAAGTTGGTGCTCAGCCCTGAATACACTGAAACGTCAGAGAGTTCATCCGTCGTTCAATCCTTCCTTGTATGGGAAGCCACCCAAGCTGACGTAGGAGTGGACTTATGTGACAACGGCGATCGGAGTTGAAGACGAGACGAGCGCTGGTGTTTATGACTCTCTGCAGACGATGCAAATTAGATGCCGGTAGGCCACAATAGCATGACACACAGTAGTCCAATCTGGAAAGCACCAGAGTGCTTGCCAAAGTCCTTGTCGCGTCAGATGTCAGGCAACTCCGTATCGACCTTATCCGTCGCAGAGCCGAAAAACATGTGGATACTGTTCTTGAGATGTTCTCTCGCATGCTGAGCTCAGAGTCGACAATTGCTCCCAAGCATCGAATGCTGGATGCTGGAGATATCATAGCACCACACAGGTTCACAGGACCAAGTTGCACCGCACCACGTCGCTTGGGAGAGACGCACCACATTATTCGTGACTTGGATGAATTTAGCAGGATTCTGTTTGACGACAACCAAGAATGCACCCCATCCACACATTCTGATAGTCTGTCTTGCAATTCATAGGCATCTGATGGGTTACATGAGCTGTGAATGAAGATGTCGTCTGCATATAGATGAACCTGGAAGTCAAAGCCCTGGACTAATGTTGAGACGTCGCGTGTGTAGATTAAGAACAAGATCGGGCCAAGGACAGACCCTTGAGGCACACCACATAGATAAGGTCGAGATGTTGAGACAGAAGATCTATACTTCACCACAATTGTTCGGTTGTTGAGATAAGACCTGAACCAATCAATCACTAATCCGGAAAGTCCGAAGGAATGCTGAAGACGGCGTAAAAGAATATCATGATCTACACTGTCGAAGGCTGAAGTCTGATCTAGGGTTGACAGCAAAGACACCCGGCCACTATCCATCGCCGTCAGTAGGTCTGATAGCATTTTCAGAAGTACAGTCTCCGTAGAACAGCCCCGACGATAGGCTGACTGAATACTGGGCAAAAGGTTATTTGCATCAATGAAACTCCACAATTGATTTGCAACATACTTCTCAAGAAGTTTGCAAATGACGGGCACAGTCGTAATCATTCGATAAGAGGAACATGAATGTTGGTCTGAAGACCCAGTCTTTGGTATTGGACGCAAGTTGATCACTTTCATTTTTCAGTTGATCAGGAAAAACCCCACCAGACAGACAGCGATTGTATAGGTCAACCAGAAAAGGCGTGATGAGCCATGCATACCTCCTCAGGAGCCAAGTAGGAATAGGGTCACTCGCAGAACACTTATTCGATAGCTTTATAAGCATGTTTGATATTGTAGCAGCATCAATCACATTGAAACTCGATAGTGATGTTCCTAATTCCACTGGAACACACTCAGAAAATCGTGCTGTCTCAGTTTGACTCCGTATCGAAGAAACCTTCTGGGTGATGAAATCGGCAAAGTCATCTGCAGTCATAGAGGAAGAACAATTCTGAGCACTCCGACCCAATAATGAATCAAATACGCGCCACTGACTTCGAGTATCTCTACCATGCAAAGAAATCTTGTTCTGCCAATATCTTGACTTCTTGTATCTGAGTAATGCATGGTAACTTTGCATTTCTCTTCTCCAATCCGCAAGAGCCGAAGCAAATTGAGCAGAGTCAACAGTTCTCACTGTCAGACAAAACCGCTCTAACCATCTAACAGAGCGCTTGGCCAAGCGACAATCACGATCATACCATCTATCGGAAAGTCTTTTTGGTCTTCTCGAATTCTTCACAGGTATCAGGTCGTCTAAGATGCGCATTATTTCAGAGTTGTACATCAATACTAGTTCATTGACATCCAACGAGCTCCATTTAGTGGGATCACAAATTGAGGTGCCAGTCATACTTTGTTGGAATTGAACTACGTCAAGATTCTTCCATGGTCCATAGGTACAAGAATCAAACACAGCAGTATTCCGCTTCACACAGGACTTCCAACGGAGCAATAAGTGATCAGACATTCCAGTTGTATGAGACTCCACTGTGAGATTGCAATCCGGTGACGCAAAGATAAGATCCAGACTGCCACCCAAGATATGCGTTGGTCCATTGAAGTGACTGGTCAATCCATAGCATCGAAAAAGGGCTGACAATTTCATGCCATGAGCGTCTCCTGGCCGTTCAATATGAATATTGAAGTCTCCAGTCACCGTTATTGGGATGCTGCGAACCATTACTTCATCCAGTAGATCGGATAACTCATCAAAAAATGCAGTTGTTATGTTCCCAGTGCGATATATAAGCACAATCATGCTGGTTGAGGACTTCGCATTGCATTGAACACAAATATATTCAAATGTGGATGCTTTTGCCGTGCATGGTACATTAATCAGTGCGACATTCGTCAAAGAAATTACGGCAACACCACCATGGTTCACTGCCAAACTGTTCAAGTTTCCACGGCGAGTTCGCGCACGTTCTACAACACAGTGACCCATTTGCCGAATGCAAGAAATGCAAACAGAATCTGTATATGAAATCGATCAATCACATCAAATTTTGTGACTTTACAAAGTAATGTACAAAAAATGTCGAAGAAATTGGGAATCTCAATTATTGACGAGGGATTTGTGAATGTTGCATTTGGTGACATGATCGTCTCATCCGCATCCACAACAATACGTTGCTTTATTTCCATGACATCGAATTATCTCATAATCGGGATGCGATTACTAGAAAAATTTAAAAGGAGAATGAAATTTTTGAAGTTTTAAAATCCAGGAAACGTCGGCTTGCATCGAAATTGTGTTGAGTCAACATCTTCAAAATGTTGGTAATTACATTTCTATCCCCATCGGCATCACAATGATGAGGTTTCGATTAGTCTTCTTTCCCTGAATTTGTTGACGAATTTTTATTTGCCATCTGAGATGTGCAAGTAAGTTTCTGAATGGCAATCTTTTGGGGATTTTTGTAAATTGCCTGTGTTCTAACCATAGTCATGGGTAAAGACCATCTCTGATTGCATTTCTTAATTAAGCTTCTTATCAGTAAAATTTCATTCTATTTGATGTCTTATAAGCGTCATACCAATATTGGAATCTTAAGTACCAAATCGCTAGGATGTAAACAGAGAAATAATTTTCAAAATTTTACCTTTTTAAGATTTGATGTAGTATTTTTTTAGACATCAAGAACATAATCTCTGGAAAAATCGAATCTTCTGATATACAAGTTTCCGATGTTTGATGAGATTTTTAATTGACACTCTTCCTCCTACATGCACTTACTCTATAATGGTAAGAAAGCCTGGTGCTATTAGGATGAACGCGATCTCCTGTCTTTGACAAGTACACGTCTTTCGATCTAGCTTATGTGACCTTGATTTGTTTTTACTTTTGTCGCTATATTTGAGGAGTTTTTAAAATCATTTCAAGGCTTTTTAATTTGTATTTTCATACTTTCGTATTGTACTCATTTTGTATTTATTTGCTGCTTTTACTTCATCTCTGACTGTTTACTCGGCGTTTTTTATTCAATAAATTTTAATTTTACTGAGTTTCTACATATGGATTGTACTGATAGGTGTCACATGATGTCTCGCTATATCTTCACTTGATCAGTTTGTCATATTTCACTGGAATTTTTGTCATTCTTCAGTTCCGTCGTAAAGACTGTATAAAATCGACGCAGCGCTATTAGCTATTATATCTTGAATACGATATGGCGCATGATATGACAGGTGATCATATCGTCGTTATCGCGACAATATCTCATGGGTGATTTCAAGGTTATTGGTTGATACCAACAATGTGTCAAATTACAAACTTTTCGGGAGAAGCAAAAAACTGATCTATAAATACAAATCTAATCCATGGAGAGGCTGCAATTGAGTGTAATCCATATATGAATGCACGTGTGAGATTTTTAATGTTAATTTTTAATTTTAATGTGTAAGCAGAACCTGAGGTATTGATTTTTTTTAAGACATGTCAGCTGTATGCCGAGCAAGTATCCTCTGTTTTTGCTTTTGATGAAATTAATACTCATTGATTTAGCAGAAACTGATTATCTTCACAATGTTCTCAATCTTTCTTTTCGAAACATCGTAACATGAGGTTGCTTGGAAATAGCACACATTTCCTCGGAATACGGCGCTGTTACAATAATATTTTACTTACTTCGGAAGAAACTTATTTGTTATTCACCTTATCTTCTACTTTTTATGTCAATGTTTTACATAAACATGAGACCATCTTGTCGCTTCCTAACTCTAGATACAAATGTACAGAAAGTTTGTCTTAGCGCTTGAAAGTGCATTGTTTGGCAATATGCGGTATGTATTTTATCTTATACGTTCAATGACAACATTATCCATGTCTTCAGTAAGTCACTCATTAATGTACTTGTAGGTTAACATATTTGACAAAAGAAAGAAAATTATACACTTTCCAATGAAAGACATTCATGACGTAAGTAAGTCCAACTATGTACATGTACAATCATTTAAGGATTTCGAAAAGTTAGAATTATTACGAGATACCGATCAAGCCAAGAATGTGATGTGTCATTATGCATCTTGAGCTATGCGGATGTGCTTGCGCTTCTTGAGATCGGAAAAATTAGGCGTTCACTGCGTAGAATTTTCTCCGGGAAAATGTTGTGAAGGCAATGGTTTGGGACTTAGTCAAATGATCTCAGAGATTAAAGTTGCCTTCTTTTATCAAAGGACTCCATACATGAGAAGCGCAATTTCCTTATTGGAAGACACTTTGTCTTTTTATAGATCACTGCCAGATGCATACTACTAGCCCATGATGGAAAATTCTCGTGCTCAGTATGATTTTGAACAGGCATGTTGTAAACAAGGAAAATATTAGCAAGGTCATCAACGAATTTTACAAAGTGTACAGGAGGGGTAAAGGGACAAAAATTGCCCGTTGCTGCGTTGAAGAGCAGTGATGCGAAGAACACTTCTGCGTGAACACGGAACACTGCAAAGCACCTGACGTCGCATTAGCGGGACTACTTGCAACTCCTTTCGAGTAGAAATTCTGCAGGATAGCTTGATAACAATGAAAAGTTCTGATTTGCTTTATATCAGAGACTGTGTCATTCTGTGCATCGCCATCCAAAGCTAATCAGCGTTCATTAATATGAGGTTCCCAATCCAGTGCGTGTAATAAAACTGCATGCTCGACTTTAAGGTCAAATTTTCGAACAGGGAAATACATGCTAAGGCCTTTGAACGATATCGGCATGCATTTATCGATGATAACGGAAATAATTTCTACAATCAAATTGATGACATGAAAACAAATCTTATATAGTGTTGCCCATGTGCCAACTTTTCTCAAGGCGGATAAGTCTTAGGCTCATGTAGAATAGCCTACATGTATGTCTTTCGAATGATAGGATCACACAGACCCAAAAACCCTTACAGAATTTGAAGTACCAACCTTCACAACTTTTACGTCAATTCAGACCAAAGTGTTAGAGTACTGTGTGTTAATATAGGAATTATACTTAGAGCAACTGATAAGTGTGTCTTCATTAGTCAGATGTCCAAATTGAAAAACAAAATTAAAGTGCATTAAAGTGCTATCGACTTCCAATGATGATTTCGGGGCTGTCAACATCAAATGACACTTTCAGGGCTATCGACTTCCAATGACACTTTTGGGGCTGTCAGCATCCAATGACACTTTTGGGGCTATCGACTTCTAATTGCACTTTCGTGCTATCGACTTCCACTGACACTTTCGGGGCCGGGCCGCTTGACCAAACGATTGCTAGGCTAAACATTTTTACCACCGTCTTCATACCACTGTTGTCTACTGCTCAAAACTTTAGTGTTACAATAATCGTTTATGATGTTGTCATAATAAAGACGAGATTATAATGCGTATATTTTCAGGATATCGCTTGAAATTGACTTATTTGTACAATTTTTCAAAATTCTTCCTACATATTTCCTTAACCCTTACTTTACAATGGGGTATCTACACACCCCAAGACGTCGCATTTTTTGAGTATTTCTTTAACTGGATAAAGTCCGATGATACCCTCCCAGTTTATCCTTGAAGTGAATATCACTAAAAAGTTACAGTAATAAACTTTTTGAAGTATGAAGTCATTTCGCGGTGAAAATGTTTTTGAAAAAATGTAGCGTTGTTTACCATGGGGTGTATCACACCCCAAATATATTTTTGGTAGCGAACAACAATGGAGCTTTATGATTGTTTTCTGAATGATCCTAAAAAACAATTAGTGTATTCAATTTTCTACAGTCAACAACGTGGACATTTTATGATAGCGTATTCAGCACACACGGTCGTTTGACAAAAAACACATATTTTTTTAGATTTTCTGTCACGTTCTCTTGGACAATGATCGCATCGCCTTTGTTTCGATACCGGTTGGATGATAGGCCTCATTGGCAACCTTGCCGGCTCAAGTGCGTTGCCCTCTCAGCAACCAATAAGAGACTTTGACAATTGAAGTAGAAAGCGTTTTCGAATTTGTACACTTCTTTGTTCATATTCTGGATGCATGTATAGGAATAAAACCAATGCGTTGTACGAGCAGATGTTCAGCAATTCATGAACAAAGTCAGAGGCCAACGATTGCTTTTTCGAATGCAATTATAATTTCGCACCAGTTGGTCTAGTGTGTCCACACCGCACTTTCCTTTATTGTAATCAAGAATTATTTGAGGGTTTCTTGACTCATCACTTGAAATGTCGATGTCGTGATGGTTGGTCGACAGAAGAATGACTGCTTTATTTTTCTTCGGGACGTAGGAAACAATTGTTTTGCTTTGTCTTGAAATCCGAATACACTGGTAAATTGTTGCCTGGTTGAATCAGGTATCATTTCCGAAGGTAATTTGGTTTTATTACGTTTTATTATTTGAATCACATAAAGCACATAACTTTATTCCATAGCGGCCTGGCTTTGAAAGGATGAACATTTTAAAAGGACAGCGCCGTCGGAAACTGACAAGCTGTTCGTCTACAGTCAATTCAGATCCAGGTGAATAGTTAGCTCGAAATTTAGTCACAATTTCTTCGAAAATACGGTGCAAAGGTACAAATTTGTCTTGAGAATTTCTTTCACTCCGGCAATCAAATCGAAGATAACGTAGAAGTTGAGGGAATCGATTTCTGGCTATGGAATCATTGAATATTGGCCTTCTCTCGGCCGCACTCCAGAGGTCGGCCAGTCGTGTTTTGCTCTCATGCAAAGCGCCAGCAAGAAGCAACAGACAGAAAAAAGTATATAGTTCTTCTACATTTGTTTCTTTCCAAATATGTGTATGCTCGCTAGCTTCCTTATTGGAGCATTCAGCTATCTTTTGAACAAGACTGGGAGAAATGAATAATTTGAAGGCTCCTCAGGTGATGAACCACAGTGTCTTTGAGCATGCTTAGTAGGACCACTTTGATTTCGAATGATATTATGAATTCTTGCCCTTCCTCCTTCTTGTAGTGGTTTGCGGTACCACTTCTCAGAGCCACTGCGAGATTTCATCGTATTGTAATCTTCATGGATTTCAGCCACCATGGATTCAATTATCCTATCAGTGTCGTCTACACTATCTTCGTCAGAATGATCAGATACTGTTGTTGTTGGGTTATCGATGACTATGTCATCAACATCACCATCCAGAGTTTCGTCGCCTTCGTAGTCGTCATCTGATGAGATCTGCTGTAACAGTCTTTCTAATGCTTCTTCAACTCCGTAACTTTTCTCTCCAGTACTTGACGTGTAGCATCCTGAAAAACAAAGGAACTAGCATGTAATTTTAATCAAATGTACAGGAGAAATGAAAAATGAAGACAAGTTAGATATAGACAATAAATTGCTACGACTCTTGTGATAAGATTCCATGGCATAGTGGTTAGAGCTACAGACTATGAAGTAGCATGCAGGGTCAAGTTCTGAGTCGACCTACCTTTTCCCTTATATTATTTCTAATCTAAAATCATATATTTTTCTCAATTACAAATGTAAGAGTCAGGTATGTATATAGCTAGGATGCGTCTGTTTACCCTTCGAAAGATTAAAATTTCAGGATTAGAAAGATCTGCCGTTACATCAGTCGATTATCCTACATACAGTCACTTAGTTTGTCAAGATAGAGTTTCCTGATACTTCGTACAGTAAATGCCATTGTAGTCAGAGTCCAATAAATTCATACTCACTTTTTCTTGACATATCCACCGCTATATACAGACAAATTTTTCACAAATCGCTTTAGAAAGAGAACGTCTGCAGGTGATATAATGCCAGTCAGCAGGTGAAGGATTTTCCGAAACGGTGATTAAATTTAATTCAATTAAAACAGAAACTTGCGAAAACTGACTGCTTTATTCGTGCTTTTAGCACTATTTAACAGTGTTCGAAAGTCTTTTAGTATGAAAATATTGCTAAGATTGATTAAAAGCATTTGCAACAACCGATTGTGAATTGGGGTGGACTGCACCCCATGATAAACCATGTTACTTTTTTTCTTGGTAAAGTAAGGGTTAAAGAATAAGACTTGGTTTGTGTCATTTTAACATTTGTTCCTGACACAAAGTGGCCGATGTTTTTAGAGTAAGAATGGTAAACTGTTAATGCGATCTTATTGAAGATGTTTCTATGATAGTCGTTGTTTTGCTATAGACGCATACTTTTCACAGGCTACATTTTTCATCAGTTGTTCTTTTCACCACCTTCGGTCAGTGCGTTATGCATTTTTTACGGTAAATTCACGTATTCTGACGAATTATAGAGCACTAACATCACTTCCTACATGATTGAATGATAAATTATGAATATGACTTTTTTTTGAATGGATTCAGCGGTCATTGAAATAAAGTTTACAATTATAGAACCATCTTGAATAAGTTCATGATAATTGCCACTAGTTTTCTCAGGAATCAAAAATAATTCTTTGTAATATCCAATATTTCGGTATTCTTTATCAAGGATAACAGGATGAATGTTACTGACATTATTAATGGTATTCATCCTGTTACCCTTGATGAAGAATACCGAAATAATGGGCATTCCATAGAATTATATTTGATTCCTGAGAAGGCCAGTGACAATTATCATGAACGTAAACCAGGAATGGCCTCACTTCAACTTATGTATATTGAATAAGTTCGTCGCATATTTCTCCATCTTTTTTAGAACTCCAAAAATAGCACTCCAACTTTATGCGTGTAATAAACCACGGAAAAATCGCACAACAAAGATAGTCATGAAAACTGTCGAAATTCTAAATGCTTTCAACAACATGTTGTTTATACTGATTGCTTCTCTAAATAAGAAAAACAACGAGAAGCTATGAGTACGACTTGATGTACCTCTAGAAGTGAGATAATGTGAAATCATTTGCCAGTGAAAGTCTCGAATACAGCTATTTTTAACAGCTTTGCATTCTAGTCTACATTGCTGTTCACTTTATGATTTAATTGACATCATTCTTTTCTTTTCAGATGCACGAGGATTCAATCACGGCCCATTGGCGTCATATTATAGATTACAGAAATCGTTACAACGCGTTTAATGACACAATAGCGTCTTATTCGGACGTTTCTGAAACTTTGCATTTAATTGTTAACGTAATAAAGTAATACAGATCACTATCTTGTTTTTTGTGCCGGTATCTATATTTGAGGCGTGAATGTTCTATATTTGTATGAGGCGTGAAGAAGTGTATCTTCTACCTCAAACTGATTTAATAAATTTTGAATATCCAATACTCCATTCAATGAATCAGAAAATTTTCAAAATAAGGAAGTGTTGCGCAAACTTGAAACGTTGTCGTGTACGATCAGAGGTGGGCAATCGGATAATCGGACTAGATAGTCCGATTATCCGAATCTTCGGAACAATTCATTTTTGAATCGTAAGTAGATCCGAAAATCGGTTCGGATAATCGAATATGAAGGACTCGTTGATATTTTAAAGCGATTCGCTAGTCGACTGGATCGTTGCCATCATATGTTGAACCATATTTAAACAGATTTAGTGATTTGTAATTAATCATTTTGCACACTATCATTAACTCAACCTCGACCTTAGACAACATGGGAATGACGTTGATTGATCAATCGAAGGAACTGCATGATGTCATCTGCATTCCTTTTTTCAAGGACATACTTATATTGTTATTCTTTACTGCGCTCATGACAGGTGAAGACAACGTTGTTCAATTAATATTGGGAGGCCTATGGAATTCTTCTATCGCACTCGTATGTGGTCTCATCGTAGTGACCGACCAAATGGCGCCTTAAAAGCGCGTGTCAGTATGGTGCAAACTAACAAAACAATAAGAAACCAACGTTCACTGCATCTTCGCGCCCATCCACACAATAACCTGTGTATTTGTCAGCTGCAAGTGCCTCGTGTTTTTGCTATCCCTAAACATTGAATTGGAATTCATATTCAGAATCCATATTTTTGCTGGAGCACACAAGATTCGAATGGGATTCAATTAATTCGAAATGGATTTTATTTCATCTGATAATCGAATCACTTTAACAAATGGTTGCCGAATCGGAACTCTCAGGTGGCAAATCGGATAGTCGGTAATCGACCTTCATTTTTCCGAATTGCACCCATCTGTGTATACCACATCATTGAAACATTGTAATCACAATTGTAGTGAAATTGTAGTGACAATTGTCGCTGACGGCATCTGTGCTAGCTTGTTACCTTGTGCCGTTATATCGATGTCACTTGTTTTCTTCTGCCAAGCGCCCCGATCTCGAGCCATTCTCATCTGCGACCCTCATCAAAGTACGTAGCTACGCCAAGCAGCGAACCCTGGCGGCGAAGGTGACCACAGCACATAAGAATAATGTGAAATTTTGGAGAAAGCAAGATTCAGAGGAAAGTTTTAAGGTACTTGTCAATTTTGAAGTAAACTTTGATTTTCATTTTGAAGACAGGCCTCCCCTTTCAGGTGATAATGCCTTAGCGTAGGGTCTTGTTTCGCACATTGGCAGCATCGGTGTGATTTTTTTACCTTAAACCAAGACATAGCTCTACGAAATGCGTTGCATAGCTTAATCATTCTTGATATAAGAATTTTAGAACAATTATTGTGTGGCACTCGAAGCATTTGTGACTTCTCTTCGTAATTAATTATTCTCCTAAGTCGTCAAACTTTTCTCAAATATCTGAATGCAATAGAACATTCATTTTGATCTGAAGCTAGAGTGTGAAGAGTTTTTCTTGCAGCATAGCTTATACAAAATATGTCATTAGAACATGCTATTGACTAATTCTTCAAAAGTAGTATAAAATTTTGAATGATAACAGATTACAAGAGCTTGACACATTTCCTGCGACTTTAGAATTTAGGATTAATTGATCAGGCAGGCAAGAGTTGTAATCAGATTAAAAAAGTTGGACAATCTCTGTGAATAATTCTTCCTTATAGTGATGCGGATCCTGGCTATGCCATATAGCGAAGAACTCTCGAATCTGATTTTAGGTGTAGGAGGGTGCTAACCAGTAATAGATCAATTACATCAATATTATGCGGTTTGATTATGAAGGATTTCGTTTCTCAAACATCTAGCCGATACTAAAACACTCTTTGATGCCTTTTTTGAAGTCTCAACGGTTTCACACTTTTTCAGCTCTTCTCATTGAAATTCTCTATCTGCTGTCAGTCAGAAAGGATGGACGAAAATTGACCAAAATTCACGCACTCTCCTAAAAGTGTGAATCAAGCTTTTATGAATGTGGATTTTATGAGTCTCACTGTAAATCACAAAATGACTGAAATGTAACGGAAACGCCACAAATTGCATCGTGTTATTCGTGTCACATGCATGTCAGTTTGACAGCTATTAAATTATTATACAATGAATTTATATAAAGCCAAAATTACTTGAGAACAATACTTGACACTTACTGTAATACTTGATACTTGAGAACAATATCTGATTACTTGAGACAATAATGTAAATTTGATAGAAAAACTACTCAATTACAGCATTAAATCAATTATTATTAAACTTTGGTTTAATTTCTTCATTGTTTCACAATAGGCTTAAAGCTATGTGACATGATGTGCCACAATAATAATAATAATACTAACTTTATTGGCACACATCTGCGGTGCGCGCAGTACAGAGGCATGAAACAGTTACAAACAATGCAGAGTTCATGATACAAAAGAGGCTATGAATGAATGAAGAATGATAACCAGCATGGAGAGAGGAAATTATGAACACGTAGAGCAGTACTTGATGAAAGAGTCGGAGAAGCGGACAGTACGACATCTGGGTTTTTTGAGGGTGAGTAGTAATGCCATTCCAAATTCAAGTGCAGTGCGGTGCAGTGATGAGTCATCGATGAGTCATCAGCCCCCCCCCCTCTGGAAGGTGAGGGAGTTCGCCAAGGATGTGTTGGGAGGAATGGGTCCGTGAGGAGAAAACCGCCCCCCCCCCTGGACAGCTTGTTTCGATGTTGGCTTCTAGTGGACGGATTTTGTCGTGCGATAGCTCGTTTGAAAGCTAAGAGTGAGACAAATTCAGTGAAACAATCGGCTTGTTCCTATCTGTCTTCGTTCAAAAGTTAGAGCGGTTACAAGATTTTAGGTCGGAGCTCGCTTACCTGAAAAAATCCTAAGTGTCAGAGTGACTTTGTATGGGTAAAAATTTGAAAATTTTCCAAAGTGTGGAATTTCGACCTGGGACCGTCACCAAAACATTTTTCATCAAATTTCGCTGACCCCCCCCCCTCTGGACAGCTTGCTTCGATGTTGGCTTCTAGTGGACGGATTTTGTCGTGCGATAGCTCGTTTGAAAGCTAAGAGTGAGACAAATTCAGTGAAACAATCGGCTTGTTCCTATCTGTCTTCGTTCAAAAGTTAGAGCGGTTACAAGATTTTAGGTCGGAGCTCGCTTACCTGAAAAAATCCTAAGTGTCAGAGTGACTTTGTATGGGTAAAAATTTGAAAATTTTCCAAAGTGTGGAATTTCGACCTGGGACCGTCACCAAAACATTTTTCATCAAATTTCGCTGACCCCCCCCCCCCCCAACGACTCAACTGACCAAATTGGTTGAAAAGACCAAAGTTGTTCAGAATCATGTGAAACAAACTTCTATCAAGGTTTCAGGTTGAAATTCGTCCAAAAAATTTTTTCGAAAATTTTCACTACGGTGGTCTCGACACTTAGGATTTTTTCATGAAAAAAAAAAAAAATTTTTCAAAATGTTGGAATTGAGCTCCGAGACCCATCCCATCGTGTTTGTCGTCAAAAGTTGGGTCGGTGAAGTTTCGGTGAAAAAACCGCCCCCCCCCCCCCCCAACGACTCAACTGACCAAATTGGTCGAAAAGACCAAAGTTGTTCAGAATCATGTGAAACAAACTTCTATCAAGGTTTCAGGTTGAAATTCGTCCAAAAAATTTTTTCGAAAATTTTCACTACGGTGGTCTCGACACTTAGGATTTTTTCATGAAAAAAAAAAAAATTTTTTCAAAATGTTGGAATTGAGCTCCGAGACCCATCCCATCGTGTTTGTCGTCAAAAGTTGGGTCGGTGAAGTTTCGGTTAAAAAACCGCCCCCCCCCCCCCCCAACGACTCAACTGACCAAATTGGTCGAAAAGACCAAAGTTGTTCAGAATCATGTGAAACAAACTTCTATCAAGGTTTCAGGTTGAAATTCGTCCAAAAAATTTTTTCGAAAATTTTCACTACGGTGGTCTCGACACTTAGGATTTTTTCGTGAAAAAAAAAAAAAAATTTTTCAAAATGTTGGAATTGAGCTCCGAGACCCATCCCATCGTGTTTGTCGTCAAAAGTTGGGTCGGTGAAGTTTCGGTGAAAAAACCGCCCCCCCCCCCCCCCAACGACTCAACTGACCAAATTGGTCGAAAAGACCAAAGTTGTTCAGAATCATGTGAAACAAACTTCTATCAAGGTTTCAGGTTGAAATTCGTCCAAAAAATTTTTTCGAAAATTTTCACTACGGTGGTCTCGACACTTAGGATTTTTTCAAGTCCAAATGTGAAATGTCGCTTTTTTTTTTTTTTTTTGCCAACTTGGACGATGAATTGTGGAGGATTGGAAGTGAATGAAGAGCTCGGGTTTCTTTTAGCGGCAAGACCGCACTTTGTTCTCTAGGATCTCCTCTTTTCAGATGCGTGACAGGCTCCGTTTCCAAATGAGAGCCTGTTAAAAATCGAGTTTTTGTGCATTTTCCAAGATTTTGGAACTTTTTGAAAAAACGACAGAGTTTTTTCATCTCGGCTTCTGGTCATCGTAGAGGGTCGAGGGATGTCTTAAATGAAAGGGGAGAGCGAGAAAACGTGACACTCAAAATTTGGAGTCAATCGGAGCACTAGAACCGGAGATAGACGGGTTTAAAGTTTTTGGAGGATGGGTGTTACGTCATCAGCTGATCGCCACACACTATATAAGCTGGGAACCGAGAGAGACTTGTCATTAAGACGAGAGCGATTGTCAGAGGTAGGTCGTCTCTCTGAGCTCCGATGATAGCTTCGGACATTCCAAATCCCCGGTTTCTGTAAGAAACCGACTTAGAAAATTTCATTGCTGAACTCAGCTAAGGCGTCAGACTTAGAGGTTCGCCAGGAGATGGCCTTCGTCTCCAGGCCATAAAAGACTCCAAAACTTTAAAGGCTTGTAACTTTGCTTCTACAAGTCCGTTTGACTTGATTCAAAAAAGGTTCGGTTGCTATTGACCTGCTCTAAGTGATAGACTACTTATAAAATGTTGTAAGTAGTGCTAAAAAGTTGAAAAATTTAAATTCACTAGTTTTGGAGGTTTTCTGGGGTTTTCGACCCTGCTGAAGTCAACTAAGACATTTACAAAGTTGTCAGAGGCGAGCTTCGGCTCGAGACTTGTTTCCTGATGTAAATAACTCCACCGATTTTCATGTCAAAATCGGGGCCCGGATACCAACACAGTGACATGACGCACGCTCTGTCCGCTCGAGGTTGGATTTGTGGGTCGAGGTCTTGGAGTTGGGATAAGATCCCCTCTGAGAAATGCCTGTGACGGATTCATCAGCTTAACTTGTCTTTCCTCTAAGCGAAGTTGTCTTTGTGATAGCACTGGGCGACTATCGATTCTGTCTTTGTATAGCATGGGCCTTCACGACTGATAGCCCAGTAACTGTCGATGTGTTGTCCAAATTTGGTAAAAGCGTTGTTGTCAAGTTAAAAGCATGACTAAATTTAGAAAGACCAAGGCAAGGCTTTGTGTCGGGAGGCAGAAAGTGTATCATGGTTTGTAAAAGTTTTACTACAACACATGTTGATGTATAGTTAGAAAAGTTTGATCATTGAAATTTTATGACTGACTGAACTCACAGCAGCATTAGAAAGTTTAGCACAACACAAATATCATGAAAAAATACTTTATTTGGTCTTTGATTTAACATTATTGAAACCCACTTTACTAATAGCAATGGCAATATGGTTTATTTTATTCAGAAGCAAATGATCGCCGTAACCATGAAAGTTGTCCATACGAGAAATAATCTTCCGCAGATGTCGTGTATAAAACTCAGAAGCATCAGTAACATATTCTTGTCCATAGGAACGAAATTGAAAATCAACACTTTCCGCTCCTTCACCTTCTGGAAAATGAATGTAATTGACATGTGCAGTTAAATGAGCCTTGATGAGACTGTCTTTGAAATAAGATATCAACTCCATAAATATTTTTCGTGTGTAGTCTAAACATGCTTCCAATTCTGTCTCCTCCCTTTGAAACTCAAGGATGTAATCTTGTATTAAGCCTCCAAAGCACTCTTGATGAAAACGAATCGTGCAATCATCATGTTTCAATGTATTGACTTCAGGTGCCATGCTTGAGTCTATTGCTAAACAACATTTTTGCCTAACACGATTTCAATAACGCGTTACAAATGTGCGTGCGCACATCGGGAAATCTAGCTCGTCTGTGATTGGACGAGAGGTCTGATCCATTCACCGCTTAGGAAAATCTTATAAAAGGCAGTGCACCAGCTCTGCTCTTCACATTTATCTTTCACAAGGTGAGTGTCGGTGAGCTCCTGCTATCAGGTTGTTTTGACTTGCTATCAAGTTGAATAGTCTCTTGCTATCACATCTTCTGCTCATAAAACATATCATCGCTGTAATACCTCCTTTGCTCGAGCGTTCCTTCGGGACGGCGGGTACTGCCGTAGAGGGATTGCGTTGCACGGGTTGTTCGTCGTTTGTTAGACCGAAACCTCTGAGCCGTTGCTCATGTTGGGCGTTCGACTTCATACTCAACGTGACGCTTTCTCTCGCCAGGTCAGAGTACTTTAGCCATTCGACAAAGGTTAGTCTTTATGATATGGAGTAGAGTGAAATGTAACTCATTAGATGTTACTTCAATGATTGTTCCCATGATAAACGTTGACTAGGCAAATGAAACGATTCTCATCTTTCCTTTTCAGTGATTGAAATCTGCGTTGACAAAGTCTAATTAAACCTTATCTACCAAAATGGAGTTTACGAAAATCGAAGAGTATCGCGTCTGTGCTGAGAAGGAGAGGAAGACGATTAAGCAATGTAAGTTTTTGTGCAATGGGGCAAGGATGAGGTACAGGTTGTGCTAATAAAATTCTTTAACTAACACCATTAGGTTTGCATGTGTGTGTGTGTGTGTGTGTGTGTGTTCAACGTAAGAATTAATTTTCATAAACCTCTAAATAACATCAAGAGGGTAGGAATCATGTCCTTATTAATTTTCAATGAAATACAAGACCCCTAACCTCTCCCTACTCCATGCTTTTCAAAACCGAAACAAACATTTCGAAAAAAAAAAAAAAAAATGCATTGTGATGTGTTTAGGTGAAATCTCTCACCACCCTCTTTTCTTCCGTTTCAGTGCAAGAATCGTTCGTCAATGGGGAGTCCGTCCCTGTAGAAGCAATCGGACAAGCCTACGAGCGACTTGGAATGTGTAAGTATCTTGATGGATTAATGCTGTCATGTTTTAGCACTTCTGTATCCGTATAGTTCATTCTCCATCATTGTTGTCTCCACAACCTCTAATCTCATCTCTTTTTTCCTCTCTACAGATTTGGCAAGGCAGGAGAAGTGGGAGGAAGCCGCGAGGCGGAAATACCGCGAGGAATTTCCGGCCCTACCTTCCCGCTCCACCACCACTGCCAACCAAACAACACCCTACCATCCATCGACCTCGGCCATTGCCCCACCTCCACCGCCGCCAGCACCGGTACCTGTGCCAGTCCCTGCTCCCCGTCGCCACATCCCTCCGACACCAAAGCCAAGGACCCTTCCACCTTCGGCCCGTGTCCCTCTCCTGCCTCCTCCGCGTTCATCCTTGCTGCCGGAGCTACAGTCCTTAGATGGTAAGTAGTCGTGATTGGGAAATAGGGGGGCTAAGACTTCAAACTTGAAATGCTGATCATGTTACTAATCTCTTTTCTCTTTTTCTCAACAGATCTGGCGACGGTTCTCCTGGACGGTGACGTTCCCTCCCGTCCCATCATCATCCCAGCATCGCCACCACCACCTGCAGCGGCCGACCTCCCTCTCCTCTCAGTCAAGTCGGTGGAGAGATTGTTGGAGGAGCAGGAAATGGAGTTGGAGATCGTCGGAGAGGAGAGGGAGATTGCAATCGAGGAAGGTGTGAGGGAGATAGAAGGACCTACGGCTCGACAGCTCAGCTGTACGGACTGCGGGCAGGTTTTCGCGAGGCCATTCTGCCTTCGGCGACACCGACATTCTCGCTGCCCAAAAGCGAAGGGAGAACTGGAGAAGACACGCCGACCGATCCCTCAACGGCCCAAGTGTGAAGGTTGTGGACGCACGTTCTACAATAACACCAACTTGCGAGTCCACATCGAAGGCGGTTCCTGTGGCAGTGTGAGGCAACCACCCACAACAACAGGTAGGAAGCATTCTTCATCGCACGTCGGCTTTTCCTGTTCTTCGTGTCAGAAGACCTTTCCTACAGAGTTTGTTCTTTCTTCGCACACACTCTGTCACACTCATTCCACTGAGCTTTACACTGACAACAACGTCACTCTAAGGCTGAGCAAGTTTTCCCTTGAGAGGCTCGTTCGCGATTATGAGTTAGTAAGCTCTGAAGCTGTGCAGGACATTCATCCTTTCTTGATGAATAACATAGGCTTAATTCATCAAATGTTGGCGAGCTTAGATAGATTTTTACTTAAGGGCATGTTCTATCTCACTGCTCGTTTCAATAAGGTAGACAGTAGCACGGGAGAAGTCGAGTCCACTGTGACCATTAGGATAGCCTCCTGTGCTGCTGATCTCATAGGTGATGTAAACGAGTGGGTAGAGAGACATGCGACCTATCTCGCCAACAACTTAAATAAATTTAATGAAAGAGACAGCGGTCTGGTCTTTGATGGGATAGAGAAGGTAGACATCAAAATTAATCTTTTAGAAAATTTACAAGGGAGTGGTTGTTTCACCCTCCCCAAAGCACTGGCTGACAAAAAGGCTGTCATCAATGTAGAATGTCAGTCCCAGTGTTTCAAGTATGCCGTCCTCTCCATTCTTCACTATAATGACATAGGTATTAATCGTGAACGAATCACCAAGTATCGTGAATGGGAGGATGAGCTTAAGTTTGATGGGTTAGATGTCAACACATTAGACTTTAAAGGCATCGCCCAATTTGAAAAGTTGAATAATATTAAGATTGTCGTCCATCTCTGGGAAAAAGGTCTGAAGGGCGTTAGGTATAATAATCGCCAAAGTAACTTTGACCGGGTTGTCAATCTTCTCCTAGTGTATAGCGACAACCACCCAGAATGGCATTATTGTGGCATTCCTAAAATTTCTAGATTGTATCACCACCAACAAAGTTATGATGACAAACATTATTACTGTGATCGCTGCACACGGCGTTTCACATCAAAACCATATTTTGAAGAGCATTACGAGTGGTGCTCTCGGGGTAAACTTCAAATGGAAGTCATGCCCAAAGATAAATTTTATAGGTATGAGGAAAACGGCAATGAGCTCAGTCCCATATGTACCATCTATGCGGACATTGAATGTTATATTGAACAAGAAGACCTAAGTCATGAGCCAGCAGCCATTGCCTGCTATGAAGTCTGGCACCCATATTATAGGAATCAAAATAAAATGCATGTGTGGCAAGGCGAGGAGTGCGTTGAAAACTTCCTCAACTTTTTAGATAGGAAAGCCCGTTTTCATCAACGCTATGAAACGGAGCTAACTAGGAAACCCATGTGCTTCACAGAAGCCGATAAAATCAAATTTGATAGGACCACGGAATGTCCCCGCTGCTGTTCATCCTTTGATGATCAGCAACATAAGAAAGTGAGGGACCATTGCCATCTCAGTGGTAAATTTAGGTCTGCCTTATGCAGTAAATGCAATATGAGACTTAGGCTCAAACGGCGAACGCTCCCCGTCATCTTTCATAACTTTAAATGTTATGATGCTCACATCATCATTCGCCATGGATTCGGTAAAATGAAATCCTGGTCATCTAAAGTGATTGCACAAAGTAAGGAAAAATTTATGTGCATCACTGCTAAAGTCCAAGTCGATAAGACGAAGGAGGGGAAGCCTGTCTTCTATGATATAAAGTTTCTAGACAGTTTCCAGTTTATGTCTTCTTCCTTAGCCGCATTGGCTAATAATTTAGAAACACTTCCCCTCACTCAACATTTAAAGAAAGACTATCCCAACATAAGTGACAGTCTGATACGACGGAAAGGGGTGTTTCCTTATAGTTATTTTAGTTCAATGGATACATTGAAGGAGACATCCCTTCCGTCCATCGATAAATTTAAAAATGATTTGACGGGTGAGGACTGTTCGCTGGATGATTATAGGCATGCGGAGCAAGCATGGTTAGAATTTGGATGTCGCACTTTTGGTGACTACATGCTTGCCTACTTAAAATTAGACGTCTATCTGTTGGCTGACGTGTTTGAGACTTTTAGGAAAGTCACATTAGAACAGGACGCCTTAGACCCCATCCATTTTGTTAGTCTGCCGGGTCTGTCCTATCAGTCAGCCTTCAAGATGACGAAAGAGAGCATTCATTTACTGCAAGATGCAGAAATGTACACGTTATTTGAACGTGGTATTAGGGGTGGCTTAACATTTGTCAACAAACATGTTGTCAACAACACCCAAGACATAGGATCGACCACACATTTAATGTACATAGACCAAAATAATTTGTATGGGAGTGCACTCTCCAAGCCTTTGCCACAGTCTGACTTCCAATGGGTAGAGCCCCATGACATTGAATACTTCTCCAATCCAGCACACATCATGGCACTGGGAGATGAGGCCGACATAGGTTATTTATTTGAAGTCGACCTCATCTATCCAGACTGCATTAAGAATAGGACCGTTGACTTTCCTCTCGCACCCGAATCTGGCATAGTCAGTCCAGATATGTTCTCTCCCTTTATGGAAGAACACAATAAGCAGTATGAGGCGGAAAATGACTTAAAGTATAAAGCCACTAGGAAGTTGTTGCTCACCCAATTGAACAAGCAGCATTACATCGTGCACTATTCCATCCTCAAATTCTATCTAGGTATGGGGATGCAACTTGATAAAGTCCATCGCGCTATCCAGTTTAAGCAGAAGCCCTTTCTAAAACCGTATATAGAATTTAATAGCAAGAAACGGGCTGAATCCAAGAATCCTTTCGAAAAGGACTTCTTTAAATTTAAGAATAATGCCCTCTTTGGTAAAACCATGGAGGATGTAAGAAAGCGCATGGACTATCGCATCGTAACTGATCCGGAAGCGAGTATCAAGTTATGTCGCTCGCCGCTGTTTTGCCACCATGATGTCATTTCCGAAGACATCACTGGTTTTAAAATGTTAAAATCTAAAGTAGAACTTTGTAAGCCCATTTATGTCGGTCAAGCTGTCTTGGATCACTCCAAGTTAGAAATGTACAAGTTATTTTACCACACTTTTAAGACATGTCCACTGCTCCAACGTGTGGAATTAGTAGGAGGTGATACAGACAGCTTCTTCCTAGCTTTGACAACTACGAGCCAAGTCAAGCAGGAAGACATTTTAAAATATTTAGCACCCAAGTTTGATAGTTCCAACTATCCCACTGACCATCCGCTTTACTCTACCTCAAATAAAGCGAAGCTTGGCTGCTTCAAGGATGAGTGTGCCGGCAAACAGATAGAGGAGATGATCTTGCTTCGCCCCAAGATGTACTCCATGAAGCTAAAATCCTCAGAGCTTTCTATAAAACGGGCGAAAGGTATCTCGAAGTCAATCGTTAGAAAAATGACACATAGGGACTATCAAGATGCCTTAGATTCACTTAAAATCAAAAAAGTAGAAATGACCATTTTAAAATCTCAGTCGCATCAAGTCAGAACAACGACGTTTAGGAAACGAGGTCTCTCAGCTTGGGAAGACAAGCGATGCTGGATGAGTCCTAACCACTCATTACCGTACGGCCATCCAGACACTCATCTACCTCCACCCAAGAGACAGAAACTTTCTCCTCCTCCGTCCGGCGATGTCTGATGATGAATGCTTCCTCTCTGTTGTGGTTGATGTTTTGCTTTTTACTCCATGGCGTTTTCTATGGGGCGTTGTGAGTGAGTGCCTTGGAACATGCGTCCAACTCCTGATCACTTCATCTCATGACTTACATATCAACTGGTTTTCCTGACGTTGTTTTCTCCGGTGATGTGAGATATAAAAACTTTGTTTTCTGCTACCATCAGTATTAACTATGTGTGGTGCTATGAAAATCGGTTGTGATGATGAATAACATATCATGTACATACTGTGTTGTTTTCTTTTTGACATAAAGATGGGATTCTCACTCAATAGATAGAAGTAAAAGTTTTAATCATTTTGTAAGATGGGTAGGGTTAGAAATAAAGTTGATGATTGTAAAGTTAGAAATTAAGTTATAACCATATCACTGTTTGTAAGATAGGTGAAATATAAATGAAGTTAGAATCACTTCGCTGTTTGTAAAGTTAGAAATAAAGTTGACGTTTGTAAAGTTAGAAATAAAGTTGATGATTGTAAAGTTTGAATTAATGTCAAAATCATTTCACTGTTTGTACAGTTTGTAAGATAGGTGAAATATAAAATGAAGTCATAAGTATTTCACTATTTGCAAGATAGGTAAAGTATAAAATAAAGTCATAACCATGTTAGAGTTTGTAAGTTAACATCCTCATCAACGCATGTAACATCATGGCAATTTCTTCGGCTTAGGAAACATCAACCACTTTGTTGACTCATGTCTATAAATAGCTCTGACTCATGAAGGAGTAAGGCACCAGTCATACGAATCTAATCAGTCTTGTTCAACCTTTTCACCGACGAGTGTGTGGACATCATTTCATGTCTATAAATAGCACTGACTCATCATAAAGCGAAGAACCTTGTTGATGATCTTTTCACCGACACGTGTGTGGACGATAGTTCATTGTGGTGACTCATTCAAAACGCATCATGTGATTAACACGATTCTATTAACTGTGACTCATACAGATAACGCATTAAAGATTTAACAATGTCAGCTACTTTACTGATATCACGTAAACCAGTCATGATACAATGTCCGTTGTGAAACACTGCAATATGTACAGGATGCCACTTCCGAATCAGAGCAGCAGGAAAGAGTTCAGTTTCATAAAATATACAATGATTACTGGTTTTAATGTTGGCTAGATTCACTAACATCTTCAATTGAACAGACACTACTATATTCTTCAATGTCAGGGGACTCAGGCGAAGATGAGGCATGAGTGTTCGCATTTTCTTGACGACTTCGTAACACATGGACTGCATCACGAAATGAGAAAGGTTTCCTAGGACTTGGATTTTGCCGCAGCGAAAGATTTGAAGATTTCGACCGTTGCTCATGCGAATGACCAACATTTGCGGACGACCGCGATGATAGACTGAATCGGGAAGATGGATATGCAACTGTTCTAAATCGATGTCTCTTCTGAGATTCATTTCGCGCATGGCGTTGATGATGCGGATGGGGAGCATGACTCACAAATGACATGAGGGTGGAGTGAACTTCCCTTTTATACTTTTCCCATGAGGGTTTTGGAATCACAATGTAGCAGTGATCATTATGTAGAATCATCTCTTGAATGCGAATAAATACAATGCCGTCTCCTACGTTAATGACACGGCAAGAGTGGGATAGGATAGCGCGATGCAACCTTCGTAGATGAAAGCGTTCTAGAGTTATCTGAAGTTGACGTTTCGTATCATGAAATGTAACACACTGACTTTTCCATGATACATGGAGACATGCTGATAATTTCCACATGATTAAAACTTGAGTGAAGAAGGGTATGCCTAAGAAAGAAGGAGAGAGAGAGAGTCATGTTCATGTGTGGCATGGTGAGTGTACATTTTCTTTCTTGATACGGTGGCCGTTAGGCCGTGGTCTCATAAAGACCGATGGTGCGTTCTCAGTGTGTGGAGAGTGTTACTGTAGTTGATCATCATCATCAACATGGACATCATTTTTAAAGGTGATGGAGACAAGATAGGGATTCAACGTAAACAACCTTCCGTCCCTGCGCGGACCCATGTAGATGGTTTGAATTTTAATTTCGAAGGAGTAGAATCCTTTTCCCAAAATGGGGAGCGGTTTGCAATTGAGTAAGTCGAATTCGCTGCCCTCCTTTTCATGGATGATGAGACAGTGTCTGTCCATATGCACATACATGTATCGTCTTTCCATGATGGGAACTTGTGGCCGCTTCCCATTGTGTCGAACAATTTCTTTGGGAATGGTGAGATTTTCTTTCAGGAATGTTTCAAGAGTATTGAATTGTAACCGTGTCCAATAGTCTAATGGCACACACACGGCCACTCCATGCTTTGTTGACATAATCTTAAGATAATCTATCCGTTGACTTGGAGTTTTTATGGTTACGGCTTCTCCATGATGAGTTATCTTTTGATTGAAAGCATTTTTATCCGATGCTAAAGTAAGGGAGTTCAGTGTACCCAGTGCGAGAGCAGAGGCGTTGATGGCTTCGAGCAACTGCATGGTTAGCGCAAGGACGGAAATGATTGCCATGCGCTCAGTCGTCCGTTTTATAAGCAGACCTAGCTCCAATCACATACGTTTCCCTTTTCTCGTTTTCCCTGTCTTTGTTATGTGACAAAGAGTTATTGCATGTGAACTTTTGACTGCGTGGGTGGAAACCTTCCCTCTTACAAAGTCGTCCTAGTCCTCACAAAGACTTGAGTGACACACCCCCTTTCTCGAACAAAGACGCATTCATTTATCTAACAAAGAGCCTGATAGTAATGCACAAAGCGCAATGACTCATGTTGTGACACGCCCCCTTTCTCGAACAAAGACGCATTCATTTGTCTAACAAAGAGCCCGATAGTAATACACAAAGCGCAATGATTCATGTTGCTCTATACACCATTGCAAAATACTCAGTGAAAAGAAATCTTTATTGCATCTACACAATGTGTCGCGCATCAAACAAAGTCGTGGATGTAAACACACTCAGTTGAATCATGATATGTTTAACAACGTATGCATTTCCTTCCAACGTCTCTGCTATTCTCTCCATAATTTTCTCCATATGACGACCATAAAATTGATCACTAAGAGTAATCCATTCTGTGCAATAAGATCCAAAACGAAGTGGTTTTTGTAAATCTTTCAACTCTATATAAGCAACGAGTCTACCCTTTACATCTTGAGGTTGTAAACTCTCCATCAATCTTTTGAAGAGAGGAAGGCTTTCAGTGAGCACTACTTTCATATCATTCATCTTCATTTTAAATGTAAGTTTCCAATCTTGTAAAAATCCATCGAATCCTTGTTGATCAAGTGTCAAATGACACATGTGGTTACTTAAGGTACGATGCGCCATCATAAACGATGTAACTATAGATTTCACATTGCTTCAATGACTTCCACTATGAATAAAACAGAAATAACAATCATGTTCCACTGTAAGTTTATTCAACACCAGACAAAATTTACAAGTACAGAATACACTTCATAAAATGATCATCATTCATTCACAAGGAGTAAAAACATGTTTTACATAGACCCATGCTGTTGACAATAATATAGATACAGTTCATAAACGTCATAGAGACTACAATGCCAGCGTGAAGAGAGTTTTGCAATGTAGGTAGCTTTGTTTCTAGTATTACAATGGGATGGTGGTCTGTAAAGGTGATGTCTCTCACCGAAACATATTGCCATGTCAAAAATCATTTCATCTCTAAACTTCTTTTGATCACAATGCATATGATAGTCTTGTCTTACACGATCTACCCAACATGGTAAATATAAATTATCAATGTGCAACTGAAGTGTTGTTGCTTCTCGTTCAGAATCATTTCCTAATATTTTAACAATATGAAAACCTGACAGCCACCGTTTGAAATCACTTATCAAATACGTTTCATTTACAAATCCAATATGAATCAAAATAGAAGGATCAAGTCCATGCACATGACGTCGTGACCATTCGTCTTTGTGTGGAGGACAGTAGGCAAATCTATGATATACACTAACAACAGTTTGATCACTTTCTCTCATTGCAATAGCACTCAATTCCTGCATGGGTGTTCCCTCACTGTCTATGAAGATGACAACCTACAATATCAAAAAGACTTCATTACAAAATAATACATTGAGCAGAAACTTTACAAGGATGTCTGTCCTTTACATAACAAAAGATACATACAACATGATGACAATGTTTTATTTGAACATAACGCGCAAGACCGCGTTTTCCACATTCACTACATACTAACTGATTACAATACTTAAGATTTCTCTTTGGTGGTAGCACCATCTTTCTTTGATGTGCGACGACGTTTAGGTTTAGTGACAGGTTCTTGACACTCTTTGACACAAGAATCAATGACTTTCTCAATGTGATCAAGTCCTGTTAACTCAGGTTGATGATGAATTTGAGCAATGCGCAAATTGAGAGAAATCAAATTCCCGTCAGATTGATGAGGTCCCACATAAACAGCAGGCACCTCAATATGAAATGAATAAAAGCCTGCACCTAACGATGACAATTCTGTTTCAACTGATTGTTCAACTGTCACGCCTGAAGTGACTTTACAATACTTGCTTTGTAAAATATAGCAGCGAGTGCCACGATACAATGGTTTATAATAAGAAGTTTTCTTTTCTGGCCACAACTGTAATAGTTCAGTAGGAATAAGAGCCTTTTGCCTCACAAAGTCTTCTAAAATGTCAAGCTGCTGACGCAACCAATTATCAATAGGGATACTCAGGTTTTGACCGCAACGATTTACTTGCGTATCCACTTTTGGTAAGTATACCGCCGGCGTTTGAAGATAGAGTCGAACACCGTTGTAGCGCACTTGTTGTTTGTAGGTAGGATAGCCGTGAATTACCTTTTCAATTTTCGGATTCCACAGCTCGAGATGATGAGGATTCAGTGATGCAGCAGTTGGAGTAGGATTCATGGTCATTGCAGTCTGTAACGAAAGAATACCACTAAGTACATTCATGATCATCAGAGAAAAGAAAATCCTTAGCTTAGCAGTGACATATGAGGTGGCCCTTAAGAGGACCTTTTGGAGCGTTCACAGGATTTAAAGCTTATCACCAAAGTCTAAGTCTTCGTCATCGTCCAGTAAATTAAATGTCTTGGGCTTAGGACCCGAATTGAGTTTCAATTCCCTAAAAGACTTAAACGTAAAGCGTCTAGGTGGTGGAGGTGGCGGTGGCGGCAATGGTTCAACAAAATAAGCTTGTACAATCATCGGCCACACACTCTCCTGCGTCTCTCTTCTAAAATGCTGGTAAGGTTTAGGCCAGACAGTCATGACACTCACTTGTAAATTTGCAAACAGGATTGATCAGACAAAGTTGAGAGGGGAGAATGGCTTCAGCAAGTCACACACGCTTTCCAAGTCAAGAGAATGAAATGAAGAGAAAATGGGGAGACGTCTGCTTTTATAATCTCCTGCGAATCCACATTTGACACTATGTGAGCCAATCAGAGACCTCCGTTTCTCCCCTGACTTCGTTGCGGCAGGGAAAAAGAGGCACGCGGACGTCTGACTCATGAATGCTTTTCCCAAATCTTGTAGTCGAATCTAGTTTAACACATTGAGTTGAATATGAATGTGTTTTATGCGACATAAGAGCAAGTTGGATCCATGCTCATGAAATGAATCTAGTCGAGATGCAATTTTTGCCATGTGTCGCTGATAGAAATCTTTGGGATCATGTATCGTCTCTGCAGAATAGGATGCAAAATGAAACACTACACGTTCACCTGCATGTTCATCAGTCACTTTCTCAAATTCAATCTCTGCAACTAATCGTCCTTTCACATCTTTATTCATCAAACTGTCCATGAGCTGTTGGAAAACGAAGTAACCTTTAGCGATAGCAAATTCTAAGTCTGCCTTTTCGTGATGAAAGGAGATGATGTAGTCCCTAATCACACCACGAAGACTTTGTCGATGAAAACGCAGTGAACAAAATTCATTCGTAAACTTTACTGCTTCTGTCATCTTTCTTCCTTTCACTTCGGAGACATAGCATGAATGACATTCAGGTGCAACATGGCACGCTGATGCCATTTTCACAAACATGAGTTGTAGTAAAAACTAGTTGACTACACTAACGCTTTTATGACATGTGTGTTTCATAAAACATCTTGATCAAACTTTTCTAACTATACATCAACCTGTGCTACAGTAAAACTTTTACAAACCATGATACACTTTCTGACTAGACTTACGAATACAACGTCAATGATCAAACTTTATTTTCACAAACATCTTTATTTTCACAAACATGAGTTGTAGTAAAAACTAGTTGACTACACTAACGCTTTTATGACATGTGTGTTTCATAAAACATCATGATCAAACTTTTCTAACTATACATCAACTTGTGTTGCAGTAAAACCTTTGTACGACACTGACAAGAGCTTGTTCACTAGCAAGGAGAGACGTCTGTGATGTGTTGCGTGTGGCGCATGAATGTCCTCCCTTCATTCCATTCATCAGTTCTGCTTGTCTCTATCACGGAGACGAAACATTGCAAACATGACGCAGGGAGGTTTCACAAGGATTACCATTGCCCACGTCCCGTGCAGCTACGGACTTCACCGCTGTCTCGAAATCACCCACAGGAAGTATCACACCGAAAATCGTGCACCGTCCATGACTTGATCGCCAGACATGAAAACCGGTGGAGTTGGTAAGAGGTTGGCAGACTTTGATCAGCTTGATAGCAAGCCGTAGAGAGCTTGATTCACCAGCGTTTTGCAATGGAGATGTTTAGAGGCCACCCATGACAAGATAGCTAAGACTCAACCGATTGGCGTTCAAAGTGCTACGTTGAGAACTGTGTCAAATGCCCAACATGAGACATGAGTTGTCCCAGCGGTTACGGTCTAAACTATGACACACTCCCTTGCCACACTTATCACTACGGCATCGTCCGCCGTCCCGAAGGAACACCCTGTCAGTGGAATATTACAGCAAAACTCTCCGTGTCTTGCTCGCTTTCAGTGAAAAGCTGCTTATACCATGAGAAGACTGGCTCAGACATCATTAAAAATCATCTAGTTGACTTCAGCAGGGTCGAAAACCCCAGAAAACCTCCAAAACTAGTGAATTTAAATTTTTCAACTTTTTAGCACTACTTACAACATTTTATAAGTAGTCTATCACTTAGAGCAGGTCAATAGCAACCGAACCTTTTTTGAATCAAGTCAAACGGACTTGTAGAAGCAAAGTTACAAGCCTTTAAAGTTTTGGAGTCTTTTATGGCCTGGAGACGAAGGCCATCTCCTGGCGAACCTCTAAGTCTGACGCCTTAGCTGAGTTCAGCAATGAAATTTTCTAAGTCGGTTTCTTACAGAAACCCGGAATTTGGAATGTCCGAAGCTATCATCGGAGCTCAGAGAGACGACCTACCTCTGACAGTCGTTCTCCTCTAAATGACAAGTCTCTCTCGGTTCCCAGCTTATATAGTGTATGGCGATCAGCTGATGACGTAACACCCATCCTCCAAAAACTTTAAACCCGTCTATCTCCGGTTCTAGTGCTCCGATTGACTCCAAATTTTGAGTGTCACGTTTTCTCGCTCTCCCCTTTCATTTAAGACATCCCTCGACCCTCTACGATGACCAGAAGCCGAGATGAAAAAACTCTGTCGTTTTTTCAAAAAGTTCCAAAATCTTGGAAAATGCACAAAAACTCGATTTTTAACAGGCTCTCATTTGGAAACGGAGCCTGTCACGCATCTGAAAAGAGGAGATCCTAGAGAACAAAGTGCGGTCTTGCCGCTAAAAGAAACCCGAGCTCTTCATTCACTTCCAATCCTCCACAATTCATCGTCCAAGTTGGCAAAAAAAAAAAAAAAAGCGACATTTCACATTTGGACTTGAAAAAATCCTAAGTGTCGAGACCACCGTAGTGAAAATTTTCGAAAAAATTTTTTGGACGAATTTCAACCTGAAACCTTGATAGAAGTTTGTTTCACATGATTCTGAACAACTTTGGTCTTTTCGACCAATTTGGTCAGTTGAGTCGTTGGGGGGGGGGGGGGCGGTTTTTTCACCGAAACTTCACCGACCCAACTTTTGACGACAAACACGATGGGATGGGTCTCGGAGCTCAATTCCAACATTTTGAAAAATTTTTTTTTTTTTTCACGAAAAAATCCTAAGTGTCGAGACCACCGTAGTGAAAATTTTCGAAAAAATTTTTTGGACGAATTTCAACCTGAAACCTTGATAGAAGTTTGTTTCACATGATTCTGAACAACTTTGGTCTTTTCGACCAATTTGGTCAGTTGAGTCGTTGGGGGGGGGGGGCGGTTTTTTCACCGAAACTTCACCGACCCAACTTTTGACGACAAACACGATGGGATGGGTCTCGGAGCTCCATTCCAACATTTTGAAAAAAAAATTTTTTTTTTTTTCACGAAAAAATCCTAAGTGTCGAGACCACCGTAGTGAAAATTTTCGAAAAAATTTTTTGGACGAATTTCAACCTGAAACCTTGATAGAAGTTTGTTTCACATGATTCTGAACAACTTTGGTCTTTTCGACCAATTTGGTCAGTTGAGTCGTTGGGGGGGGGGGGGGGCGGTTTTTTCACCGAAACTTCACCGACCCAACTTTTGACGACAAACACGATGGGATGGGTCTCGGAGCTCAATTCCAACATTTTGAAAAATTTTTTTTTTTTTTCATGAAAAAATCCTAAGTGTCGAGACCACCGTAGTTAAAAATTTGGAAAAAATTTTTTGGACGAATTTCAACCTGAAACCTTGATAGAAGTTTGTTTCACATGATTCTGAACAACTTTGGTCTTTTCAACCAATTTGGTCAGTTGAGTCGTTGGGGGGGGGGGGGGTCAGCGAAATTTGATGAAAAATGTTTTGGTGACGGTCCCAGGTCGAAATTCCACACTTTGGAAAATTTTCAAATTTTTACCCATACAAAGTCACTCTGACACTTAGGATTTTTTCAGGTAAGCGAGCTCCGACCTAAAATCTTGTAACCGCTCTAACTTTTGAACGAAGACAGATAGGAACAAGCCGATTGTTTCACTGAATTTGTCTCACTCTTAGCTTTCAAACGAGCTATCGCACGACAAAATCCGTCCACTAGAAGCCAACATCGAAGCAAGCTGTCCAGAGGGGGGGGGGGTCAGCGAAATTTGATGAAAAATGTTTTGGTGACGGTCCCAGGTCGAAATTCCACACTTTGGAAAATTTTCAAATTTTTACCCATACAAAGTCACTCTGACACTTAGGATTTTTTCAGGTAAGCGAGCTCCGACCTAAAATCTTGTAACCGCTCTAACTTTTGAACGAAGACAGATAGGAACAAGCCGATTGTTTCACTGAATTTGTCTCACTCTTAGCTTTCAAACGAGCTATCGCACGACAAAATCCGTCCACTAGAAGCCAACATCGAAACAAGCTGTCCAGGGGGGGGGGGCGGTTTTCTCCTCACGGACCCATTCCTCCCAACACATCCTTGGCGAACTCCCTCACCTTCCAGAGGGGGGGGGGGGCTGATGACTCATCGATGACTCATCACTGCACCGCACTGCACTTGAATTTGGAATGGGCTTACTACTAGGGTGGAAGAATTCCTGTGAGTTGGAATTCTGCACAATGTGACAGATTCAGCTACCCTTTTAAAGGTGTAGTTCGATTATAAGCAACCATAAAAATATTATTGTTAACTTTTCAAATTATCACTAACTTCGGAAGTTTTCAATGTTTTGTCATGTACATGTTGACTTGTTGAGTTTGCATTGGTGTAATTCATGATGCTCTTCAAACTTAGACTTCATTTTCTTAGCTATTTCACTTTTCGACGATTCGACAGCTTTGATATTTGGCATATATTTCACAGGCTGTATTCACAATTGATTTGTAATTATATCAATTCTGCCAATGTGACGGTCACTTTATCCTTGGAGACTCTTGTATTCTGAAGATTGTGGTTTCTGAGTTTCACAATGGGCAGACGGGGTCCCCTGCATGATTGAGTCGTGTATACATCAAGACCATTCAGTTTTAAAGCAAACTGCCATTTCATAACGCAATTGGGCAGGTTGTCTCAGCACCATGCGTTCTTTGCAAGAAAATTTCATTATAATCACTGTTGACAAACCTTCTGGCAATTCTTCTTTTAAGTTTGTAAAGTTTTATTTATCTGTTTTATTGAAAGAATTTGGTTTGACATGCAATCATTTCAACCAGTGGGTAATATGACGTACATACCCTTGTTTAGCTTCTGCTCCTGACGTTGTTAACAATAACAATAAAAATAATAAAGACGTATATTTTGAAGTAAACGCCCCAATAATGAAAATCGTAGAGCGGACAACACAAAGAAAAATGTCACAAATGAAATGAAAAAATAATTCTTAACAAGATACATTCTGAAAGTTGCCCTTAAATTAAAGTGAAATCACTATTGGACAGCTGTGGCATCGATATAAAGCTTTTGCTGCGGAGCGCGGAAGTGGTAGATGGAGGTCCGAACTGTCTTGAATATGGCACCAAAGGTAAGCACAGATGATGTAGAGGATGGTCACTTTCTGAGACGATCTGCTGAAAAAGTTTGTAGCCAATTGTTTTCCGTCGATAAGCGAGAGGTAGAAATTTAAAGATCATTGCGATGAATTGAAAAGACATTTTGACATGTGATGCCCAGCTTCAGATACAAAACCGCCTAAGCTCTTTTTGGATTCCAAAGCTGCATAAAGAACCTTTTAAGTTCGCTTCATCGCAAGAGTGTAGCACGAAGGGTCTTTTTGTTATTCTCAATAGAGCCCGGTGAGTCATAAGATCTAATTTTGCGACTTACTGTGACAGCATCCTCAAAAACACCGGGTTTGATTTATTCTGGAGCGTCAAATCTTCCACCGAATTTCTTAGCAAACTTATTTAATGCGTGCTGTACAACGTCAATAGAGTTTTTCCTGTCCACGTTTTTGATTTTTCAACTCTGTTCACGAATCTCAACCAACAACAACTTATCTCACATTTGTTTAGTCTATCTGACATTGTTTTCAATTCCACTTCAATGAAATATCTATATGCTGGTTGGAATGAATCACTTTTTGCTGAGAAAGTTTATAGTAACTACACTTGTTTTGACATTGACAAGTTTAAAGAAGCTATTCAATACATTATGTCAGAAGTATAAGTCACTTTTGCTGGTAGAGTTTTCAAACAAGTTCGGGACCTTCCGATGGGAGGCAATTGTAGCCATTACCTATGAAGCGGATTTGTTTTTAGCACATTGTAAATTTGTTTTATGAAGTCTTTAGGCAGAAAAGAAATTTGGGCTTGCAAGATTGTTGTCTGGTACAGATGATATTTATGTTATAACTATCGTCATTTTGAAAAATTCCCAAAATATATTCTAATGACCTCAAGGCCGAAAGAAGAGCAGATAATGATGAGTCCACTGAATATTTGGATGTTAAAATGAATATTGCTTTAGATGTTTGCACACGTCAGTATATCATAAAGTGGAGGTGGTATTGCGGTTCACCTAATGATCTTTGAGTTTATGAGATTTCAATTGTTTCGGCCTAAAATATCGGCACATCAATAATTCTTGAAAAAAGGATTGATTACTTTTTTTAATTTGTTTTGGAGGAAATCCCTGACCCCGATGTAGGCAAACAAAAACTAATCTTACTCGGAATATTAAAGATCAATTTTTGTTTGCCGACATTGGGCTCAGGGATTTTCTCTAAAACAACTAATCAATAATTCTATTCTATTATCTCGGAGTTTGGAGGGTGGGTGTGGGAGTTGTTCTTGCGAACTGAATTGTCGCCCTGGATGATAGCACTGACGTGACAACCTCTACGCCGGCATTTCCAGTAAGTTCTGGGCTCTACCGTCCGATTTATGTAGGTATAAAAGATAGTCATTCAATTTCAGCAGTTGACAATTGTATCATCTTTCAACAGGTGTGACTTGTATATTTTGAAGCATCAAAATGAATTTCGATGATACAGGATTTCTAGATCCATTGTGTAATGATATCGGTGATCCAAGTGCCTCAAGTTAATTGATGCCTTGCATAATTAATTGATATCCAAACGAAAATGGAATTCTTTGAAAGAAGAATGCAATTGATAAATCTAAGTCAGATGGAATGAACTGATTCTGATAGCAATTTTGCCGAACAGAGACTGAGTCACATGTTTTAGGTTTGAATAGCGGAAGGACCAAGTGATCTTTCATTTATTTATATTTTTTTCAAAATGACAATTTCGAATTTTTTCGGCTAGCGTCCACTGTTCACGACAAATTGACAAAGACTTTTGTTAACAAATATTATACTTTTATATTATTATATATAAATATTTTAAACATTAAAAAATATATTTTATTATATATGTTAAGACATTTATAAACAATTTGTCTTTGTTTTATGTCAAGACAAAGATCTTTGTCAATTTGTCGTGAGCATGGCTAGTGGACGCTAGTCGAAAAAAATTCGACAAGTATCATCTTGAAAAAAATAAATCAATGAAAGATCACTTGAATCTGGGTCCCTCCGCTATTCAAACCTAATAGCAATTTTGGTTTACTTAGGCGAACCGAGGTTTTTAAACCCTTCTTGCGCAACACTAATTAAAGACAAAGATTAGGCAAAACCGCAACGTAAAGTGAGCCATTTTCCTCTTCATGTGGTGTTTTTAACTTTTCTAGATAGCCTATCCACCGAAAGATGGCTATTCATGTATTCGCGAGCCAAAATAATTAGAATTTTACGTATTTGCTAGCATTTTCAATATGTTGTTGAAAGGCCACAAAAGATTGTAAATATTCTTGTTAACAGAGGTTATTTTTGTTAAAGATTTACGTCGTGGTGCTACACATATCCTGTGTAAACATATGAATTTGTTACAAAAGTTTGCAATTTTTTCATGTGCAGAGTTTTTGGTCGTTGTGTGTAATAGGTGTCACAGGGTCCGCGCTGCTCCATAGCAGGGCTCCGCCAACCAGGGCTTACAGGAAATGAAAGGACCTGAACTGCAAAGCTGATTGTTTTTCCTGCTGACGAACCTAAATGGGACTCACTGTTGTCGAGATTTATGTTTTGAAGCATCAAAATTTCGTTCGCCATTGTTTTATGATAGCTTTCAATTTGTGTGTTTTAAAAGGAAAATTTTGACACTGTCTGGTTTGCCTGTGGGAACGTTCACCAGTCTTCTGAAGGACTACCCAAATTTCCATAATTATATAAAGTTGCATTTCTACACAGATTAAATTCGACACAAGTTCATTCATTGCAAGTTTTCGATTTTTCAACCTTATATACGAATCTTGATCAAAAATTGATTGAAGATCACATATTCGCTATTATGGATTTGGTGTTTAATTCCTCAAATAGAAAATTTATTTGCATTGGATATGATAAGTCCTTTTGCTCAATGAAAAAATATAATGGTTATCACTGTTTTGATAAACAGAAGTTAAAAGAAGCCATACATTTCCTATTATCACAGACCTACGTCGCATTCGGCAATTTAGTTTTCAGGCATTCCAATGGGAGGAAATTCTAGTCCACTCCTAGCTGACCTATTCCTCTTACATTGCGAAGATGTTTTTATGCAAAATTTGATAAAAACTGAGAAATATCATTTAGCACGCTTGTTATCACCTACATCAAGATACATAGACGATATATGTGTTGTCAATTATAAACACTTTGATTCTTTGCTTCAAAGAATTTATCCACCTGATTTGTTGGCGCAGATAAATGGTGATAGCAACAAAGAGGTAGTTTGCCTTGATGTGAAAATACAAATCTCACAAAACAGCTTGAGAACTTCAGTATATCACAAGGTAGATGACTTCTCTTTCTCTGTGGTGCAACTTACTTTTCCGGAGAGCATGATCCCATTACAGATGGCCCTTCATGTTTTCGCGTCGCAGGTAGTCAGATATTGTAGAATATGCTCGATGTTACAAGACGCTGTACACAAAACTAACAAGACACTAAATATCATGAAATCTAGAGGTTATTCTCAGCATGACTTGATGAGTTACACAGAAAAGGCTCTCACAAGGCATAATGAATCGCTTCACAAATATGGTCTTTTCTCGGCTCGACAATTCACTTCACTCTGTGAATTTCAATGAGGCACGCGACCAACAAACGACTGACATTTTCAGGTTGAAAGGTGAATGTCTTACGTAATATATATACAAATCAATAAATTCAATGTACAATGGACTGAACAATGGAATGTATAATGGACATGAATGGAACAATACAGCTAGTGAAACCATAATTACTAGTAGCAGTCTAAAAGTGCAGAATTACCAGCAGGAAGAGTTTAGACACAATAACTTGTTAAAGGCCTAACGCTAATCACATTAGCACCATTACACAACTGAACTACAATTTTAAAAAAGACGACAATTATAGAACGACCCATCGAATTTCACTTGTTTGTTGAGTTTAGGACTCAATTTTTTAATGTAAAAAGCTTCTTTGATATTTAAGGCAAATCCATCACTATCTGATGCCAGGATTTTGAAATTTTCAGGATTACATCTGCAACTACAATTCAGTCGGTGATCAAAGATCGCCGAGATTTTGGACTTATGATCTTTAACTCTAATGTTTAGGTGTCTGAGAGTCTTACCAATGTAGGTAAAGCGAGGATCAACCTCACATGTGAAACAATATACAACACCTGATTTCAACATTAAAGGAGTTCTGTCCTTGTTCGAAAAGTAGCTTTTCAACTTTGTGCAAGTGAACACCCACCTAACCTTGCTGTCAGGATCAATCCGATTAAAAATGCTCTGAAGTCTCTTCTTAAAGAACAGAGACTGCTGTCCAAAAAAAGGAATTTTAACAACATGGCTGTATGATTGATCAGACTTGACAGAAGGGTTAGAAAATTTTTTATCTAGGAATTTTTTGGTGGTATCCAAGATAAATGAGGACGGGTAGCCATTGGCTTTGAAAATGTGACTCAGTTTATCAATTTCATTGTGGAAATTAAGCCAGGAATTGCAAACTACATAAGCGCGGTTGATCAAGGTTAGTAACAGGCCTCGCTTCCATTGTAAGGGGCAACAGACAGCGTAATTCAACACCAGATTCGTGTACGTGGGTTTACGGTAGACAGTGGTGTTCACAACATTGCTTTCGATGTCTAAGTTTATATCCAAAAATGGAATGGACTTCATACCTATTTCTACAGTGAATTTGAGATTATCATGCCACGAGTTGATATAATCCAAGAAAGTCGAATGATCATCATCCTCAAACATCACAAGAATGTCGTCCACGTACCTAACGTAAAACTTTACGTTCCGACAACTCTGCTTCAAGTTGTTAAAATTCCTTTTTTTGGACAGCAGTCTCTGTTCTTTAAGAAGAGACTTCAGAGCATTTTTAATCGGATTGATCCTGACAGCAAGGTTAGGTGGGTGTTCACTTGCACAAAGTTGAAAAGCTACTTTTCGAACAAGGACAGAACTCCTTTAATGTTGAAATCAGGTGTTGTATATTGTTTCACATGTGAGGTTGATCCTCGCTTTACCTACATTGGTAAGACTCTCAGACACCTAAACATTAGAGTTAAAGATCATAAGTCCAAAATCTCGGCGATCTTTGATCACCGACTGAATTGTAGTTGCAGATGTAATCCTGAAAATTTCAAAATCCTGGCATCAGATAGTGATGGATTTGCCTTAAATATCAAAGAAGCTTTTTACATTAAAAAATTGAGTCCTAAACTCAACAAACAAGTGAAATTCGATGGGTCGTTCTATAATTGTCGTCTTTTTTAAAATTGTAGTTCAGTTGTGTAATGGTGCTAATGTGATTAGCGTTAGGCCTTTAACAAGTTATTGTGTCTAAACTCTTCCTGCTGGTAATTCTGCACTTTTAGACTGCTACTAGTAATTATGGTTTCACTAGCTGTATTGTTCCATTCCTGTCCATTATACATTCCATTGTTCAGTCCATTGTACATTGAATTTATTGATTTGTGTATATATTACTGACATTTTCCTTAATGCCTTGCTGCATAGGTGAATAAACGACTAACAATGACTTGTAGCACCATATGGGGGCGATGAAGAGTGAATACAGACCGCTTAGCGTGGCTTACGGGAGATGAGAGAGCTCCCATTGTTAAGTCTTGATGTATGAGGCGAAGTTTGTGTAAAGGCGGATTACATATTTATCACACAGCGATTACATCTTTATGGGATACGAGGATGAACAGGATCTGTTTACTTGTGGGAATCGAAAAGGCAAAGATTGGTGTACAGGATTTGTTTACATGTGCGGATCGCAAAAAGCATACTGTGTTTATTGATGGGATGAATTTAATGACAGGATCAGTTTACATGTGGGAAACGCAACAATTGAATGATGTCTGATTTATCTTTGTGACATATCTTTCAAGACATATCATTACCTATTCAGTATTTTGTCAGCCACTATGTGTGGGACCCCGCTCGTCTGGGTTTGAGTGTTCAGGTTTGGGGTCGAAACATAACTAGACGAGTGCCTGCTGATGACTGACGGACTGCAGTATTATGTTTTATATCCCCGGTAGCTGAAGTAGTGGTCGATGTATTGTATTTCAAATGAAGAAATGTGGAATTACATGAAGTACTATAGACGGATGAAGAAACTGGCGATAACAAATTCAAGTGAAGAAATAGTATTTTCCATGTGTAGTCTTAGGTATAGTGTGTATAGTTTCATTGCTTTCGGTGTAGTAGAATGTCATTGTAGTTCTATTGTTTACCTCCATTATCCACTTTCCACTTATCCACTCTTACCATTATCCACTTTGTGTAGTGTCAGATATAGTTCACTTGTAATCGGTGCAGTAGCATCGTTGTATTTCCATATTTTACCTCCACTTTTCCAATTTCTATTCATCGGTTTCCTGTTGTTTTTTAATATCCATTTTTAATTTCCTTAACCTATGGTGACCATTGTCCTATTCTATTTCCACTATCAGCATCTGTAGTCGGTACAGTATATTAGACGTCTGTTTTGAACGTGTATACGACAGTGTTTGGAATCTATGGTATTAGTACAAGTCTTAAGATTTCCATTTTTACCAGATATTGGGCCAAAGCTGATCAATTTTAATTCGTTGCCATGAGAAAGCTACATTGAGTTCTTTTAAGAACTGATTGATCCAATGGTTCCAGTAGCATTGCCTTTGTACACTTGCGGATTGGAGAACGCCATCAGTCCTCATTAGAACTACTTTACCTAATAATTTAAATTAGTAAGCATTATATTCTATTATAAATGGCTACTGGGATGACTTTCATCATCGTATGAGAATTTTGCAATGTTGCACATCATTTGAAATTGATCAAGCGAACAAACATTCAAAAGTAAAAATGCTAAAAATTTACACTGCAAATGCTAACATCAATAAATGTGTGTTTGCTCAAAAGCGATCTTAGTTGCACCGACCGTGACGGTCTCAAGGATGAAAAGTTTTGAAAATATTTTCCTAATCATTTTGTACAGAGCAAGCTCATTATTTGTCGTTTATTCAAATCTGTCGTCCTAAGTTGACAGAGATTAGGCATTCTTGACTCCATGAGAAGCTTATTAGAGAATCAGTTGTGTAAGTAAGTCAGCTTATACTTTTATTATCTTTTCTATATTTCAAATTGGTGAATATACACTGTACATGCATGTTACTTCACTTTCTTATATGTGATCCGATTTCAGCATATTGACCATAACGGACAATACACAGCCTTTTCACTAAAATGAAGTCCGCAACAAGACCATCCTAACCCCTAAGTGATTTCCACTTTTAAAGAAAAACAAGCAATTTTGATATATTCTCATATTCACAAATCATGCCAAGTCCATTGCGCTATGGATAGCTGAGTTTATACAGAGATCAAACGTCTGATATTATGTACAGAGATGTTGCCGCCTTTGACCAAGGACCCATATTAACCAGGAGAAGAAGTCGGTATCAAGTTAGCTGCGAGGATTTATCCGGACCCCACAGTATTGAGGCCTGCAGGATAATCTTCGGAAACACAGGCTGGAGTGTAGTCTGAATCAACGGTCGGTTTCTCAAGTGGCAACGTCAGATGATATACTTTATCTGCAAAAGAAACATTTCAAAAATTCAAAATTGAATATAAGTGAAATAAAGAGCAACCTATTCTCCGTAACCTATATTAACTTATATTCTGCGTAACTTCGACTATATTAACTAAACTGAATTACGTTCTTTCTACGTAGTGTCAGTAAATTTAATTTACTCGATTTAATTAAATCAATATAAGAAATAAGATGATAACATGAGAGGTAATTGAGTCAGTACACACAGCTGTAATATCGACATCTTGAATTCATGAGAATTTGACATTCCTTGCGATATTTAAAATCCTCAGTGAAATGTACAAAGCAGGATGCAAATTAGATTCTATGTACTCAACTCTGATTACCTACAAAATGAAGATTGTCGTATTGAGTTTCATGGCCCAACATGTAATTAAATTTACAGGTACTGGTATAGTACTGTAGAAGTATGATACTTCCATGTGCTGAGTTACGGCAAAAATCTTGTGTTCTTTGTGCATCATCATAAAATAAAATCCACCGCTGCATGAGAGGCCACTGTACTATGAATTGCACGTGTATTGTAAATCTTTAATTGAAGATGCCCCGAACAACTGAGATATACATGTACTATAACTATTGAAATACTCAATTTGTGATTAAGCTTAGCTGCAGATAATTTCAAATATTAAAATAATTCTATGCAGAATATTCTTCGTGGACCGTTTAAAGGTTTTGATTGCACTTACCTTTATCAATGTCATCTTCATCATCTTCGTCTTTACAGTGTTCAGAGCTCTTATCATCATCATCATGATCAACTTTGACTTTGGGACTCCAAGTCATTTTGTTCTCCTTTTTTAGCCTCCGCCTTGCGTTGGCAAACCATGTGGATACTTGAGTCAGTGTCATTTTCGTGATTATGGCTAGCATGATCTTTTCACCTTTGGTTGGATAGGGATTCTGGATGTGTTCTTGAAGCCATGCCTTTAACGTCGCCGTGCTTTCTCGGGTGGCATTCTTGCGCCGGCTACTGTCCAGTGAACTGGCGTATCTGTAGGAAAGGGAGAATTATCTGTGAGAAAAGTTCTATGCTTCTAAAGCGTTTTTTGTATGACAGAAGTATCATTGTAATATGATAAGATAAGAATAAAATGCAGATTATTTTGATTCAAATCATTCGCCTTCAACAGTTACTCATTATTTCACGAAACCAATGTTCGAAAGATGTTTAATTGATGAAACTGGGTTATGGTTTTGTACGCCTATCAAACACAAAATCGAAAATGTATCAAAATATAAAACGAGCGGCAATCAGATAACCGTACAGCTAAGTTAATACTCAATTATCATCGTGATAAAAGTATGAATCATATAAGCGCGACTTCAGTGCTTCCATAAAGCGATGATTTGTATATACTCGTAAATAAGCAGCCCATAAGCGATATTAATATGACTTGTGCGTAGACCAGCACTTCACAGCCTTTCGAATTGACGCACCAATTTTCAACTAGAGGTTCTTAATCTGCTATAGACTATTTAGAAATCGAATATGCATGATTGTACATCTGTATATTCGGTATATATCTATGAAGAGTATTACCCTGGAACTGAAGCTTCCATTAATGTGTAATTGCCCTTATAGATAACTGCTCTTTATTGATCCACAAAACACTCCTTTCTTCAATCTGCCTCGCCATCTTTTGTAGAACTTCCTTCTAAACTCCCGTAGGACTTCGACAAAGTACAACGTCGACTTCATAGAGAAGTCTGTCGAATCTATGAATCTATACCTGTGCAATGCTCACAGATTTGCAAGATCGCAGACGTTGCGCTGCGCACGATGATCATATTCTTACAGTTGCGGTTCATTGCCACCAGGGTCTCATCGATCAAATCGAAAAAAATAGATTACACAACTCTTTCGTTCATCATATTGCTTTTTTCAGTAAACAGCTGACCATTCCTGCCACTACTATGAATGCCCTTTTTGATCATCTTTTGCCTACTTTCATCACACAAGACGATCATTCTTTCCTTATTAAAGACACTCCTCTGTATATTCTATCAAATTTGTGAAACTTATTTGCAGGCACAAATTTTGAAAATTTTGAATTTTAAGATTGCGAGACACTGACCCCGAATATTTAGAGCAAGTTTGTGGTATTTAGTACTTACCCTCCACCTGGGTATTGATATGGATGAGGATAGGCCGTGGGATCGTAGGGACAGGGTGGTTGAGTAAGGGACGGAGCTCTCCAGCCATATCCTGGCGTTCCTCGGTTATCTGGTAATGCATACGGCGCGGTAGTGTTCTGAAATATGAAATTCAAATTTATCTAACAAAGTTAGAAGAAACAAATTCAATATGATGTCCACCGATGATGGTACAAAAGAACTCTGGACGCGCAACATGCACAGCATTTAATTATGTCATGTGGCTACATAAACTATTATGGGTTTTCCTGAACATGAAGAAAAGTGAACAGCTCCCTTTGGATCCAAACAATTCGGATTCATAGTAATTCAATTAGTTGCAAGCGCTTATCATTCAAAAGTTAGAATTTTTATAAAATAAATTCATATGCGTTCAAGAGATGAGCGTTCAAGACATAGCATGAGGTCGGGAATGGTGCCATTAGAACCGTATTGATCTCATCTTTAATTTGTTCGCCTATTTGGGCGCCCTGGGGATAGTACGGTATTGCTCCATAGGATGCGGGTCGATATGGCAGGAAAAGTTGCCAATCGGCATTGATGGAATAATTCAATCTTTTGCTGATTCAGTTATCTAGCCATTTAAAAATGTTTACTATTATGTTGAAATGGAGCATCCGGTTAGAAAGGGCCAACGGAACCATGCCTCCAAATACTTTAGTAATGATATAATCTGGATTGCCTGTGGATCTCGGTATCTGTACTCCGAAGAAATGATTATTCGGGAATGCATATTCCAGGAAAATTTTACTTATCCAACAGACGACTGAAATGCATCATGTGCTGCAATTTGAAGCTAAGATCAAAATTTAACTTTTTATTTTTTAATTCAAATTTTACGTTTTTCTTTAAAAGCTCCCCATATGTATCCGCGAAATGCATATCCTTCTTCACCTGAAAACCATTGAGATTAATTGTGAATGAATGCATGATTTCAAAAAAATATTTCGGGATATTTTGTATTTCATACGAAGTAATATAGATTTAGTTAGTACATAATGTAAGTCTGCATTACTTGGCAATCATTATCAATTGATGTAGCCAGATGATAACCGAGAAAATAAACGACATTTACAAATTTGAGATGCTACTAATCAAAATAGTATATACATGGATAATAAGTATTAAAAACATTGCATAAAATGTTGCATATGCAGCACAATGTACAATGCATACAAATTACATGTGAATATATTGAATTCTCGTTAATTGTGTTAATTACTGTATTTCATAGCAATTTCAGGTCTATTAATTGAATAAAATTTTTACATTTACATGTGCATGTTCCCCAACTTGCATTCAGATGTCATACCTCCTCTTAAGAAGTAACTGACTGCAAGGACGACTGAGTGATGTCTAGTTTCCTGGAGGTTTAATGTTTCGTGGTTAAATTGGGACTGGGGGGCTTCTTTTTCAAACGCTCCTTTTTGTAGTTATTTTTTAGCTAGATTTGATCATCAAACCCTTTGGGGCGACCGCACAGAAACACAGTTAAGCTAACAAATCCCTAACAGCAACATTCAATTCACCCATTGAAATGTGCTTGCCACTAACAACTCTATCTAACACTGTTTCTGTGCGGTCGCCCCTGATCGTTAGTCGATGTCATTCATCACTAGGTCAATGCATCATGTCCTGACATAGAAATTGATAACAATAAAACCTCTAGAATGGAAGTAAAACTTCATGCAATGCATAACAGTGGCACAAAAATCGCACGCATTTTCACTTGATATACTTGTCAACAGCTGTATCATTAGATTAGAATTAGTCACATGATAAATTGCAAGCTTTTCATCTGTTCTTCATGCCCTTCCATTCTAGTCAACTTCAGATAAACAATATATATATTTCTATGCGTCCTCCTGAGTAGCATCCACTCTGAATACACGTAGGTATATGCAAAGAAATCCGACACTGTATAATAATAAAGGACTAGAACGGTAACGGACATTGAAAATAATAGAACGTCGCTGTCATCGTCTAATTTGTTTTTCTAAATCGTGCATGTGCTCAAACTTTGTACCATTGGACTATCGCAGAATCATTGTTTCATATAAGCTATTTTTGACGATTGCAAATGATGTGACACATCCATTACATCATCTTCTGCCTCCCATTTTGCCACGGACCAACAAATTTCAGCTACCACTGTGTGCGACTGCAGCCAGGTCAAATTCGTTTTTCACCCAAATGTGTCGCTTATTGAATTAGGTTTCACACTACCACATTCACATTGACTTTGCTACGCTGTTTTCCTACTTGTTTAAAGTTTCATGTTTGTTTTAATTTTTTCTTATATTGAGTTGCCTATGTCTTACTTTCTGTACTGGTGACTCACGATTTTTATTATTGGGGCTTTTTTGATTAAATAAACGTCATTCATTCATTCATTCACTAATGTTGTTGTCACGCCAATGGCATTTTTATACGAAGGCCGCTTCTAGTGGCTGACAAAAGGAATATGTCGGCAGCTTACCAGTGTACATTGTGAATATGCACTGCTATTGTCATTTCTCTTTATATGTAACAGCTTTTTGATAAAATAATTTACAATAGATCTTCTTGTGGTGAGAATCTACAACTATCGCATGTTTCAGTCATTTGCTTCTTCTTAAGATCTAGCAACATTGACTTTGATCAGTGCCTAATTGAGCGCCTTAACGTACTATCAACAAATCAGTTGCTGTCCATTCTATAGTCTCACCAACCTAAACAAAGCAAGAAGTGGGATTTCTGTGGTGCATTTGTAGAGTGCCTGCATGCTTGCTATCATCATTTAAGAATTGAACGTGATATCAGCAAACCATTACGAATAACCTTTCACACGCCTATGACCAAAATTATTCAATATCAAAACATTGATAAAATAATGACAGATTCAAACATCTGAGTGCTAACCGCCATCAAACAGTTGTTTCTTACTGAATCAGATCAATTCTGATCCAATCCGTGTGAAACCTCTATTACTTCTTTCGGGAGTTTTTTGTACTGGTGAATAGATTCATCACGTCAGTTGTGTTCTGATTTGACTCTTTCACTGATGATTAGTGCACCGAGCGTGTTGAAAAAGTAATTCACAAATAAATTCTTGACGAGAAACCTTTAACGACGTGTCTCCTAATGTTAAATTGGAGTTGACTGTTGGAATGGAACTGGCGCCATTCGTCGGTCTACCCTCATCTCTTCAACTGTTGTTGCTTTCTCCTCACTATTTCATATGATCAAAACATGAACGACATATTACAGAATTCCATGATTTCTTGATGAAGAATGGCATTGCTTTGTTCAGATTTCCAAATGAAAATGACTGATATCATCAAGTGTTTGTTTCATATGGACCCTAAGCATGCATGCGTATTCATTAAAAAAATTGCGTGTCTTAGTAGATTTTTATGTACAGTCTTCTAAAATTTCGGTGTTAAGCGAAACAAATTTAAAGAAATGGTGTCCACTGTTTATTATGACATTTAATGCAAGTGCGTGAATAAAGTTCTCAACTGTTTCAAGCATGAGAGAACAAACGCATTGCTTTAATTCCTGTGTAGGGGCCTATAGTATGTACAGTATTTCTGATATGTATGTCTCATAAATGTTCTGATATTCAATTCAGAGCTTTCAATGTTATCTTTTGTGAGAAGTCCGGATGTCATTCTTGATGTACAATGCATGAACTGAGCTGTCTGCATTGTCAAATATACAACATCTGTTATATTGCACAACAGAAATTGGTATTTAAGTCATTTAGAACACACTGTCTTGGGTAAAAATGCAAATGTGCATAATTGCAAAAAATCTTTTACGCTAAGGGACTGCTTTATAAAGTCGGATTGGATACCGGTTGAAATTGTCGATAAATTTCTTTAAAGTTTTGACTGCTTTTAAAACGTTCAGACTTCAGAGTTCTAATCAAAATCTAATTTTGCTTTCAGCTGCACAACCAAACTAGTCATTAATTTTGTCAATTTGGGTATTTGATTAGGCTTTCAGTAATGTGCCAGTTGCAAAGCCAATTTTACAATATACAAGTAGACATATATCACGCAAAAACAATAAATATGCAACAATTTTCCCATTATTTGCAATGCATCACCGAAATACTCTGAAAACTCACCAGAGGATGATAGAGCGAACCAGGCTCGGGTGGAGTAGGGCCAAATGGAAAGTAGGCCGACTGAGGATTTCGGTAAGGAGGGGCATATAGGCTTGGCGCTGCACTTGAAGCGGCATCGGAGAAATGAGGGAAGAGGGAAGCAATTTGAGGACCTGAAACTTCGCAGGCAGTAACTGGTGCGGAGACAGGACCGATGGGAGGGCCATTAGTGATAACAGCGGGCGCTGAGAGGATCGGAGAGGACCTGAGTGTAGATGCGGATGTGGGAGATTGTGGAGACGTCTGTGACTGAAAGAAAATTTTATTGTCTTTTAAAAGTATACGTAAGAAATACTACTCATATCAGTAGCATGCAAAATCTTTGGTAAAGAAAATAAAATGTAGAAAGGAATTACCAGTTACTATAATCCGGTAAAGTTGTGTAGGTTTTTGTGACATTGAAGGAATGTTATTTAGTTATAGAACAAGGAGAGAATCGACGACTAGGCCAGTATCACTAATCACAAATACAGCATTAATATTGCTTCTAAATCTTTTCGAAGAACAATTCACAGTTTTCAAAATGTACAACATCCAACAGCTATTGGGTAATCCCTTCGATGTTTTGTACAGCAGACATTTTCCAAAGAGTCGGGAAAAGGCACAGTTCGATTGTAGGCGATGGTCCTCCTAAAATTCCTGATCGCATATTTTTTGAACATATTAAAGTTTCTTTTGTGTCATTTTTACTTTCCAACGTTAACCCAAAAGTTTCGGATAGAAAAGTTGGCAAAAATTCTTTTCATTAGAATTTAAACTGTACATGTACGAAGTCGCCTGCATCGTTAATCCACCATCACCACAGAAATGTAAATAAATAACTTTTTCTAATTTCATAAATATGAAAGAAATATTGATTTCAAATGGTTAATTTTCGTTTCAATATTAAAAAGCGACTTTAAAAGTACAACGTCAGATCGTAAAGACTATCAAACGGCAACATCAGATCACAAAATGTTTAAAACGTTAACGTCAGATCATCACGATTTTAAAATACTGAGGCAAGATCATTGCGATTTTAAAACTTCAACGTTAGATCACAAAATAGACATAAGAAGCTCATACACTGACGCTGACAAACAACGATTCAAGGAAAACAACAACAATTATAAAAGACAATTATTCGAATACTTTTAAGAAAAGAGATTTACTATTAAGACCTAGGGTTTGCTTGATTTAATCCTGGAGTTTTGTCATTTATTAACAACGTTTCCATTATACGATTTTCAAATTCTCAACGTCCTATGTTTTTAGCAGAAAAACAATTATTAATGTCATTACTACAGTTTGGACATATGTTCAGATGGCTACTTGCGGCTGAGTTACCTCTTATATGTTCTTTTATTCCTTGATGTAATCTGTGTTTCGCTTGTCCCAAGTATTGGGTATCAAGATCAACACGACATCCAAAATTATACACAACACATGATCGCATCAGCTTACTTGTTTTATCTTTCAGACTAAAGTACTGTCCTGTTTTACAAGTGTTGAAAATTATTTTAACATCATGGTCCAATTTCCTAAATACTTTAACAAGTTTGCGTCGGAATTTTATGGATGTTTTACCTACAAACGGAAGTGTCAAAAACTTGGTATCCTCCCATTCATCGTTCTTCGTTCTTGTTTTCCTTGAATCGTTGTTTATCATTGTCAGCGCATGAGCTTATAATGTCTATTCATTGGTTGCAGCTGCGCAAAAATAATTCGCATTCTTGTTAGATCACAAAATGTTGAAAACAGTAATATCTGATTATAAAAACTTTAAAAGGGATCACAGACTTTAATGACGGATTATTCACAGACGGTAATGACGGATTATAAAAACTTCAAAACGGTGATGTCAGATCATGAAGGAATGCTTGTGAAGGGATATAAGCCGCCCAATATCTTGAGAGGAAATTAAGTGATATTGTGTCATTGCGAGAGTCAGTATCATTACGACAGATGATGATTATTTTCAAAAGCACCGAACCCCACACACGGAGCTGTCAATCACTGAGACTGGCCCGAGACCAGTCCATCAGCACCTGGGGTGAAGAACATGGTCGGACCGCTGCTATCACCCATTTCTCAATCACAAAGGATGGCCAGTTGCTGGGTAAGATTTCAATATCATGCCGCAAAAGACATGTGCATTGATGTGATTCCCGCAGAGCCAACGTGCAACGGAAAACAGCTTTGACAAGCCCGCCGTCTTCTCCACAGGATTGCGTCATGAACCAGAAGCGAAGGCGTCTTCCTTTTCTTTCTTCGTTTAAATGTCTTTTGATTGTCTGCATCGGGGACCGAAAGATGAAGAGATATCAAGAACAGGCTTGGAGACCGCCCAGTCTGTGATGTTATCTTGGAGGCCTTGCAGATCCTCTTGACTAACTCAGAGAGATTCGGCATCACATGCGGCAAGCAACTAATAATCTAATAATACAGATCAGTATTTCAAGAATTCTTCGAAGTGTTTGATCTGATAATAGATTATTCTCTCTGTGATCTGACAAATATCAACTTCAATTCACTCAATGAAGTTTGCGGGTGAAAAGTTTTAACATCATCAGTCTCATAGAATTTGCTATAGCATGAAGAAAGCGAAATCTATTGCTTCATTGTTGGGTAGATATAATTATTATCCATGAAATTGAATTACAAAATGGGCGGCTTGCATGTTGTAATTGCTCCCACATTATTTCGCTATAAGCGCTGAATTCACTGTTGCGAAAAAGAAACGATAAAGAAATAAGAAAATGATTTTTTATGCTTTCACAAGTTTTTTCCTCTGTAATGTTTCATTATGTAAATGGTGTAATAGAACTAATGACAATTCAGATGAGGAAGATAAATTTATGAATACATACATGAAACCAATTGGAAATAGGTTAAACCATCTAAAAATTCTAGGAACGCTTTGCTTTTTGATTTTACGTGTTGAGCTAGATTTGTGAAGCTCTGTATCATTTCCCATCCGACTTCGTATGAAGTTGCAAGAATCAAATATCTGACAAAGTCTAAGTACTTTTCCAATGCACACCGGTACATGTCAAAATTTTACCTCTCTGTCCCATTGACGGCGATTTGTGAATACGATGTCTTAATTAAGTCCGAAGACTCATTGCAGTTTGCAAATCATGTTGATGATTTTCCATTCTTTAATGTCAAAAGATGATATAGGCCAAGTGCCTCGTAATAATTCACATAATTTTCTTTCACTGAAAGTGCTGGACTGAATGCTGGATTGACTGGATATATGTTGTAATGCTGGATTAAAATGAATTTCTAGATTTCTCTCAGAAATTATCAAAAATAGAAATTTTGACAATTAGCACTGATAAATGTGTCCCTTCTTTTCAAACTATAAGTTGTAAGCACGTCATCAACTTATGAAGACTTAAAAATGCACGAATATTTCTGAAGATTCACCGAATTAGCTGTAAATCAAATTTGGTCTGATATTTATCTCCCTCCCTGTTGAGTATTTTCGGTCATAACATTCTCAATACTGTGGCAAACTGGCATCCCACTGTTTGGTTGAAAGGCCATAATGTTCGGAACTCCACATGATTCCTTCGGTATCGAATCTTGACTTAAATGCGCAATCTCCGCCATCAACTTTGCTTGGGATGACATCGGCGGTATTCGTTTGGAAATTATCGCACGGTAACTGGGATTATAAGCTGATGTCGTTAATTTAAGAAAACCCACGCTTGACTAAAAAACACGTTAGAGAATAGCAGGAATTTGTTAATGATATTGAAACTGGATAAAGTCTTAAATAAGTTTGATGTACGTTGGTTGTGTAAATAGATTTTATATAATCAGCGAAGAAGTTTCATTCACTTGCCGTAGCATTGCTTTAATGGCATTATGGAGAGCGCTACATGTATCATTGAGACAAATATATGATTATAACATCAGCTAAAACGTGACTAAAGCGTGAGAATTATATCTGCTATCCGCAAAAGCCAATATGGTGAAAGTTTCTCTCTCCTCACGTGAATGATGTACTTCATTAGATAGAAAATGTATAGTTAGTGTTATGGCAATTTTTTCGACTAAATCTTCCTTTTGACCCAGCATGTAGGATGAAGCATTGACTAAGTAAGACTTAGTGGAAAATTTGGTAGAGAATGGCAAAAACCAACACTCTTGCGCTTGTAATTACTCAATATGTTGATTAACAGATATCGATTTTAAGGTGTATATTTTATAACCTTTGGATGATTTTCCAGAAAAGTGAAACATGTATTGAATTCATATGTAGCATGTGACATCTGTCGAATAGTCACGACAATAATTACTGATAATGCATATCATATAACTATTGAGAAGATAATACACCATATATAACTACTCCACAAAAAATTTAAGCATGGTACTCATGAAAAGACATTCAGCCCTTGAAATTCGTTTATGCTCAATAAGATTGTATGCACATAAACTTGCAATGCCCAGAAAATAAAAACATGTGAGTTTTATACAGGCACGCGGGAGCAGTTTAAAAGTTGAGGGGGCAAAAGGAAACGCATGCCTATTTGGTAATTGTTTCTAAACTTTCTATAAAGCGTTTTTTGAAAGGATGTTAGTTGATGTCAAAGAGTAGGCCTAATGTATCCATTGTGAATCTTTATTTGCACTTTTATGAATTTATTAATACCAAAACACGGTACAGTACCCTACTTCGACGCTCATTAAACTAATTCAAAATTTTATTAGGCCTACCCTTAAAACAATATTAGAGTTTGTGTATATTTTGAAACTGGAAAATTCAAGTATGTGCAAACACAAAGCTTGCCTCATTCTTAAACTCGATTTAAATTCCACATTATCTTTCTATTCTTGATACTTTGCCCAATTAGAATTTTTTTTGGGGGGGCTGCCCCCCCTGCTCCCGCGTCCATGGTTTTTTAGCCTTCGTGTGACCTGTCACATTTCCAAGGCTTACCAGATCAGGCATTAAAACATACGAGTGAACCATGGCCGGATTTCATGGCCCGTGAGCAGGTCTGAGAACGCATCTCATAATAAAAATGACTGATCGCCAAAAATGTGCTATTATCATCATTCTTGGTCAGACAAGTACTATTATCTCTGATCATTCTCAGACTGTCTTAAATCTTAATGTTCAGGATATCCTCATGATATTTTCTAAATCAGAATTTGATGAATGTAGTTATGATTTCAGTAACAAATTAAAAACATTGTGATAACGATAGCAAGTGATTCAATGAACCCTTTTACCCCACTGTCCATGAAGCTGTTTCCAATACATTTGAGAACTACAACACAGCATTGCATTTGAGAAGTACAACTACAACATTTCATTGTTGGGGCACTCTGTCTACTTCGGTAACTGCATGCAAGTAGAAATTTTCCAATAGCTTAACAACCGGATTGAGCTTTGTTCAAATATTGTGAAAAGTCAGATTCCAACAGCTGAACATTTTTCTCGAAGGTTTTGAAAGACTTCATATATATTGATAAGACTCTGTAGCCACATAGACTAGGACATATGACCCAACCCACGATTGCCGCCTCTCCCACCCTAAAAAATAATATCGAATCAAGATGGAGTTATTTATACTTGTACAAGACCAGTGATCTTACACGCTCTTATTTTGAAGGCTTATATGTCAATTGTACATTCATGTAGATCCATCATCAACAAAGACTGATGATGCGCACTTTGCAAGCGTGTATACTCATATTGTGCAAGCTAACATTATTTTACACACTTTTCGGTGATTAGAAATGAAATGCCATTTGCGCTTTACTCATACGGAGTGGGCTTATTACATAAAATCTCACATTTTAAACTACCGAGGCCTAGTATCATAGTCGGAGTCTTATGAACAGTTGGAGTCCTGGAACTCCGCATCCGTGGCTTCATTTTGCATTGCTTAAGGGAAAGGCACTCTCTCCTAACTAATCATGAAGGAAATATAAATGAAACGCATTTATCAAAATCAGATGATTTCTGAAGTCTCACTCACTTGATAAAATGGCAATTATTTCGCAAACGTTCTCCTAAAATTAAAGCAGTCCTCAGTTTATTTCCAGTCTACCGTCCGGTCAATAGATTTCAAGATCAGACAGCTGGAAAATAAACTTGAAATGAGATAGCTTGTCTTGTTAATGCAACATCATCAAGTGGATGATGAAGTCAGATGATGACCTATGAGCAGATATTGAAGAGCTGAGAGATTGGAATGACAGCTCACGCGCCTGTCCTCATCAATCTTACCTCTGAAATCACAGCGGTGATGTGAGAGGGGCCAATTATTTCAAAATTAACCCTCAGCCTGAGTGAATTCTAATGGCCATCAACACAGTCGGATTTTGTAAACAGAACGGTGTGGAGGCGAATTTCATCCCCCGGCAAAGCGAAGCCTGCACCGATGTGCGAGCGGCGGCTGTCAGCCGGCGTATCCACCTCATTATCCCGCCACGAGCGGCCGATGACGAATTATCCATTTCTCGCTCATTTTTCATCATTCCCCTCGAGAGACCACTGTTCAACTTTTATGATAGTTGACAAATGCAATTGCCAATCACTGAGCAAGGTCAGTCCGAACCTCACATTGTCGATCAAGGTTATGCCGCCTGCAAAGATTCGATCAAGGTCATGCCGCCTGCAAAGAGTCGATCAAGGTCATGCCGCCATCACAATGCCAATCAAGGTCATACCACCTGAACTGTGCCGATCAGGCCGCCTGCACAGTGCTGATCAAGACCATGATGCCTAGACAACGCCGAGCAAGGTCAGTCTCACCGGCACAGTATCGATCAAGGTCATAACGCCTGCACAGTGCTGATCAAGACCATGATGCCTGGACAGTGCCGATCAAGGTCAGTTCCACCGGCACAGTATCGATCAAGGTCATAACGCCTGCACAGTGCTGATCAAGGTCAAACCACCTGAACAGTGCCGATCAGTGCCAGTCTGTGCTCTGTGGTGATTAAAACATTAAAATCTGTCCCATTAGAAAGATCAGTCTCTGCTCTGGTGAGCAAATCACACGGCTATGACCCGTAACCGAAGATGAATCTAGTCTCTATGCAACCGCTCTATCGAAGTCCGCAAGCAATTTTCAGGCCACTTGTGCTGCTGCATTGAGAGACTGGAGCACATTGGTTCTCCTCTTCTTCCCTTTCTCTGTCCATTTATTCCACTTCATATTCTATTTGCCTCATTTCTTTTTCCACTATATCCACCTCCTTCTTGTATTTCACTTCTCACTTTTCGTCCTATGTTTCATCTTCCACTGTTTTCTTCTATTTTCTCATTCGTTTCATCTAACACTTCTTGTTCTTCCTCGTCATCATTCTCTAAATCTTCTTTACATAAGAGAAAGCAACCAGAGATCATCAGTCCGAACCAAAGAGGTTTCACCTGCACGCTGCTGGAAGGAACTTTAGCATGTCCCCTTTTCCAGCTTCTTGGCCCACTGATGGGACAGAGTAAACACATCTCAGTGAAGGAATATCACTAGATGGATAATGAAGAAGCTTCTCGGTCAAGTGGATTAACTCTCAAGACTCCGTGAAAGTGAGAGCATGTGTGGAATAATTTACTGTTTGAGTGGCGCATAAACCAGCAGAAGAGAGGAAGTTGTTTCTGGGCTCCCCCAACGTCTGTGTTGATTCGCAGCAGTATCACATGCTTCCACACGTCAGATGGAGTATTAGTGGCTGTAATTCGCCCTGACACTCTCCCCCTCACATCAGCTGCCCACCATTGTGTAATATTTCTAATGAAATGAACCGATGTAGAAATGTAAATTTAATTAGGAGACTTACACGCCCTGCATTTGCCCCGCACGTAGTGCATACCTGCGGCGTACTGATGTGCCGGAAGCTATCGGCAGTGGGGAATTTGCTTCTAATTATCCTTCGTACGAGCCCCATAAATCCTCTAACTTTCTTCCAACCTTGTTGACAGGTCGCAGTGAGTCAGGACGAGTCCAGCTGCTTTGTTTTTTCTCATGGTCCGCTCAATCAGAAACTGTGGTAATTCTTGAGTAATGATGGACATTTCTATAATCCTACTTAGAGTCTCTCGACAATCTGAAAGGCCCGGTCCGCGAGATCTAACTTCAAACTGACCGCAAAATTTCTACTTCTAAAACAAATTTACAAGGGGTTCAGGCAGGCCACCACCGTGCTTGGGTCGATCTTGCATCTCAGCTATTTTTGAAAAAAACGGTTCTGGGTTGACCTAGATCTGAAAATATATACGATTTACTTGCAAAAGTACACGGAAATTCTTGATATAAATCCCGTCTTATTGAAGCTTCTGTAACGTATACACAAATCCATGTTGGAGTCTCACACATGCGCAGGAATCACGAGAATATGAACAAGCCTCTTTCATGTTCATAAAAATACGATAAAATACAACCCTATAAGACTATATTTTGATTTTTTGAATAGTTTTCACATAAGTAATCATTGAAATAATCACCCGTACAGCGCGATGGACTATCACAAAAGTTAATGTTGAAGGAAAGCCAAAGAACACATACTCTATCTTACCTTGACAACAACTTGTCAAGATTTCAGGTTTTTTTACTCCCTCAAAGGTTTAGATAACGGAATCCTAAGTGTGAGAATTTCTCAATAATTTCCTCAATGTCTTCTGAGTCGGAACGTCCTTCTTTATACCCACAGAATCAAGGGGCACTATCAGCGGAGTCAGCTGTTTCACTGCTTTATCATTTCTCGACAACCGTAGTTCAAGTTAGAGAAAACTTTGTCTGTATCTGCATTAGGTCATCATAAGCCATAACTTTACAAGGCGATCATGACGGGTGCTAATCTTTTGACACTCTCAACACCTGGGATATAGTTTAGCAAAGGAGTGGTTTTTTAGATGAGACACTACTCAAGCTATCAAATGCCAAATTATTGGCGCCAACACTAAGATAAGAAAGTAAGTCGGTCACCGCTTCGGGAACTTCTAAAATAAACAAGAAAAGTGACAAGTGCATAATTCAAAATTCCTTCTTTTCGAGACAGAGAAAAGTATAGAGATAAATCTAAACCCTGCCCAGTACAGAGGCGTATTGAAATTTTAATTCTGGAGGAAGTGATTTCAAAAATTGCACTTAAGTAGATTTACTGAACATCATTCATTACCCTACTAAGTTGTTACTTAAATGGATTATTGCGTTATAATTCTCGTCGTGAAATAGCCTTTCTACTGTCATTTATTGCTTCATTGCGGCAGTAGAACCATCACATATATTATCTTAGGCTTGGAGTCCCACGCCATCATTGGAGCTTCTGCAATTTTTTAAAAATAGACGTATTTTTTGTTGTTATTATATCGATTTCAGCTTTAAAGATCTACTGTTGTGTTTGACTTGAGGTATGAACTCGAAGCCTGCATTGATGAAATCATAATATCAATTTAATTAGCAAGCTATCAATGATCTCCTTAATCAAAACATAAGAATGCATGTAATATACTCGTAACTAAACAAAGGTATCATGAAAAATATTCTTCGCATCTCTGCACAATTTTTAGAAAACCTATCTCACTCTCTCTCTCTCTCTTTATTTTTTCTATACCTGTATGCAGCACAGTAGCATCGGATTACCTCACAGAATGTCATCACTGTTGAAAGGTGGACAAATCTCACAATTATTGTATTGGCATTTTATCTTTAGCAAAAATTTGAAAAAAAGATGGTACTTGACACCACAACACTCCGGAAAATGCATACGGACACAAAATAACAAGAAATTGATGCTCACATTAGCTATTTCCCGTTGCCCTCAGCATGTAACCTATATTTTAATGCGCAAATAGCATAATTTGATCAATAAATGCTTGCTGTCAAATGAATGAAAATAGTTACATATTGTAAGTTAATATATATAGTTAATTTATATATTAATTTATATAGTTAATATTGTAAGTAATTGTAAGTTACTACGAAATTCTGCATTTTTAACAGTGAATGAATCAATCTTCGTTATCTTCCTTCACAATTTAGTATTATGTTATTTACTTCCGCACCCTCTTAAAACTTTGTTTAGCCGTTGCCTTCAATGAACCGTCTCTTTTTGAATGTCATCAGCTTCACGATTAAAATATCTGGATGGGGAAACTGGTTGAGAGAAACAGTTTCGATATGTAGAGCTTGACGTACACAAAGATTAAATAAACGTAGGAAGAGGGAACGTGGACGGGATGATTAGAGGCACAGGTCAGAAAGTGGAGGAAAGACGGGCTGCCCTTCACGCCTTCCCCACGCCATCATTGCGATTTCGAAGATCATCGCCCAGCCATCAACACCGTTCCCCTCGTTCCTTCAAAGCTGCCGCCATGCGTTTGTTTTTCGGGTCGCTCTCCTAGGCCTTTCCCCTAACGTTCAACTCAGACTGAGAGGCTCATAAACAGCCCATCGATGGTCCAGTAGTTCTGGGATGCGAAATTTATGGACTTGGAAGAGAGAATTTACGTCAGCAACAGCTGCGGTATAGTGGGAGAGGGAAAGACTGACCTCGGCTAACCCGAAGACTCATATTTCGTACATGTGGATGCGCCTCGGGCCTTTTCTCAGATAAACATGGAAAACCTTTCTCTGCACTTGTTGAGCTGCGCGAATGTCAGACTTGATGTCACTCTCACAATCACAATTAAAAGTGGATCCCTACAATGCGGTTAGGAAGCTCAGTAATCGTATCTGAGATTCCCATCGACTCTACAAGTAGCATGAATATCACGGATGTTAAACATGTGTTCTAGAAGGATCTTTATGGCAACCCGCGAGTGATCATTGGAAGTGAGCCGCCGGAAAATTGCTGATAACTAATTTTCATATGATTTTATATTTCACTTCCTGTCATATTTTGCAATAAGCCTTGTATATGTAGTAGAATCTTGTTCCAGAACACCAGTGTGATTTTGCGTTTGGGACTTGCAGGTCTGCTGGGTTATTGACAGTGACCCGTGAGACTTGCAAATAGCCCTGAATTTTCCGGCCCGTCCATGCCTGCTTTATCATGAATTTCCTGTCCGTTGTCCGCTTATTTCGAGCAGATCGGTCCGTTGTGAATACGGTTGCGACAGATTAGATTGACTGTAAATTCATGCCTCTAACTTTAAAACAAAATCGGTTAGATCAATTCAAGTCGCAAAAATAGGGCGACTTAAAGTACGCCAAGTCTCTCTAAATTTACTTATCGATGGAAATGCATGTAGTATAAGTAAATATTGAGTTGTTTCTTCAGTAGAATAGTGCGAACGGGCCTAAAAAAGCTCACATTTCATCCAATGTCAGGAATCATCAGCAGACAAAGGTCTCATCTTTCAACATCAACACAACTCCCTGTTTAAAGTTGAAGCCATGTCCGGGTAAATTTGACATGTGCATTTAGCATTTTAAGTGAAATTGTAACGGGTATATCTTAAGGCATCAGTTTGTAGTGTTTTTTAGTTTTGTATGCATAGTAAAGTATCTATCCGTTGAACGGCGTGAACACAAATCACTCCTATTAAGGATTAACATTATTGACTATTGTACAGGCAATCACCATGTTTTTATAAAAAAATTATCTCTTTTAAGTACACCAAACTGTCCTTTTCCTTGATTATGCTGCAACACGATAAAAATAGTAAAATCCTGTTTGTTATTCATGTTTTAAGCAGGGATGCGGAGTCGGAGTCGGAGTTCCTATCAAAATGATAGGACTCCGCATCCCTGGTTTTAGGGGATGGTACTGTCTCTATCGCTTTATTAGAGATCACGATAGCCTCAACATCACGCTATATTCACAAAGTTAGTCAGAAAATCATTTTTTAGGCAAGAAGTGAAAAAATCAAATCACAATCTATTTTTGATAATTTTAAAACAATTAAAGTAAAAAATTGATGAAATTTTTTATAATTGAAATTATTGCAAACAAATAATGATAATTTCTTACTATAAACTTGTCTGAAATTTCTTTCCAATTAAAATGTAATGCATATCTTAATCCTCGTGCTGCCTGATGACGAAGTACTGATCCGAAGCGCCGGTATATGCACATTTATGCTATCAGATAATTTTCTAAAGTCGTATTTGAGTTTCAAAAAAGAAGTCAACATAAAAGTAAACCCAACGAGGATCAAAGCTCAATTTATGTTAAATGCCAATCGATTTCTGCCGTCTACGACCTAAATGTTACCAATGAAATTCTAGCAGTCTCTGACAATCAAGTCTGACAAGATAAATCATACAGTCATGGAGATGATGATGCATGTATGTTTCGGATAGCCTACCTTGATAAACTGTTCGATTTACTTAAGTGACAACTGACTGTTTTAATTTCATTAGTTAAGCTTGAATTTTTTTGGGGCACACAAAAGCACAGTTCTATACGCCCTTTTTAGCACGCAATTACAGTTAGTTTATTGATTGAATTATTAACATTGCTCAGGTTGATTAATTCAGTGAGGAGTAGGCTATGTATTGAGCGAAATTTCCATTTGATTTGCAGTTGTTGTGCCCATTTGTAATTGGCAATCAGACGTGAGTTGATATGTGAGATTCCCCCTACTGGGGCTTGGACGGTGTTGACACAGCTTTAATCAGACTTTAATCTGGAGCGCCGTGACCTTTCTGTCTGGATGCCCTTCCTGACGACTACCAATGGCACTTTCGGGGCTGGACCTGCCATTCAATATAGCAGATATAAAAATTAGCTAGAATATCCAATTCATTTGAGTACTCAAATAAAAATGGTGCTGTAGAGACTAATGCATTTCTGACAAGCATTGTAATTACTCATAAAAACTGCGTCAATTGGAACGGGTGCACTTAGTTATGTACATCGAGCTGCACACAGAACAGGGCCACACATTTAGATTCTTCATCAACCTTGATTAGCCACAATAAATTCTATGCTAAGCAGTCAGTCGTCCGTATTAAATCGTCACAAGCTGAGTGAATAGATGGAAGTTGCCGAACGTCTCTTCCGAAAATGCAGCCGTCCAATGACGTTGTTCCTGCAATAATTTGTTTAAGCTTCACGATCAGATCTCGATACAACATTTTCCCGCCAATAATCGCACAGAAAACGTTTTAAAAGAAAAACAAATGCAATATTTCCAGACTTTCTCGCCACCCGAAGCGCATTGCATGCAGCTCGTGTTTATTTGTTTTTCCATCTGATAGTTGAAGCTTGGAGATCTGAGTCGACAACCGACATCGGTTTTCGATCAAAGCTCTTCAGCCGGAGGCCAAACACGTTCTCCGCCTTCTACACATGTTGTGCATCTCTCAGAGACAAGACACGGACATTTTATCATACCTTCCAACGTGTTTTCAAGAGGTGAAACTTATCGAATTCAAAATGATTCGCAAATCTACAAAATCATTTTTCTCCTAACATGACTTCATGTGAATATTATTCCTTATCTCATATAGGAATAATGAAAAAAGTAGAACACCTACATGTATCTTTATACTATGGCTGCGAGGCAATATTTATCTGACAATAAATTGAAATGTATAAGTTCTATCAAAAATCACAAGCTCATCAAAATGTTTACCAAACTTTTCACACGTACAGCGTGTGGCAGTTTTCTTCATTTTATCGACAGTTGTTGGGTAGGACAGTGCTCTATTTCATGTTTGCGCCTCAATTACTAATCGGTATTAAATGTTAAAACTTATTGCTGAAAATTGCGATTAGGAATAATATCACAGACTGAAAATCACGCATAGCCAGAATGCCATGCGTTTTAATGATTATAAAAAAACTAATTCTACAAATCCACTAATTACTGACCACAATTTTCATAGATGTAGTGTCTTATTTTCCTCATGTCGGTTATCTATGATGGAATTCGCCTGCTCATTCCTACATCCGCTCTAAAGATAGTAAAGAAGAATCGAATTAATGGAAACTGTGAAATTGTCACAAACTATAGGCCTGCGGCAAAATTATCAGAAAACCCTCGTTCTCGGCACGATAATCTGCATATTCTGATATTTGGCGACCAATTTCGTATCAGAGACAGTACCTCTGATAATGCCTACCAAACTGGTCGGGGAAATATCAATATATGCGTGTACAGCAAGAAGAATTATCGTGTCGAGAACAAGGGCTTTTTGATTATGGAAGCGGCAACAGTTTTTAGGCAAAATCATATTCCCCCATTCCGCTGCCATAATAGATGAGTAAGTGCAAATTAGACATGAACACTGAACAGTAACCAGAGTAAATATAACTGACGTCAATTCAAGCAATGGTATTTTTCTATTTGTTATTTCTCATATCTTTTCTGAATAAGAACTTTTTAGCTAAGATGAGATTTGCGAATTTCATCAAGCGATGCCGCCACCATATTTGCTTTTATGTTGTGGGACTGGAATGATATCGCTGGCACCCAAACCGCAAAACCCACTCACTGAAATGCCACGTCTCGGATGCAAAGTCCGAGAGAGTCATCGGGCAGGATTCGACAGTAATCCGAAATTAAAGCATCACACGTGTGGCAAGCAAATTAAAGTTATTTCCATGATGAAATTCATTCTGTCAACTAAGTCAACATCTGTCAGCGACCTCTTTATGATCAAAATATAAAATAATCAAACCATCCCACATTTTCAAACATCCCTATAATTAGTTAGTGTAGAGCATTTGATGCACAAAAATCAATTTTTACAATCCTGAACACCGCTCTGAAGTTCGTCAGAATGTTAATGATCCTCCCTCTACATGTAAAAATGCACTCCTTGATCTAAAGTAATGTACTCAGGCATTTGTTCCAACATTTTCCAGAATCTTATTCCTGCACGGAGTCTCCGACTCACCGAATAATAGCTGATATTCGAATTGCGGTGGGTCTGAGGGGCCACTGGTGTCAGTGTTGTGGAAAGAAGGCGAAATCTCGACTGCGATGACAAGCTCTGAAGCGAACCTTCCCATTGAGGACTGGCAGCGATGATTAAGGCCTAATTATTTCCCGTCGTGTGAACAAATTGGTCTTGTCCGCTAATTTCCACTTCCTAGAATGGGCGCGCCCTCGCGAATTATTAATCTCGCTCCACTTTCTCCACTGAAAAAAGTGAACATTCCCTGGCGTGGGAACCGCCGTCTGTGTCCTCATTATGTCCTTCCCTTCACCTCACCGTAGCCGGGTTAATGACGGTAGCGAGCTGGGCAAGAGCAAGGCGATGACAGACTCGCAAACCAATCATCCTTTATCCACAAATGTCACTCCAGGTGAAAAAATTGTCGCTGTCTTGTCGGAGACGATTCTGCCATTCAACAACCTTTTTGAAGTCTTCTGACAGCTCCCAGCGTACCACAGACTAACACTGATGGGGACAGTGTTTGGTTTTCGCATCTCTATTGTAAACATTCACCTTTTTCTGGGTTTTCTGGGTTTTTGTTTGTTTATTTGATTTCTGGTAACCATCTGGTATCCAACAGGTAAAGCAATTTGAAATTGTTACGCCAATTGTATTGGAAAGTTGATTGTATTATCTAAACTATGAAATTTCGATAGCAGTCAGATTATTCGGATAACTGACGATTCATTTTTTTCTAATCTACGGTGTATAGCCCACGTTGAGGCATCAGATAATCTTGTGAAAACATCAAAGAAATGGTTCGGTAAATTGATATGCCGATAGGCAATAAGTTAATTATGATAAGGAAAAACAAAGATTATCAAAATGAAGCCAAGCAGGGAATTGGAGAAAAAATGCTCATTGTGAGAGTCACGAATTAGTTTGATAAGTCACTTGAACTGAAGGATGGCTGCAGTAACTTGCGGTAAAAGAATATTGAATTTACGAAAATGCTGATTGAGTTTGCGATTCCCTTCATAAGAGAGTTAAGATTCCTCATCTGCATTAAAGTATACATGCGAGTATTATAAATCCAAAATTTTTCAGGCACTTGCAGCGAAATTGTCTCTTCAGATGCATTTACGTGTAGTCTATAAGATAAAATTTAATTTATTGAATCTACCACGTTAATTACCAACACGTTTGAATTTATATGGAATTAGAAAGCATAGAATTTTATTTACTTTACTTTTTATCCCTTTAAGATCTGTGATGATTTTTTCCGAATGCAAGATAAAGCCAATCTAGCTTTCCACACAGAAATCATAGACCTGTCTACTTGTATTATATGTTTTCCACATAACCGATCACACTTGATATTTTAGTGAGGAGTCAAAAGCATGAAAGCAGTTGGCAAAGCCTACAAAGCTTCTGCTCAACTTAGCTTGCGATTTTGAATATCAGCTCATGGACCGGACAGGGTCCTAAACTTCTCAAATGAAGGAGAGAGAAAAATTAAAAAATGAATGTCTAAAAGCAAAACCATTCACAAAAGTTGCAGTCATGCCCGGAGAGGATTGACAGGTTTGCATATGAGAAAGAATGAATACATTTTGCATACATCCGAACGGTGCTGCTTTATCAAACTTCACAAATTCAGAGTCTAGGGAGCTTTAACTGAAGATAGGTTCCCAGCATAGGCTTCTAGAATATCTGAGGTTTAAATGCTTCAGAATTGTGAAATTTGTTGCTCGTTCCGCTCTGATGAATCTCAAATATTCATCGAAATTCTTCAGAAGAAGGAGAAACGAGCTGACAAAATACCAACCATACCAAGTTCCAACTGTCTATAGAACAGCGAAGTCATTCAACTCATTCTATGGTCTAGAAATTGAGTTTTAACGACCGCTTAGCCACTTACAAAAGACAAAGCACAACATGTTATGTGCATGTATATGGCTTCAATTATGCACATGGTATGGAGAGGTGAGAAAAATGTTCGAAAATTCACTTGCTAAAAAAAAGTTTTGGTCAGTTATAAAATCGACCGAAAATCGACTTTTTCAATGAATTAGAACTTAGATTGACATCAAAAAAGTTAAATGATGCCGTGCTTCATAATCAGAGTTAGAAGTTGAGCCGGTCCGAGCTAGGGCCGTGATGCACATACCGGTATGTGAGAAGTGCTCAACTTTCATCAATTATTTGTATTTATGATTGTGACAGTCTTTCAGTATTGCTAGTGAGCAATAAGGAAACTTGGCGCAGAAAAAAAGGTTCGACAGTAAATAAATCTTGTAAATTAAACGGCATGCGGCCACTAATTCATGAATCATTTCTTAGTTTGATCAACCTATATATTCTATCCGCATTATCTTAGGATTATATCTTTTGAAGAATGTAATCATTAATTATTATTAATATTTAACTATTATTTATTATTTACAAATTATTATATAATTCACTATTTGAATGATTTTTTAAAATTTCACTGATTGCTAAAATTTAAAATTTAAAATTGCTAGGCCCTGACACTTGTTACGAGAAAAATTAAATATGTTTATTGCTATTGTAAGAAGATGACTCTGTCATATTAATCAAGACAAATTTCGTCATTCAATTAGTGCTGCTTAAAAAAACAAAATATTGAAGCTTAACTTTAATAAAGTCAGTGCTCTGTATTCAGGCGAGCCGTGGTGAAAGCGAACACAATTAACGTTCAGTTGATATGCGCTGGGTTCTAAAGGAATCTTCGTTAGTCCGATCTCTCAAGAGGTATCGATGGAAGAGCTTCCTTTGTGGTCTCACTGACTGTCATTGAAGTATATTAACATGTCATGAACAATAAATTTGCTGATAATACCTCCAAAACATTAAAGAAAAATGAAATAATGAAAAAATGAGTTATGTAAAAAGTTATGGGATTCCAGTGAAGATAGATGTATGGCTACTTTTTCTGTAGAGGAAGCGGTGGCGCGTTTCCAACATTGACAAGAACCGGAACAGCTATTTCTCAAATTCAAGATCGGAAGAGCCTTCGATCACGATCTACTTCTCTTTCGGACAAACGAATCGTGGTGATTGCGGCAAGCACCAAGCACGATAAAGTTATTTTGGAATCAATGCTCCAGAACTAGGCTCTTAAACATTCATGAACGGCTGCTTAAAAGAACTGTTCATGCCTTATACTATCCTTATACTTATATTATCCGGCCTGCGCAATTATTCTGCCACATAATGTGACTCGACAAAGAACGATAAACGGTTCATATACTTTTTCATGAATTAAGGCCGCAAGAATTCTCTGTCTGATCACGTGACTAATATCTGAGAAACGAGGATGAATTTTTAAGTTCTCCTTTGAAGTTTGCAGATGAATTTCATAAGCGATCAAGGTCAGCATTCATTTTCAGATCTAAAGCTTTTGAATCGTTGACATTATCGATCATATCGGAATACAAAACTTTCAATTGAAGTATATTTAGACTTGCTGAAGTATACCTGAAGTTTCTATCGAATAAATTAGCTATATTTGAAGAGTCTGAGGAGACAATAACTTGAGGCTATCGAAATGCTTGCTTTTTATATTGTAGAAATGTCACTCTTCCCTAATACAAAACTCCATCCAGGACCCGGTCCATTTTCTTCCTGCTGATGGATTCACTGTGGTTTCGGTTCAGATTTAGAAGTTGGCAGAAACCGGAACAGACCTTTTAGTAATTTGAAGAACCGAACTAGAACTGGTGGATGGGCCGTTCCCTACGTCGGAACTGAATCGCAAACCTGCACATCAATTCAACTGGCTAGAGAAATCAATGCAGCTAGCAAGATAATGATCCAAGAGACAGAGGATTATAAGGATGTGCACACGCTATGCGGATTTTGAAGTGAACACTTTGTTATCAATAAAAAAACAGAAAGTGAATATCACCGAGCATTTCGAAGTGAAGTACGCAGCGCTTCTGAGAATGCTACATGTATCGAAAGCATATCCCATTCATTTACACCTAAGCTTATTTTAAGTGAAAACAGCAATCGATTCCTGTGGGGCAAATGAGGAGTCAAGATCTTTAATCACATATCGCTATTGAACATCTGAAATAAAAATAATGAATTCAAAACAAATAAACAGATATACATAAGTACCTATCGCAAATTATAATTCCACTCATTCATTCAGAATTGTCGCATTTTGAAGTTAAATCTAAGTGGATACTTTTTAGGACACTACAGCTTTGTTCATTTTTCCGTAAGTTATCGTTGGGAAACCAAGTACAAAAAGTGGTAAATATTTTTACTCGCTTTATTAATTCCAGCCTCCTCTTAGGCCATCATCAGAAGCAGAGAATGTTGGAAATATTTTTCTGTTGGGAAGAGAGAGTTTAGAAATATGTATGAATGCTGGAAATTATTCAAAATTTATGTTACATTATGTCTATGATTCCTGAGTAGACTGAACGTACGTACCAACCTAGAGAGATAAACAATAATTAACATCAAGGCATGTCAGAATATCTACAAAAATGGAATATAGCGGTGTAGTGACCTAAGTTACAAAGGAAAGGATACTGAAAAAAGTTTGTAACCTATAATAATGTTTATGTATTAATGTATAATATGTTTATGCAATTATTGTCTCTCTAGGTTAGTACACACTTTCAGTTTACTCAGGAATCATAGACACAATGTAACATAAATTTGGAATAATTTCCAACATTCATGTATAGATTCTCTGCTTCTGATGATGACCTAGGAGGGGGCCGAAATTAATAAAGCGAGTAAAAATAATGACCATCTTCTGTGCTTGGTTTCCCAAGTAAAAACTTACAAAGCACGACTTCAATGTCATGGTTAGAAACCTGATTTTAAATTCAAATATGACGTAACGTTAAGACTTGTTAGAAATTGATAATAAAAACCTTAAAATATTAAGTAAAATACATCATGCTGCAATCATGCCTAAACGTTAATGTGCAAATCAGGCACGGTAGTGTTATTAGGTGTTGAGAGTCATCGCATATAAATGTAATCATCGAAACATCAAAGAGACATCTATGAAGACAGGGAGTGTTGTTATTGCAATATTCAATAACTTGCAGAAGTATATCTTAATGTGATTATTTGGAAAATTCTTAAGTCATTGAAGATTGCTTCAAAATATGCCATATTCATGTGCTACCAGTTGTGTAAATTCATCCAGAGGTCAACGGCAGACTTCCTATTTCCCTCATTTTCACCAAGATCGATTGTTGCTTTGATCATCCAGGAAAGGAAATTTGAGACTCCATCAACTGATAATTGGTCTAATTTGACAAAAAACTCATTTACATGTTTTGATGACAGACTTTAGCTGATAAAGTATCACCGATGTTGCGTCGAACATGTTGACAACTTTAACACCATTCCTGCAGTAAGTCTGTGCTTGCGGTCAGACAGTTCAAACTCAGAAAAACATTATTTTTAAAAGCTTAATCTTTCGTAGTCGATTCTGTGTCGTTGTTTCGTGCACTGCAACATCGCCACACTATCAGGAACTCATGGCAAAAGATCAAGTTCAATTCATCAAAAATTACAACAGTGTCAACAGTTTAAGTAAACTTTTCTGTCAAGTTAGCTATTGCGTGATTCAGCTTAGGGTGGATTTATCTCCAAGAAAATTTGTGGCTCAATTTTGCAAATCTTAACTGCACATCAACGTATCAGGTGGTGAATAACGCAAATCATTTGAATTTTGTAAGTCGCATATTATAACGGAAATAATCGGAATAGAAAATTCTTTGAAGGTCTAAGAAAAACACCAAACTTTATCATGCAAATGATGACAATTAAAGTCGCGCATGCATTTGATTATTTTCTTGAATACATGAAGTATGTCTTGTGCATGTGTGCATTGAAAAATTGCTATCCTAAAAAATCGTAGTAAATTCGCAAGACTAAGCTCAAACGAATAAAAATAATTCCTTTTACTTTCATTTTTATATGCTAACTTTTAAGATTTCGAATTCTTTAGTATATGAGATTTCAGTATCAAAAGATTGGTTTATTTGGAAGATGTATTTTAATAAATCATTTTCGTCATTTTAATAAATCATTCATAAATCATAGTTTTGCGTTGAAAGACTTGTTCAAATATTTCTATTTTATATATTTCATGTGCAAAACATGAATTTTGAAGTCAAAAAATATCAGCTTCGATTTGGATCAGTAGGCAATATAGGCCAACGGTTCCAACTATTCCATCATTCAGGTTCTAAAGAATGATCTGCTAACAAACAATCTCACTTTTATTTCGAAAGAAAGTGTGAAAAGAAAAAAGTTAACTTTTGCTGTTTAGCATCCAGTCAACACAATAATCAACACTTAAAATACCAGAAGGGAAATATCTATAAAATGACTATCTATAGGCATCATGTTTCGTTATCTCAATTTCCACGGAAATATTAAACCAAGAATTGCAGGCCTGTCTTCACAGGAAGCCAGAAGGATAAGTTTTGGTCAACCTAGGATTGCGCAATCACAGCGACAGTCACTTTCCAATGTGCACAGTCAAGAGTAAACTAACAATATGGATAGAAATGCTTGCATGAATAGCTGATATCATATTTCATTTCAACGTGAATATCTCATAACGCAGCAATTTAATCTTGCGGACTGATTGTAGGCATAATTCTTTTAGATAAGCAAGACTTTTCAGTTCAGCCGACAAAAAGTCTATATAGAATTCAATCTGTAAAGAGAAAAGTCTGTAAATACCAAATATACTATACACCGTGTTTTCATGCTAGGAACGCTTTTACTGGGTATATTTACCTCTTAATTCAGGGTTACAGTTAGTTAGATTCTCTTGAACAGTTAAAAGTCGCTAAAAACAAATTAGGAGTTCTGTCACAAAACTGTAGTACAATTTGAAATGAATTCGATCCTAGCAAAATGTGTGCTGTGCGAATCGATATTACTATGCAGTTAATAGTCAAATATCACGATGAATTTAAACAAAAAGGATTTCACATTTTTCATGTGATGTAAATATGAATAATCGAGGAAAAATACCCCTCCTCCTCACTTCTCGAAAGTATGCAACGCAAACTGTCATAGTAATAAAGTCAATAAGCCAATAATCTCTGGATGCCACGATTATCAGCCTTTGAATTACATAGGACTTTTACTTGCAAATATACGCTGTCTTGGAATTTTTTGAATGACCATCGAATAATCCCTGAACGCTGTTGGTAGCTGCTACTAGCACAAAGTCTAGATGCTATGTTTCACTGTATTACTACTTGTAAACAAGCAGCTATCTGCACTGAAATCTTTTTTAAATAATGACGAAATTATACAAGTCTCTTACATCTGATAACCTCTACTAAAACCGTAGCAGGCAGAACAGCATCTTTTCATTGATTTTCACCTGTACAACATCAGCAATCCTACTTATTTCTAAATTCATGAATCTTGCTCTTCTTTGGTCACTTGTCTTTCATTATTATTGTCATCTCATTATACAGTAAGTGAATCGATTGAGCTAGACTTCTTTTTATATTTGCTTCAACAATTGAACAAAGACTTGAAGATTCCACAGTCAAGTATTTCGTGTTTTTTATTGCATCGACATGATTGAATTAGAAAGAAATAATCCCCTACATTACTGATCCTATCAAGAAATCGTGCTTTGCATTATTTGAAGTTTATGCATGCATGGATCTGCTGGCATGTTTTAGAATACTAGGGCTGAATTTTAGAGTTGCAAGACGCGGTAGAAAATTAGAATGTTAGAAATTCAAACTCCACAAGAATCGTCATGAATCGTCATGCGCATCAAACAATATGAGAGTCTTCATTTAAGAGCAATGGAAAAGCTTCTGTTCTGCGGGCCACAATTGAAATAGTCAATCTTCGTCATGTGAATGAGAAGCAAATGAAAAGAATACCTGAACATAGGCAAACAGTTATACTTCAACATGGGCTTCTACCGATATAAGAGATTTGATAGAATTCCATGTCTGTGCTAACACAAAATAACGAGCAAGAAAGCGATACATGAAAGAAGCATAAAAGATAGTCAGTGAATTCACGAAGTCATAACATGACTTAGAGTATTTGATTTTCAAACCAAGAAAGCAAATTTTCCTTTGGTAAATCTCTGGCGAAGGGATACGAATATAGGCGCATGATTTCAATGATTTTGCTGAAAATACTTAATTCGTGAATGATCAAATCACATCATCAAATTTCTGCCCTTAAATATAGCAACTCATATGTCAAAAAACAAAAGTTTTTCGTTCATCGATGTGATATAGTTGAACGAATTATGTGCTGTTGATAGCATAGGCTTGACTCCTTTTGATGAACATGCGGCTACCACAAGCTAAGCTATAGCAAAGATTCTACTTGATGATATCAGTGGATTATAAGCTTCTAAGTGCTACAATCTCATCGTGTGAAGGTAATTGAATGGAATTGGTAATAAAGTCGTCAATCCAACGGTTTGATAGAGTAGTCCATTTGGATGTAAAGTAGCCTCAATTCATATTTTATTTTCAAATTTAGTCAACAGGTTCGAAACGAAAGAGGGGTTTTAAAGCCATTTCTCAGTACCTACTATGCAGTCACGCTAATGATGCACGTTCTTTGCTAACTTTTTAGGGGGGAATTGGAAAGTTATAAAGTCAACATTTATTTGCATAAAATATGTGCATGTGCGAAGTTTCAACTGAAACAAAGAACCAGAATATATGCGAATATGGCAATATTGTGCCATAAAACGTTGCACATTTTAATCAAAGATGCACCGTTGATTTCATTTTGTTGATAATCTATTGACCGTTTGCTTAAAGATGCTCACCTCGTTTTAGAACATATAATAGTAAGCTTTCTTGCTCTTCTTTCAATTGGCATGATACCCTTTATTTTCTACATACAAAATGTCATCAAAATAGTCAAAAATTAATGACGCTATTCATGAAGGATCAGGCCTTTTTAACTAATAATGTAGGTGAGCAATTGCCCACACAGTAATCTTGGTTGCCCAAGTACTAGGATGAAAATACCCAAGTGGGCAAATTCCATATTTAATCATCTTTTGAAGGGAGCAATTGCTGTATGTGAGAGCAATCTTCTCTCCCGATGATGATCAATGTCATTTAGTTTTTGGCATATATTTGCTCGCATTTCAATTGATATGTCATTCATGCGTGCAATTGTGAATCCTTACACACAGTTAGTCAATGAGAGACTTTGTATCCTATTTCTATTTCTCTGAATTACTTTAATATGCAGAGGTTAGGGAACCATATAAAACAAACCATAGCATTATCAATGATTCTCATTGTATAACAATATACGTATGTTGCTCAGGCATCTCGATAGGCATCTTAGACATTTGTTAAAAAAGCGAATCGCATTATAAAAAATTCTATGAAGGCATGTCAGGTCAGAAATTAATTGCACTACATTGAGTTTCCTTCTTTTGATGAAGTCAATAGGTTTATGCATTCTACAAGCATGTAATTTCGTGTGGAGAATATGAGATTTCGCATTCATGTTTGTGACACTCAAGAACGCGTGTGGTACAGATTGTTATAGACAGTTATATTCATTTGCCCTAGCAGTCAATTTCCTAAAAATGCCTTGTGAAGGCAAGTGCTATAAATTGGAATGAAAAGCATACTTATTCATGCAAAGGCTCGCGATGATGGATCAAGATTATTACTAAGATGCAGTATATTCCCGAAATTGTTTTCGCTAATCTTGTCTACTATGTTTATTGTTTATGATCAACTTTTACTTTATAACGACTTAAAGAAACTGAATTAAAGTCACCTCATATTGCTTCCCTACTACAAGAAGTCTATAAATCGCCACCTTTCTTCACCTTGTTTCATTTTTTGAAAAGATGCATATTTCAATTCCTTTCTCTTTGTAGAGGGTTCAAAATTTTCTCATCATTTTTGGAATGTAGTTAAGCAATCATCAATTTCATTCCCTTTCAGATCGGAGACATGATTAAAGGAGCTTTCACAACCCGAATTTCCAAGAGATGATTGTTGAGTGCATTGAGATTACATATCTACGATTCGATTTACATAAATTGATAGCTCTTTTCATTGAAAAACGAGAAAGACGTGTGAAGGTATCCACGAAAAAGGAGCAATAGTTTTAGCACTCATTGATGAGGTACAATTTCTCGGTGTCCGCATGCATGCGACCGAAATGCCACATGCATCATGCTCACTATACGGTTTGGTTACCGTAATCTTGGTAATTTAGAGAAATAAATAAAAGAAGAAAATTGTGCTGATTCGCGCAGAATAGATTCGAATCAAACTCCATCAAATTAGAAAGAAGACACTACCTATATGAATTAAGTAAAAATGCTGCCGGTATCCCAGTACCATGGGTGAAATGCGCCACATTTCTTGAGAATGAATTCATTGTTGCTATTACTTTATGTTAATGGAATGTGTAAGGAAAGCCATGTGATCAATAATTCACTTTTTTTGAGTTGCAAATAAGTTAAGTGGTGCCTAGCCATGCTGAAACATTTGAAACAATGGATTGGGGTCATTGTCATTTATAACACATTCGATCCGCCGTTGAGTATGATCTTACCTCACAATTTTTATTCTCAACAAGCTTGTAGAGTCGTATATTTTCGAAGAAACCGGCTTACTGCTCTCTAAGCTATACCAAAACTTTGCTCATGCCCTTTCAACACGGATATTAATTGTACCTATCTGTAGGATTTGTAATTTTTGAAATGAATTCTCAACTATCTAGCATTATAAGTCTTTACTCTTCCAAACCGGCCACTATTTAGCAGCAAATATCAGTGAAGAATTTTAAATGGGAAGAAATGAAGCAATTATTGCCTGAAATTATCCAGAGCAATAGGAATAAATTGAGAATATATTCTTATCATCCATTTGCTGCAAAAGATGGCCCATAACGTCATTGACAGTCATGACGAGTGTCCCAGAATTTCTTTGATTGTTTACTTATTGTGCTATCTAAGCTTGAAACTTTCCTGTAAGAAATTGCAAGAAATTTAGATTTACCACTTAAGCCTGATTCAATGATGTATCAAAAACAAACTGAATTGATTCGCTTTTCAGCGATAGGATTGAATACAGATTATAAATAATATGATGACAATTATTTGCGTTAACTAGTTTCTTGTTTCGCATCATTGATCACATGTTATAGCCAAATAACAAAGCTGATGTCGTGGAATTCTTGCGAAACAGGTTTTGAATAATTCAAGTAACAAATCAAGAATATCACTTACAATTTTACCTGACTTCAATCCTTTTTGAGATGATTACATCATGTTATTTCCTAAGAGAGATCAACGAATTTGGAAAAAACTGAATGTAAATTATTGTGCAAGTGATCGATTCCATTTCACTACGAGGACTTGCTAAGAAATTTCTGGTGTTCTAGACAGACTAGGCTTTCGTCGCAGTTGACAGGTTGCTTTTCCAATCGATTACATTCGAGGCATAAGTGAACCATATATACTTATGCAAATACACGCACCTATTCCAAATATCTAGTAATTGCTAGAGAAAATTATGACACCATTGATCCCATAAAGGTACGTTATATATGTGTGCGTATAAACATGGCCAGGTTGAAATGAATTCGTTCATGGTAATACAATGATCTATTAAAAAATGGCTGGAATTCTGGGACACCCTTAGCATCCATCCCTTGATATTTTTATTGCTATAATTACATAAAAGTATTGAAGTGCTCAAATAATTTGTTTCAAGAGTAGACTTGTCTAGTAGATCTCTTCTAATCTTACCGGAATAATAGCTGCAGCAGGGTTCGGATTGACTCCCGGTGTGGACGGAAAACAGTGGCTGTAGCTAATGTTCTGGGCGAATGCCATGATATCGGTTTAGGCGGTCGCTATCCTTGTTTGCTTGCTTGTAGCTTCTTTCCTTCGATGGGCAATAGCGCAAGCCGAGCGCGTCTTAGCTTGGCAGGTATCTTGCTAAAAATTGTAACGACAGTTGTAAAACAAGATAATTCATGTTGTTTAGAAGTGTAGCGTAATTACCATATGATTGGTATGAAGTTCGCAGCCATGTAAGTCTGATAATTGGCCCGCCAGCCAAGCTCGCTGCGATCATCTTTGGGTCCAATGATAGCATTCGCCGGCCTGCATCCGTGCGCCCATGTTGGGAGATTTCCCGAGCGAGCGTGATGCGCTGTAAGGAAAGCTGTTGAGGGGAGAATTTGGCGAGCAAGAGATTGTCAGGCCCTGTGTCGAGATATCATGTTCTCTGTCTGCCATTAATTAGTCAATTTAGCGGTAGATAATGTCATCGCAATGCAGGGCTTTCACCATCAAGGCAGAGAGGGATTAAGACACGTTTACAAAACTGAAGAAATAATTGAAGTAGTTTTCGCAACGACAGTGAATAATGTAAAATCGGTTATCAAAAATTACGCAACAAATTTCTTCAAATGCACATTTCGAGTGAAGTAAATGAACAAAGAGTCATATTGCTGAAACAAAGATTTATATTTCATCAAAATAAGTCTGGTATTTAAAATAAACTTCGATGAAGCCAATAAATGTACAAGGCAGTTAAGTTTACGAATAATATAGGTATTTTTCCGATGGGTGGTGAATTTGATAAGTTATACATAGCATGTTTGGCAAACGCAACGATTGATAAAGTAGTAAATACATGATTTATAATATATAATTTATAATGAATTATATGTAAAATAATGAATGCTTCTACAAATTTATTTCGAGTTTATGACTGATGAATGCTATTTATCAGTAGCACACTTTGCCTCCACATTTATGATTTCTAGACAAATCTATAGTTGATAAACAAGGGCGTAGCCAGAGGAGGGCAACCGGGCCTTGCATCTGCCCCCCTCTCTAATTCGAAATCCTAGCTATGTCCCTGTTGATCAATTGGCGGGATATCATTTACAGTAGCCTACATGTAAGAGCAGAAAGAACGCTCTAGAGAAATTTTTAGGTCGATTTTTATATTTCTAAGTTAAGTAAGAGAAAAAAGCTGGAGATCTTATTCAAACGCTCCCTCTATCATGGATAGTAATCAGCAAAATGATTAACACTGGTTTTTGGCTCCATTTTTGTGAAATTAACAGCATTTTCAATCTCAGAAAATTTTTCCAATCTCGCCTCTCAATTGCAGTGGCGATTAAGTAACTTAATTGCATTAATTTCATTTAAGTTTTCTTCATTCAATTAAACTTGTAATTATAGGATAATCTTGAACTGGGAATGTCGATCAGATCTGCAGGTTATTGATGTTGCGATCCGTAGTTCATTTTTTCTTGCAAGTGAGGAAGGGGCAGGAGTGGAAATAATGAAAGACCCTTGAAATTATCAATGAGCGTGTGAAGATTTCTCATTTACTGTAATGTTTGTTTTTTCAGGGAATTGCTCATGTCATGTTTTCCGCTGATTGATGGCTATGCCTCTCGCAAATTGGACCTGGATTATTATTATATTATTTATGATAATTAAATGACTAGCGACGTCGGCTTCCATTGAGACTTGAGTGATAACCGCTTACAAATTTCAACGAAGTAGATCCTTTACAAAATCGAAGATAAAGAAATTGAAAAAAATCATCTGCACACTGTCAGGAGCTACTTGCATTGATGTATGCTCACTTGAAGCTAATGTTGATGTCGAAACAGCGACAGACACCTTTTCACTGAAGAATAATCGAGGATCAACTTTCAATAAGCAATTTGTATAAATAAACACTTTATTTTTGATTAGCCCAGAGATATTGTAATCAAAAACAATGGTTTGACGTCAGCTCAACATGTTTCATCAATTCCTTGCCATCATCAGGTGAAACTAAACAAAGTGGGTAGGGGAGAGTCTTTAAATATAAAATCACAGAAGTCATCGAATCAAAATCACTATAGCCATGAAGTCACAAAATCAATTGTAGAGTCACCTGCAAAGAAGATAGCGGTTACAATCAATCAGAACAATAAATTACAAATCTAGTAATATGTTGACGGAGCTTGCCCATTCATCCATGAGAGTGTTAAAGTCAGACTTCTTAATTAAAATCGATTCCAGAAATCTAGAGTATTCAGTACATGCAACGATTTTGAAATTCTCTTTCTTTGGCGAATGAATGTAATAAGCTTTGTGATAAGAATTCTGCGATTTACAGTCATTTGAATTATCATGATGTTAACCCTAAGTCGACTGATTTGCCATTGAAGTGGAAATTTTTAGATAAAAATGTAAAGCATCCAAACGTTCGACGGTCTATAGAAGCATTACATATTAAAAGAAACCAGGGATCGCTAATGAATGGATGCATATGCAGGGAATTAGATATTTAATATTTCTTTTCAAGTCGATCACATTTTTAATGTGATTTTAGTACATGCTGCTTTGTTGTGCTTACTTGTGTTTGTGTTTTTATAATTGTACGTAATTGATCTTCTATTTTAATATGCGGTTTTATCCATTATCTGTTGTTCTTTATTATTCTCTGTTTTTAGCTATGTTACGGATGGTGCATTGAGAGTGCCATATCTTCTTATTGTGTGTTCTATGTACTTACCCTTGAAGCTTCTGCTAAATCATGTGACGTTTATGATTGCCACTCCATGAAAATTGACACTTGCTACAACAGCATCTCAACAGTGTATTTGTCTCTCACCTGATGAAGGCTTCGGCCGAAAATTTGTGATTTAATTGACTTCATTTTAATACATTCGAGTTCTATACGCATATATTTTCTTATTTGGTTTGATTATCTATTATATTAATTAACTCGATGACTGGTATTTTGGACGAATGAATGTACATGCTGATTTCTGTAGGGGTCGGATAAGCTTTCAAATGTTCATGGTTAGTAATAAAATGACGGATAGAGCTGCCCACGTAACACATGTCGCAGTGATCACAGGTGTATTTGTACAGAACATTGACTTTTAAATCGGGCAATACTCTATCCTTGTTGGAGAAAAAGTTACTTGTTTTCAGGGTTTTAATAACCGGACGAATTTTGATGTTAGGCGGTAAAAAGTTATTAATATCTTTGACACGCGAAAGTAGATTCTGTTCACTCTCAGCAATGAAGGGAAAGCTCCAAGTAATAAATTTCTGGTCATCATCACTGGAGCGTTCAACATTGTTGGCTTTGTGTCTTGCCTCAACCTTTTCTCTTACATTAGCTATAGTCTTGTCTGAAAAACCATTTTTTCGAAAAAGAGCTTGAATGATTTAGACCGATTCTTGATAATTATCAGCATTCGAGTTCAATTTCTGGGCGAGGTAAAAAAGAGAGCTCATATATGCCAAGCGACGTAAAAACACTTTATTATTTATGCATGCACGTTTTGAAAACTGCTGTTAAATCATCATGCCACGGCAATTAGATTTACTTACTTTGCATGTTGGCAATCATTTGAGGTTTTTACAGACGCTCTATTTTTCGAAGAACTATTTTAGTATTTAGGTCTGCAACTATTTTAGTATTTTAGGTCTTATGTAGCCGGCGAATAAGATATAAAAATTGACTATTTCAAATTTTGATGAAACACACAAATATGTAGACATGCAAGTACTGGGATTTCTAGAGGTTTCTAGTCATGGATTACTGGAAAATTTGGACAATGAATTTAACTTTTTATGAGCAAATACATCATATCCATTCATTAGACGGGCGCACTCCAGTTTGGCTAACCCTAGAGCGCTCCGCGATCCGGAGCGCAGTGCGCAAAGTCGAAGTGCACATACCCGCCTCTGGTATCCACAGACCCCCACCGGAAATTTCTAGATTCGCCAATGCTCAATTAATGTTTGATTTGAATAATGGAAATCTGATATTATAAAATGGTCGGCTATCAAAGGTGTGTGTTTTTGCTTGATCATTGCGGATAGTGTGATTGCAGCACACATTATGACTTGGAACGAAACATCACTCACAATGTCCATGGGCGTACGCAATGGGGGTAAAGATTGGGGCCATGGCCCCACCTTTTGTTTTGATAGTTGACAATTTTTCTGCAGGATACAACATGCTCGATTACATGTCGTTTTGTATTTTAAATAAAGCACGACAAATTATTTTGATGTTGTCTAATTTTCCAGCAACTCTTAACTTTAGGAATCAAAAGCATTATAAATGTCACTGTTCTGTATGTTCAATAGTGCCTGGACTGCTGGACCACGTGCTTGTCTAGGTATACAAAATAGCATCGTCTGCATGTCTTTTGAAAATAATGATGCTGTGAAGCATTCGCTTATCGATTGCAGAAAAATTTCCCTGAAATGATGTTATATCATTAATCATTAACAGCATTGTGTATTCCATCATACGTGCTCACATTAACCGTTGGAGTCAACCTGAGTATGTGCCGCCTATTCAATGGATTTAGCTATAATAGATTTATGCGATTAAATTTGGCATTAGCCTATGTAAAGCCAACTCTTGATCTTTTTCCTTTGTAGACTCAATAATAATCATTTTCACATAGTCCTTCCTCTTTTGTGCAGACCTGCCACCTCATTGCAGTACAACCTCGGATATCCAACCTATGGATGCCTCCTAACCCATCTCGGAGAACAACTCAATTCAAAATTTTGTTTCGACTCATCATCGTCAAGTGCAGCAATTATTTAGCAATATAGAAATCATTTTCACAATTATATAAAAATTAACAGTCCGTACAGACCTTGTGAAGCTGATGCTTGAAGTTCACATCTTTGTCGTTGATATTGACTACTTTTTGCAGAGGGGACGGGGGTCCTGACCGTGTGTCCCCCATAGGAAAGGGCCTGGTTTTTGATACGTTTGGTCCGTCTTTAGAAGTCTGCACACAACATTGTAGACAATAAAGATTCATTAATTAACATTGCAGTTTAGCGTGCAACTTCATGCGAAGGTCCGGACTTCATAACAGCTGACTAGGATTGCTTCCTCAGATGCCGGAATCCGACTGCATCTCTACCCAAAACTGAAAAGTTTGAATTCTGAAAGTCATCTTCTTGTTTGATGTGCATTCTAAGCGGAACAGTGCTGCATACGGTCTCTCCTAAAAAGAAGTAAGAAACAAAAGTTTGCCGCACAGTCGCTCCCCTTCACTTGTATAGTCCTGTTTTTGCAGATTATCTTCATTACGCGTATGTTTGGCCTTTACGCAAATGCTATTAAGAAAATCGAAGTGATCTGACTTAGTATTAGATCTATAATGATCCAATTTTTATCACTGAATATGTGAATTAAATGCATCATATAAACGTCAAGCTAATGAATAAAATTCAGAAAAATTCAAAAAAAACATGAAAATCAAAATTCCTTTGCATTCATGAAAATCAAAGTCAATTGCACGGACAATAATAGGTTTCAGATTAATACTGACAAAAAATCAAAAATTCTGTCTCGTTTCCTCTCATGATCGAATCACATAAAATTATCAAATATCACTATCAGCAAAGCCACCCAACCACCGCTCCACCAGTCAAACTCCCGACTTCACTTTGTATTCAAAGCATTGCTTTTCTTTCGGACATTGAGTTTACCCGACGATCCCATCATCATCATCATCATCCATGTGTCAGATAACATCATCAACTAAAGTTCTATATTTCCCATATTAATGAAATATGCATTCATTCATGATTGCAAGCACATGGCGTCAGAGTGTGAAATATTTTTTCATGAGAAACTTTTGTGAAATGTCTTATCAAACTTTATCGGAAAAGGAGACCACCGTTTTCCTTTGTCTGCACAGACGTCATCCAAAACCGTCTACATGGCAAATGATTTTTCCTGATATTACCACACAGATGTGTTTCATTTTTGACGGCAATAGCACATTTAGTTAACAGTTATTCGTGCTTTATTCCAAGAATTTCAGTTGCAAATTCATGGGCAAACTGTGCAGATCGAATGGTGCATCTCGGATGCCATGAGCTCCGCGGGCCGTAAAGCAAACATATTTAACTGAGGTGTATCAGGGGTGTAGTCGTAAATTCTTAGGAAGTATAATAAGTAGTATTATAAGAGCAAAAAATTCAGATGAATTTTGGGAAGTATAAGGCTAAATTTGACATGTATATACACTAAAAGCCAAAAGACTTGTCGCACATGCAATGTTAACTAATGCGCAAGGAGACAAGTCCTTTGACTTTTAGTGTATCAGCTGAAAAACGCATATTCGTGCCACTATTGTCCATAACGGACTGTTCGAGAGCTACATAATCGCCCTTTCAGAATCTTCGAACGCTCTCATCCCCTTTCGGCGATTAGTTTATCATTGAAGGACTTCCACATGAATCCAAGTAATAATGAAAGCATGCATGCTCATGACAAAATGCAAAAATAGGAAGTTGAATAAGATCTTCATCAATAATGCACATCAAGTATGAACATTTTTACATTAAATGTTTGCCACATACAGCTTACCATCTTTTGACGAAGAATGAGCTGATTGTTTCACTCAATTCAAATATGTATTCTGATGATTCAATTTGATGACCTTAGGAAGTATAACGGCGTTATTCCGCGTTACCCCTCCACTACACCCCTGGGTGTATTATATATCAACATCTATAATTAGCATAAGATATTCACTTCACATGTATGATACAAGGGGCTGGATATGGAAGCGTCAGAGTTTCAAGGTAGTAAAAGAATAGATAGAACCTATAGTCGAAACTCTCTGGAAGCATAGCAATGTCGATCGAAAATTCAGCTGAATTCTAGGTGTGTGTCTACAGCGCCAGAAAACTGCCTATAAAATGATAGGCTATTTCCCGAAGTCCTTCTCTGATTTGTGAAAGTGTTCCATTTCGTTGACAAGCTCTTCCCATCAGCGGGCATCGGTTTCGAACAATTCTTTCAGCTTGTTTCTGTAAATAGAAGTTTATAAAATGCAATATGATAATGTTCTCCAAGTTCTCTCTGAGAGTGACTATATGCAGCAGGAACGGAATGCGTTTGGAAAAATTCTTTTTTTATACAAAAATACAAAATATTGAAATATAAACTTTATGTAATCATATGAATTAGAAAACAAACTGTAATGCAAGCCCGAGAAAAATAGACTATATACACTCAAGGAAAAAATAAAGTACCTGGTTAGACATTTAACTCTATTTCGAAAACAACAAGACAATATGCACTACTTGTGCTTCAGAGTCGATCACAGAAACAATATCAATACGCGTATAAAGTCACGAAAGGCGTACTAGTACATAGAAAACAGTCAAAATCTCGTAAAATCACCTTCAGCATCCAGTACTGCTTCTACGCAATCACGCATTGAACTGATAAGAGAAGCTCGATAATTGACATCATCCATCAGTTCATTCCAAATGACATCAAGCGTAGCAAAGAGTTGGTCACTGTCTTCTGGGTCCTCACATTCTCTTTGGAGTTTCAGTTCCATCTGTGCCCACACGTGTTCGATGGGATTCATGTCGGGACTAAATGCAGGCCAGTCTAAGGTAGGGATTCCATTGTGTTGAAGGAACAGTTTCGTCCGGTTCGCCGAATGTATCGGTGCATTGTCTTGCTGGAAGATGCCACCTGCTTGAGTGATTGTATTCCATACTGGAAGAAGATTACCTTCAAGGATGTCGATATACTTTTGGGCATCCAATCTCTCTTGAATTCTCACCAGGCCCGTATGTCCATTACTTGAGAATGCACCCCACACCATTACATGCGCGACAGATCTGTTCGGAGTACGGCAGACGTAGCGATCCGTGTACCGATCTCCTATCGATCGACGGACATACTGTACTCGTGACTGACCCAAGCAGAATTTCGATTAGTCAGAAAACACCACTTTCTTCCACCTCGTCAAAGTACACGATGACTTTTCTGTAGCCCATTCCAATCTGCGATGTTCATGATCTGCTGTCAAGGCTGTCTGTCTAGCTGGTGTAAATGCCTTGAAACAACCGCTCAGCAATCGATTTGCTACGGTCCTTCTGGTGCATTCTAGATTTAAGTTTTGCTTAATTACTCTGGCAGAGCAAAAAGGATGGTTCGAAGAGAAAGTTAAAATTTCCTCGTCATCTTCAGTTGTACTTTTCCCTACGGCCACAAGAAGCTCGATTGGTTGCTTTAGCATCTCCACCAGCTGATAGCCTCTGTAGGTACTTTCTGACTGTGTTCTCTGATATCTCGAGGCACTCAGCAATTTTAGGTCTTGAAAAATTCGCATGAAACTTTAAGGCGTAGATTTGACCTCTCTGGAATTCAGTCAATTAACATCCACGTGTCGCCATGACTAATTTGCTAATGCTACGATACTGTCAATGATTGTGGTGTATGTAGCTAGCGGATTGAACAGAGTACAGCTCGGTATGCATGAAAGAACAATGAATGGAATCATAGCATTAGGCCTCAGCTACACTGAAAGCAAAGCAAACACGAGCGTCCCAAGCGTCTCGAGTAACCGCATGTCCACAAGCTATCAATCGCTCTAGTTTGCTTTGCGTGGATTATGGAAGTCTACAAATGCTGCAATGATGACTTTGTATTTGCTGCAAAACGCTTGGAAAAGCTCGCTGTGTGGTTGAGGCCTAATGGTTTGACTATTGATTTAACTTCTAAAGTTCATATTTCACACCAACGAGTAGAAAAAAATGACTGAAATGATAAATTTGTCACTGTTAACATAACTTTTTACACCGGGTACTTTATTTTTTCCTTGAGTGTATGTATCTACAGATAATTGAGTTTCACTTTCCGAATTGATGACGCAAAATTTAGCTCATTATTTAGAGATCATGAAAAACTATTTGATGTCCTCAATTTTTTCTAGATAAAAAGGATTCTTGAATATGAAATTCACATCTTAAAAATCCTTAAAAATATGATTATCGAATTGATCAAAAATAAGAACATCGATATCCTTCCTGATTTCAGGTTAAAAAGATTTCTTTTGAGTTTCTACTTTACCTCAAATATCTGGTCAAGAAGGGTTCGAAGAAACATGGTCCGTTGAAAGCAAATCTTTTTGTTTATCTAGATTCCGACAAATATTGACATGCATGAGTTATGTTTGTACAAACAGATATTTAGCTTTGATCACATTAAATCAGCTTTCATGAGTGTCTTTTGAAGGCGTTTAGATGGACTCGAGAGTCTTGTACAGCACACATACATGTATACACGTATATAAAAATGTTTATCTCCTCATTAGCTTGAGATGACGAGGTTAATAATATAAATTGAAAGCGTGAATTGGCAAATTAACAAACAAGAACAGTTTAGAACAACAGTTGAAATTGTTTTCAAGCTAAAAAATAGAAAATATTGCGTTATTCTCGAAAGTGCTATAAAGTAAGAATTCAAATTCAAGAATGTCGAAATTGGTTTGATATTACTCAATTTAATTTCAATGCAACCCGTCGGAGCATCCTCAAACTGAAGCAGCTCATCGACTCAAAGTTTCGAAATCCAAGGGTAAGTAGGAAAAGATAGTTAAGAATATCAGAAAAACGGAATCAATAAGCGTCAGTGAACTCTAATTTTTTTCATAGCCTATTATTATTTCATCCAATTGGATTAGCGGAGCGGCAGGAGTAGAATATTGCTTCCTTGATTGCCTTATAATTTTCTCACTGATAATCTGCTTCACTCTGAGTGATCAATTTCTGGACAGTTCAATGTACCATCTTCCATATGTTTTTAATTTAGATCTACTTGGTTCGCGTTTTTTATGTAGAAAAATATCTTACCCGTTGACCAGCGTGAACGCAAATTAGTATTTTTTATGACTAACTTTATTAACTAGGCTATTGCATAAGTTATCATAATGTTCCTTTTATTATCTCCCCTTATCTACATTAAGCTGATTTTTTCCTTGGTTGTGCCAATCCCAAGGCAGAAAGGCTAGACAAGACATTCATTTATACTTTGAAAGTTGAGGCAGCTGCATTAGAGAAAATTATAAGTCGAGAATAAATTAAAGATCTCTATAAGTGATTGCATTTAGAACTCAGTGACGAAAATATAATCACGTGTTAACGACGCAAACCCATGCAATCACGTTGCGTTCGTTTTCATCGACGCCTTTCACGCATGTCAGGATGGCCGAGCGGTCTAAGGCGCCAGACTCAAGCGGAAGCTTCTGAGGTTTCTGGTCCCCGAATGGGGGCGTGGGTTCGAATCCCACTTCTGACATACTTTTTGTCGCGAGTAATAACTTCTGCATCAGTAACCAACTGACAATGCAATATCTATCAATTTTAATAGTGTCCTAACGAAATCTGTAATGTAATAACCGAATTTTCAGCTGTGAAAATCATGAAAGGATGGAAGTTTTAAACCAGGATTATTTATAGATGTGTTTTGCATATTGTTTAAGAAACAAATTTTTTCCAAAGATGGTGCTAGGATAAAACATGAATATTCATATTAAATGTATGTTATAAATATGATTACAAGCCTTGTTCTCGAATGCTTTTTAAAACCTCGTTTTAGCCGTTTTTACAAACTTTCCTTTTAAACTTTTTAGACATGCTTTAAACACGCCATGTTTTTGGACTCAATTGAGATCCAAGCAAAACAGTGGACATATGATAGGGCCTTGATGGTCGGCAAAAGCAAGTAAAGCAGTAGTCCTGATACTGTCGACCGCATGTCAAATGAATTCGAAGGTTTGGAACATGGACAAGAAATTGAACTGCTGCCGGAAAATATAGTAGGGTAGGCCCTCAGTATGACGCGCAGCATGATCTGATATGCACGACATGACATTCCCCACTAAGATCTTTGAAGTGAACTCTTAAAATTTCGGTACTTGTGGGTTGTCTCCCCCCACGTTTTCAAATTTTTCTAAAATCCGTAGAAATGAAGCAATCGTCACAAAACTTTAAACACACGTGAGTGAGGATATTCTCTAGCCACATGCCAAATTGTAGGCAAATCGAAGAAGCACTTTTTTTAATTAGGAGCGATAACTTGAAGTGCAGCGATGCCGGCAGCTTGATCTGACTTTTCAATGACTTTATCATCCTAGCAGAAATCACTTGAGGTCGGCGAAGTCATTTCCCGACAACTCGTGAAGTGATGATGACCAGACCACATCCCTTATATTGAGATGCTTCTTAAAAAGGTGTGGCAAGGTTGTGGTCGTGGGAAGATTTGAAATAGCAGTGGATGAGACAAAGAGGGAGAGAGAACAATGCACACACGAGTAGCAATGATGCGTCGAACAGACGAAATCAGATCAAGTTGCTGACATCGCTACAATTCATGTTATCATCTCTAATGCAAAAAGTTCTTGTTTGATCTGCCTTAAAATTTGTATATAGGTAGAAAATATGCTTAAGCACGTCTACTTGAAGTTTGGTGAGGATTGATTTATTTTTGCAGATTTTAGACAAATTTGAAAACCTGGGGGGAGATAACCCATAAGTACCAAAATTTCATGACACATTAGGGTAAGTTTATAAAGCAGTGTTTCCAACATGCTTTAAAACAAAAAATGACGCTTTTTGCTTTTATCCTTTTTATTGCTTTTATTTATTTTTTACCTATCTGCATGGACCTGGAAAAATCAGCCAGCCAAATGTTAGTGAAAAAAGGTGAAAATATCAACGGAAATTGATATTCGTCAATGCTTGAGTTTTCACCTTCTTTAGACCATTTTGGCACCTATTTTTGCTCCATCTAGGGATACGCCATTGGTTCAGTTGCTTGACCTAACCGACCAATATCAGACTAAGGAGCGAAAACTATTTTTCATATCGAACAATCATATTGAACTAATGAGGGATGCACTGATTCTTTTCAAGGAATTAGAGGCTTAAAAGTTTGGTCTGAAGGCGAATTGAAAGAGAGCTAAACTGATGCACATTGGCGACGGATGGGATCCACTGATGATGAAGACATAAGGTCGGTTCCACTTTCACATACCAAGGTGACACAATCACAAGCAGGGATTATTATAAACTAATTGCAATTAATTTTGGGCAATCAATCCATTAATTGCAATTATCTGATGACAACGATCAATTAATTGCAATCAATTGACAGTGATCAATTAATTCCAGTTCTTTGGTGTCATCAATCAATTAATTGAAATTATTTGTCATAATCATTAAAGTATACTGATTCTTGGTTTGGAATTTTTACTTTGATATTTCGTTTTCAAGAATTACTAGATGAACCAACATACGTTACAAGTCGCATAATAGCTTGCCTTTGGATTTGTGCTAATGTGAAAAGTAATTTGAGTAGACCTTTTACATGAAGTACTATAAGTATTATAACTGTCATCTTAAATTGATGTAAATATTGACAAATTCTATTGCTAACTTCAGTTTATGTATACCAATTACAGTGATAATCAATTATTGAAGCAAGTGAATGAATAATCACACGTGTCTCGGTAGCAGAACATATATTAGAGTTTTAAAAGTTATCGTAAGAGCATTGCAATATAGAGATACACAGCAGCTTGTGTATCAAACCGTTCCTGATTAGAATCCTGAAAACTATCATCTTGCGAAAAGCAAAGATTAGTGCAAGCCTAACATCAAAATGAATCACTGAAGGTGCAATGTTTGTCCTACAATGGTGAGTGGTGATGATGACATTACAAGTAAAGCATTCAATGAAATGCCTTTTTAAAATCATATTACAAATCGATCAATTAATTTTAAAGCATTTGGTTTTTGATAACCCCTGATCACTAGCATACTTGTCATCTATATTATCTGAAATCAACGCGGGTTGGTTGTCACAGCAGCAGTATCCTTTCATAGGTCGCTATGAAGCCAGCGCTCAATATCTTGAAAGACAACATTCCGTAAATACAACACCACTGCCTTGTACTGTTAGGATCACAAGCTTGACGATAACAAAACATTCACAACTTGTCTGAACGTTTTTGATACCATAGCAGTAAGGAAAACCGAAGGACTTCGCTGATGGAAACCATCAATGGAACTAAAAGACTACAAGCACTTATTAGAGCGTCCTCACCAGCGAAGCAGCTCGCTGTTCATCGCCATCGATGGAGAGCGTTCGTGTTTTAAGTTGGTTCTGTAACGCACGCACGTGCAGTACATGAGAGTAGTGAGTGAGTGAGCTCCACACTCAGAAAAATTCACGAATCGTAAGAAGAATTGCGAATCCTACAGGAGCACAGTGAGCTAATATGCGCTGCATATTAGTGAGCAATTTCCTCGATCTGGAAAATGTTCAAATCGCTCATATGCCCATTTATGTAGCGCATATTTTGCACTTTCATTCAAGATCTTTGTACAAAGATTCTATATAGAATCGTAATTATCACTGATAATGTTATATGTACTGTACAATGTACATGTATCGCTATTGAAATGTGTACAATAGTAATTGATGATACTGCAATTTGCTTTTGTCTCCTTTGGCTTCCCGGGTAGTTCAGTGACTCATCGAATTTACAAAGTCAGTTATATGGTTCCGCTAAGAATCAGAAAATATAATCTTGTCATAGTAATGTATGTGATGTATAGTGATACGTAAATGTAGGATGTTAGTGAAATGTTAACTCCGCTTAATTACATATATATATAAGCCTATAAAATGTTGAATGATATGCAAGAAGAAATGCAAGCCACTTACATGAAGTATATTAGTTGAAAAAGGCTTGCTTTATACTTGGGTTACTGGTTTCGAATAGAGTTAGCGGCAAGGTTAATTTTGTTATTAATCTTGCTTTTGATGTTATTTTAGTTAAATCAATCACAAAACATGTTTAAAAAGGAGGTTTGTGTCTGTATGAAAAGAAGATAATCTTATCCCTTGATAACTTTAATCTTAGTATATGTGATGATACTATCGATCAAGCAGTCCACTAGTCCAGTCTACGAGACCTCATTGAAAAGCTCAGCATTAAAATTATGTTTTCTTTCAACAAAGAGTTGTACATTCAAATCGATGGTATGGCCATGGGAAGCCCACTTTCAGCCTCTTTTGACGACATATTCGTTGGACATCATGAGAAGCTGATGCTCAAAGACATTCAGTCGCCACCATTGCTTTGCCTCCGATGCGACGATGACATCTTCATTATGTCAGACATTATGACATATTCATTATTTCAGACAGTTTCGTCCAATTTACGAAAGACTTAGGTGATCGATTCCTTGATGTAAAAATCATTTAATTGAACGGCAAAATATCGACTATCTGACAAATATCGTCAAGAATCCACCACAAAGACAACTTCACGGGGCTCTGCACCCAATACTCAGCATTCTATCCAAGACAGTACAAGGTTAATCTGGTTCGCACTCTGTTTTATCGTGTCCGCAAAATTTGTTCATCAGAATAATATTAATTAAAAAGTGGCCAAAGTTCAAAGTTTGATGATAAAAAAATGGTTATGCTTTTTTCATACGCCGGCATTCGAAGACGCACGAGAGAGTCAGTGAAGCTGAGAAAAAAGAGACAATTGTGCGACCTCCATATTGCGGTGAACAATCTAACATAATTAGCAACAAAATCGCAAAGGCACAAAATGTTTATTTCCAAATCAAAGTGAGACTAGCTTTCTCCACGGTCAGTGTGTCCTAGCGCGCCCAAAGACCCAATTCCACTTCCTTTTTAAAACAATGTTGTATAAATTCTCTTGTGGGTGCGGAGAAGTTTACCCAGGAAAGTGTGAAAGAAGTTTGAGGTTTCTCGCAAACGACCACCTTCCGAAATAGCTTTCAAAATGCACAAGCTAATCGATTTTGATGACCAAGATTTAGCTCATTGAAAGTCTTGGATAAAATCAAGAATCTAGAGGACTTGAAAGCTACACCATAAGATTGAAAACAAAAGTGCTGTGTACAATTCAACTTATTGTCAGTGCCTCGTGCAATGATGCATTTCCAACAATCTTAAAAATAATACTGATTGACAATGTAAATTCACAATCGCGTGAATAATGGTGCATGTATTTCATTGAAAATAGTGTTGAAGTTATGCACAGTATGGAAATTGTCTGCGAATCTGTGCTTGTTGCTAGCTTCGAATTTGAACATGACATTTTACGGGGAAGATGTGATATCTTGAACACAATGAAACACATAATCAAAGAGACCGTTTCTGCCCCTAATTCCGATGCAGCCTTATCTCGAGCAGCTTGAATAGCTTAAAATTGACATAGGCTTATGGAAAATATGCGAGTTTCAGTTGATACCTAAAGTACAGGACCGAAGGGCTCCATTTCATACTTGTTGCCGGTACGCATTATGATAAGTTTTCATGTCATCAGACAATGTTTGACTTGATTCATCAGTATAACAACAGAGATATCAGTAGTTAAAGTTTACATTGTAATTGACATTTAATGATATTAAACATTTAGGCCTACACGTAAATTTGTCCTCTTACAAGTCTACTTTTTCGTCCGTCTAAATTTGAAATTAATTCCGCGCTCTTGTAAGGACCCCTCACGGAATTGTTGATTTGACCATTTTATTGAATAAAACTGATCAGAATGACTTTATTAATATACACACCTCTAAGCCTACTGGCGCCGTGCTGTCGAAGAACGGTACCGGGGCTGGGAACGCGGGCTCACCCGTCGCTGAGAAGGAGCGTCAAATTTATCACGCACATCGGTGCGAACAGGCGCGTGCTGCATCAAGGAATACGCGCCGTTTCGGCGCCATCCTCTCCCCTCCATGTCGTTTAATGCCCAGCTGGTTGCCGGGCCAGGTGATGACTTTGGCGCGGAGTTCGAGTCCCGTGGGGGCAGCGTTGAGTCAAGTCGGAGCGGACAGGCGGCACCGTAGGCGGCGTGTAGAAGATAATTCACTTGACGTGGACATCGACTGCAATAGGGGGCGGAGACATCAAGCGTGCCCTCCCACGAACACAGCACACGATCTACCGATCACACAAAATTCTTCTGACGTCGACGTGGAGGCCTGTAGAGATGGCATGTATAGAAGAAATAGGATTGATTGATTCGTTGACCAGGACAAATTCTCTATTGCCCTTATTTCTCCAAAAATGCGCCGAATTTCTGAAGTGTTTAAATCAGAGACAGATTTGTTTTGGGGCCTAAAACCGTAAATTGCGAATATTCAACATATAGCGGTATCAATGTCTTTGATGCATTCATGCACTCTACATACAAGTTAAATGCCTCAGAATGACATAAACAAATATTTAGCGCTGTGCATCCGTCGTACCTTCTGGCACCAGTCAGACTTTCGAAGGCAAGGTCCTGTCCTTCTTCATAAATACGGTCTTTTATTTTCTAGGATTAAATGCGAATTATAGACGGCATTAGGAAAATTATAATACTACTCAAGAAGCAGAAGCTTTTTTAACTTATTTTGCCAACAGTGCAAGTGAACACTTCACCCGTGCGTTTCAGTAATAGTACTAAATGAATTCTTTAAAACTAAATCAGTACACAGATATTTCCTGATGTTTTCAGGTATTGCATTTTTCACAAATTTTTTTAGTCAATATGATGCATTTTTATTGTTTAATGTTATTGTTTCATGTTATTGTTTAATCTGTTTTGATTGACCGTATTTCCTGTAATGTACGACGATCTCTGATAAACGCCGCACCTGTGATATCATAAAAATCAAAAAATTATCGAAACAGCAGCTTTCTGGGATAATTCGTGTTAGGAATGCGGCACGAAAAAGAAAAATCAGCATTCTGTTGATTATGTATTCCATGAGGCCTTTCGTCGACTCTCATCAGGTGGTTACACTCGATTAACAAGAAACAAATGAAAGTGAAATGAAATCAAACAGAATAAATAGTTATGAGTGATGGCTTGTTATCGCCATGGGAGAGTCAAAGTAATTGTTGAATCTTTCTGAATGAACAATGGAGGTTGCAGTGACGTAATAAGTGTTGCCTCGAGATTACATTGGACGCACAGAACGGTGATTGGGGACGAGAATGAAGGAGCACCTGCTGGCCTGGTTAATGGACGGACGTGGCACACGACCTCGAAGCAGCGCTGAACTTGCTAGCGCGGTTACCAGACACGCGAGTGAGTGTCGCTTGTTCGACAATACAAGCCAAAGAATCGCATTCTTCGACGTCATGGTTCGGACACTAAGACCTCCATTGCTACCGTATCTCGAAGCAACACTCATCACCTCACTGCAACCTCTATTGTACATTCAGAAAGATTCAACGATTACTTTGACTCTCCTAAGGCGATAACAAGCCATCACTCATAACTATGCATTATTTTTGTATATACATAATTGTTTCACTTTCATTTGCTTCTTGTTAATCGACTGCAACCACCTGATGAGAGTCGATGAAAAGCCTCGTGGAATAGATAGTCAACAGAATCCTGATTTCTCTTTTTGCGCCGCATTCCTAGCACGCATTATTCAAAAAATAGTGACTAAGTGTAGCACATACATAGAAAATGGTAGTCACAATTTTTGACATGGAATGTCTTCAGGTCATTTCTTTCATGTTCATGCACTCCTGTCCATAAAGCTAAACACATTTAGATTTGGCGAGTCTCTTAATGTCGGCAGACACAAACATTTTGAGCAACTTTATCCACATTCATCCACGTTCTCACATACATTGCCGATCAGAAGCATGATGCTAGCGCATGCACATCATAGGTCACATCATGACCTGGAGACATTCCATGTCAAAAATTATGACTCTAGACTTAGTACTTTCCAGTTGATAAGCGAATACATAAAAAATTTCATTTTAGCCAAAAACTGCAATCTGTGTTCCATTTTGATTTACATGTGTTTTTCTTTGATCTCGTCTGACAAGAAGAGGAACTCACTAGAACTCGGCAGACGTGCCGATTCGTAGTAGGCAGATTCGTAGTAGGCAGAAGTTGTGCATCATTCTGTGAAAATCTCACTTTCGGCCTCGTTCCCTGCAGAAACTCGTTCTGGCTGCCGGACTAAAGAGATAAGCCAACTACAATGCCTGTACATGACTTAAGTCTGTTTGTCTTCCCGTGGAATGTAGGAAATCCAGACCTACATGTATTTTGTATTTTTTTCATAACCTTGCTGAATTCCAATTGCTTAAAAATGATGAAAGAGTCAACTCCATTTTACACCCTGCGGCATCGTTATCAGACGAAGTTGGAAATGCTTTTCGCAGACCAATCTGCGAAAAGTTCCTGAGATAATTATGAAATTTGAATTTGCAAAATGTAAAAGTTAACTTTTGAGTTTGCAATTATAATGTAGCACCAATACAAGCCAAGGTAAATTTTCAGCTTCGTCTGGAAAATTTAGATTTCTGTGGGGGAAAATCCACTCCCAAGCTGTCATTATTTCAGAGCCAACAATATCGATCCACAGATCCTTCAACCAGTGCCACACCAAGCAATCCCCGGCTGGAGGGGGAGGGGGACAAAAAGGTTATCCGCTGATTTCTAAGTGAATGTTTGAGGGATTGGAGAATAGGGGTAATCCCAGTGATCCCGTTACATAAAGCACTAGTCCATTTATTTGCAGCATTATCTAATTTTGATACTTTGGCTTCGACATCACAAGTGAATGCCGAGTAATCCACGAGATTAGTGCCACTTTCAGACACAGTGTGATTTGAAATTATAATTTTCTAAAAGAAATCCGCAGGTTGAAGCCAAAATATTAAAAAAGATTTTCAAAGTACAAGAGAGGTAAGAATACACAGATTGCAGACAGGCATCATGCAATTCAACACAGATGAAATTAAATTTGTCTTTACACCTGATGAACATTCAGGGTCAAACTTCATACTACATGCGGCCATTTCAAAATACATCAAATTGCTGCCCTAAATTCTGACTTCTAAATTTTCTGCTTTGTGCAAGCATGTAAATGACAACATTCAGCTGTCATCCAACCTTATTGGAAAAGTATGCCTGTCAAAAATTCTACAACACTGCTCAAAATTCATTTGTACAGTCAGGCTGGCACCGATTTTCATTAATGTTGATGAGCGGAAGTGATAATTGCTCTTTTGCTGATTACTATCGAATATGCTTGGTGCATAAAGAAATACCAACCAACTATTGCTGTATTCCAAAACAGTCAAAATCAATCGCTCGGATTGCCATTCATGTGACTTGTGAATCTTGAGAACAAAGAGATGAGTAGGCCTACTTTGTGTTTAATTGTGCTAATTAAGGGTTGAATTTTGGATTCAGAGCGTGCTGGTTACGAACTTGAATGAACTGAGTGGCAGGCACTTCAACGTGGACAACTAGTAGTGTCCCTCAGGGCAGTTCGTTACGCCTTCTTTTGTTTGCCTTTAGTCATAGATTCCCGAAAGCCGTGATGCACGAATTTCGTGTATGTAAAGTATGCCGATGATGTAAATCCTGCACCATGTAAATTCCTGCACTCCTGACAATTTAGTCAAAGAGTGGTTGCACTATAGGAATGGTCCTGTAGTGTTGGCTTATCCATCAATTTCGAAAAATGCACGTTCCAACTATTGTAAGAAATGTAGCAAAATGTTGTATAATCTTTGTAATTTAAAAATGACTAATATTGTTCTCAAAAAACAATCTTTTCTGAAATGCCGCATTAATTAGGTGCTCCTTTACAGTTTTTCTGCATTTTGTAACTTTCCAGAGTACTTGTCATCGAAGCTTCCTGTGTCTGTCGTGCTGCAAGGTGCTTTCCTCATACAAAAGATTAATATATAACATTGGAGATCTTGTCGGAAAGACTGTGCGCTAGACTTTTCAAGAAGATAGAATGTAATCCCAACCATACTTTGAGACAGATGATTGATCCGAGAATTCCGACTTACAGGAGCGGCGCGACTATCAGTATCAAAGCTCCTAAAGCTCTCAAGAAACGTTTTAGTTCTTTATCTGGTTGGGAAAGCGATGATTTGATGTGTGTCGTTTTATAGCAATTTGGTTATGACTCCTTTCTATGATGCTATTTGTGAACTATAAAGAATGCTTGATTTGATTTAATTTGATGTAAATCTCATAGGATATGTCGACGTTCTTTGAAGCGAAGGAGCGAAATACTCGTATTTACAAAATATCAGATCTCACTGCTTTCTGAGGTCCACTTTTCTACAAACGTCATCCCTAAAAACGCTTTCTGCCGGTCCGCTTGGTCTGAGGCTGAGTTGTGAAGTCAATCCGACCACTGTGAAGAAAAGCTGCACCAATCAAACTAGCGGTTGGAATCTAATGCATGCCACAGTGTGCCAGGAGAGGCGGTTTCTTTTTTAAAAATTTCCTATTATATTTCTCGACGTTTCTGATATATTTTTGTATGAAATTTTCAAAAATCATGGTTTAAAAATCATACAACTAGCCCTTTTCGAGAAAATCACGAAAATTCAAAATGGCGGACAGAAAAACCGAAACTGAATTCTGGTGCTGGATTAAAAGTATTCCCAAGCATTTTTTCAGCAGTTTCCTATTTAATTTGACCTGCTCTCTCCAAATATAATTGTCATAAAATCATGTGATTGGACCTTTCGAGAAAATTGCGAAAATTCAAAATGGCGGACATGAAACCGAAACTGAATTCTGGGACTGCACTGAAAAATGCCCATCTATTTCACAAACAGTTTCCTATATAATTTGACCTGCTCTCTTCAAATATAATTTCTAGAAAATCATACGACTGGCCAATTTCAAGAAAACAACGAAAATTCAAAATGGCGGACATGAAACCGAAACTGAATTCTGGGACTGCACTGAAAAAATGCCCATCTATTTCACAAACAGTTTCCTATATAATTTGACCTGCTCTCTTCAAATATAATTTCTAGAAAATCATACGACTGGCCAATTTCAAGAAAACAACGAAAATTCAAAATGGCGGACATGAAACCGAAACTGAATTCTGGGACTGCACTGAAAAAATGCCCATCTATTTCACAAACAGTTTCCTATATAATTTGACCTGCTCTCTTCAAATATAATTTCTAGAAAATCATACGACTGGCCAATTTCAAGAAAACAACGAAAATTCAAAATGGCGGACATGAAACTGCATTGTGGGGCTAGATTAAAAAAAGTCTCAATTATTTCGTCAGCAGCTTCCTATACAGTTTGACACGCTCTTTTCAGTTATCACTCTTGGAGTGTCATGCGGCTTTGCACTTTTCGAGAAATTAGAAAAATACAAAATGGCGGACATAAACCGAAACAGCAGTCTGAGGCTGGATTAATATTCATTGTGCATCAACAACATGTCTTGGGGTCTGATCGATCTGATGTAGACCGCTGATTTACATATTTTGGCTTGTACACAAGCGAACACTTCCAAGAAATTTTAAGAACCTATTAGGACCTCCAAAACCTGTTGTTGATGCATAATGAACATTAATCTAGCCCCACAATGCAGTTTCGGTTTCATGTCCGCCATATTGAATTTTCGTTGTTTTCCTGAAAATGGCCAGCTGTATGATTTTCTAGAAATTATATTTGAAAAGATGAGGTCAAATTTATAGGAAACTGTTTGCGAAATAGATGGACATTTTTTCAATGCAGTCACACAATGCAGTATCGGTTTCATGTCCGTCATTTTGAATTTTCGTTGTTTTCCTGAAAATGGTCAGTTGTATGATTTTCTAGAAATTATATTTGAAAAGAGCAGGTCAAATTTATAGGAAACTGTTTGTGAAATAGATGGGCATTTTTCAGTGCAGTCCCAGAATTCAGTTTCGGTTTCATGTCCGCCATTTTGAATTTTCGTGATTTTCTCGAAAAGAGCTAGTTGCATGATTTTTAAACCATCATTTTCGAAAACTTCTTACCAAAATACATCATTACCCGTCGGGAAATATAATAGGACATTTTAAAAAAGAAACCGCCTCTCCTGTTACACCGTGATGCGTGGCAATTGTAATTCTGTTCATTCTAGCTTTCATTCTCATTTTGAAGGTCCCTGTGTTGTGAAGATTTTCCGAACACTTTCAAAACGAAATATGTCAACTGTGCATTTTGGATTATTTTGTAACTGCACTGTGAAAGGGGCGTTCATCTATGGGGAGAGAGAGAGAGAGAAAGAGAAAGCGTATATTTGTCTTCATCAAAATAGAAATCGTACAAGCAATTTTACACGATACAATTTCAAAATAGGTTTTTAGACAAGTCATTACAAGTTAAGACACTGCTTTGGTAGATAGACAAAAACTTCGTCCAACAGAGTACAACATAAAATCAGTTTTGTTAAAACATACATCTATTATACAGAGCACACACCCATGAGAAAAAGAGTTACTTCTTCTAGCTGTTCTTGTTGTAGGCAAGCAAAAATGATTCGTGTAAAAGAGACGACGGGGCACACAGTAATTCAAAGGGTGGTCATTATATTCACATTTCAGTAAGAAAGAGATTGATTGTTTCACGCGTTGATCCTCAAATGCAGGAATAACGTCACACTTACAATCAACATTACAAATGATCCTATGGGCGCGCTTATGAATACAATTTATGTTTTTCTTGGTGTGATAAGAGAGTTCACAAAAAGAGGAGAGGCGTACAAGAGCATTGCCTGAACGTACATCATGCCTGAACGTACATGTATTTAATCTCATTGTTGTTAATTGCTTTCACGACATGGCTTAAGATGCTTTGGTGGACAATCGATCCCCGCTACTTGCCTTAATGTCGGCGGTCACAATTGTGACGTGTTATTTATTCATTGATTATTATTGCCTTGACAACTGATGTGTGGTGGTGAGGGTTTGATCCTGCCAACTGACAGAGTCGCGTAAGTGGCTCGTAGCGCAGTTGGTTAGAGCACAGGTCTAGTTAACCTGGGTCGTAGGTTCGAATCCTACCAGCCACGCATCTTCTGCATGGCAATCTGATCTATCGTGTATTTAATCTCATTGTTGTTAATTGCTTTCACGACATGGCTTAAGATGCTTTGGTGGACAATCGATCCCCGCTACTTGCCTTAATGTCGGCGGTCACAATTGTGACGTGTTATTTATTCATTGATTATTATTGCCTTGACAACTGATGTGTGGTGGTGAGGGTTTGATCCTGCCAACTGACAGAGTCGCGTAAGTGGCTCGTAGCGCAGTTGGTTAGAGCACAGGTCTAGTTAACCTGGGTCGTAGGTTCGAATCCTACCAGCCACGCATCTTCTGCATGGCAATCTGATCTATCGTGTATTTAATCTCATTGTTGTTAATTGCTTTCACGACATGGCTTAAGATGCTTTGGTGGACAATCGATCCCCGCTACTTGCCTTAATGTCGGCGGTCACAATTGTGACGTGTTATTTATTCATTGATTATTATTGCCTTGACAACTGATGTGTGGTGGTGAGGGTTTGATCCTGCCAACTGACAGAGTCGCGTAAGTGGCTCGTAGCGCAGTTGGTTAGAGCACAGGTCTAGTTAACCTGGGTCGTAGGTTCGAATCCTACCAGCCACGCATCTTCTGCATGGCAATCTGATCTATCGTGTATTTAATCTCATTGTTGTTAATTGCTTTCACGACATGGCTTAAGATGCTTTGGTGGACAATCGATCCCCGCTACTTGCCTTAATGTCGGCGGTCACAATTGTGACGTGTTATTTATTCATTGATTATTATTGCCTTGACAACTGATGTGTGGTGGTGAGGGTTTGATCCTGCCAACTGACAGAGTCGCGTAAGTGGCTCGTAGCGCAGTTGGTTAGAGCACAGGTCTAGTTAACCTGGGTCGTAGGTTCGAATCCTACCAGCCACGCATCTTCTGCATGGCAATCTGATCTATCGTGTATTTAATCTCATTGTTGTTAATCACAAAAACTTGCAACAGTTGCTTTCTGGTAAGTACATGTCTCAACGCTTTAGAGCGTAAAGTCGACGGGATGCGGAAAGGCAAACGTTGTCAAAGTGAGCATCCCAAGACAAGTTATTGTTCAAAATGACACCAAGAATCGAAATTGAATCGACAAAGGCAAAGTCAGGATGCAGAATGATTCTGGCATTATGAGATCTGCTGATAACCATTTGCTTAGATTTGTTGCAGTTGACGAGCACCATCTTGAATCGTAATTGACGGAGAATGTCGTCGACATGAAAGCTGCTGTCCGAATTCTTATCTATTCTTTCAATAACCGTCATGTCGTCTGCATACTTGATTAGTCGAGCACACTGAGACTATAGAAGCACTGATCCTAAAAACGATGCGCACAGAAAGGGCCCTAAAATTGAGGCTTGGGGCACACCAGACACCACAGGAATTAGTGGTCCACAGTTGTTTTGATAGCTTACCATCATAAAGCGGTTTTTCAAATAAGACAGAAGCCACAGCAAGAAACCTGAGTTCAAATTATTGAGTTGCAGGTAATTCACAAGTCGATGGTGTTGAATCTTATCGAAAGCTTTGCTGAGGTCCAAACATGTTATTCTCACTGATGCAGTGTCGTCTCGGTCGAGATACTCCGTGATTGTGTTGTGAACATCGATTAAGACGCTAGTGGTGGACCCCAGTGGCCTGTAAGCATGTTGGTGTGGTCCATACAATTTGATCAATTCATCTTTCATGCGTAATAATACGAGTCTCTCCATTATCTTTCCGATAGCTGGAAGGATTGAGATCGTACGGAAATCGTAGGAGGAGGGATTCTTCACTTTGGGCAACGGTACTGTCTTTGCAATCTTCCAAGCGGCAGGAAAGTGTCTTTCTCGGACAGATGCTTGAAAAATGTCTTGAACTACACCACAAATGACATGCGCGCTTTCACGCAGAAGGCGGCATGGGATGCCGTCTACACCGAAGGACTTCCTATCGTTCAAATGTACAAGTTGATCGTAGACCTCTTCAACCCTTATCTGAGGTTCCCAACTCAAATCGTCGGACAGGAAAGCCAATTCTTCGTCATATTCGTCGTTGAAGAAAGTGGCAAAGGCTTCCGTGATAGAAATTACTGAAGGGTCTCCAATGCCTTGTGTACATTTTTTTCGATTCTTATTGCCAGCGAATTCGCGCACAATCGACCAGACTTTATTGCCTTTCTTGATTATTTTATCGCTCCACTTGCGTTTTGTTTTAACGATTTCGTTTTTGATTTTTGCTTTCAGATGTAGGAAAGTTGGCCAGTCCCTCAGTCGATAGGCCATCCAACGGTCATTGATCATGGACTTGGATTGGGTCTATACATTGACTCTACAGATTTCGACTGCTAATCAATTGAAAAAATTAATTCCTGTGTACTCGAAAAGAGCGTCATCAACTCCTCCAGGACATCATGGCTTGTGGAGAAGCGTCAACAACTCCGACAGGCCATCATAGGTTGTGGAGGAGCATCACCAGCTCCACGAATCCAACATAGTTTGGGGGAGCATCACCAGCTCCACGAAGCCAACATATACTCATTGACAAAATTTTTGAAACACCTTTTGAACGCTTTTGCGCTCACCTGGAAGACAATGCACTCTGACACGACCGTCATTGAAATCCAGACTGAATTTCGATTCATCGGTCCACAAGACTTTCTACCAGTGATGGTCATTCCATGAGCGATGGGCATCACACCAGGCAACTCGTCTTCTGCGGTGCTCAAAACTCAATGGAATTAGGACAGCTGGTCGTCGCGATTGAATTCCAGCTTCTCGCAATCTTCGGTAAGCCGTTCGAACGCTACAGTCTATATTTGAGGCACTCTTCCAGTGTACGACTAGCTTTGAGACTGCCACAAATCTATTCCTCTTTGCAGGTAAAACTAGACGTGCGTCTGTCCTTCCTGCAGACTTCCTTGGTCGACCAGATCCTTTCTTCTTTTTAACATCTCCTTCTGCTTTGCATCGACACCACCACCTACAAACAACGACTATCGATAGTTGCAGCTCTTCGGCAACACTCGCACAACTTCTACCACAACGAATCATTCCAATAGCCATACCTCTGGTAAACTGATCGTGTGCCATTTTATTTTACAAAAGCTGGATTTCAGTTCACGTTTATGTTCAATTTGTAAAAGCAATTGTGACAGTTGCATCGATATCAAAATTTGAAAGATTGAAAGATTCACTCTGGATTTCAATGACGGTCGTGTCAGAGTGCATCGTCTTCCAGGTGAACGCTTTGCCCATGCTGTATTAACCCAAATTTGGCCAATGTTCGTTTAAAAGAACAAGTTTTTATTTGCATAGATTGACTTTCATATCTATTTCATTAAAAATACTGTGATGGATATCTAGAATGTATTCACAAGATGTTTTAAATATTCCATTTTAAGCAAGTGAAACCGTCATATTCGCTGTTAGTTGAATGTCTTTTTTGAGTTTAAATTTCCGAATTCCTGTCGACGAACATCAGGAATTGAAAACATTATTATGTTTTCAATCATCTTGAAATGAAAATATCAAATCAAGGTGAGTAATCTCAATTGTTTCATAAATTGTAGACATGTATATTGCTTCTGCATTCAGCCGGTAGCTCAAATACATCATTGAGTTATAAAAATTTGAATTTCAAATGTAATGTTCGTTTAAACGAACAATGGTTAAATACGATATATTGAGAATGTCTTTCACAAGCTTCAAAATTTAAAAATTTCGCGTTCTACGTGATTGTTACATTACAGACTCAATTGTGATGCATAAAATTGATCATTGTTCTATCTAAACTGCAGTGGGATTATTGTTTATCTAAAATAATTTTACTTTGTTCAACTTTTTGTTGCATGTGAACCTTTTCTATAGTAGGTTTCATTTTCGTTTTATGATCTAATTTTATAAAGTGAGTTAGCATTAATCAACAACGTTGCAAATGATAGAATTATCTAACTATTCTTAACAAGTTACGTAAATGAACCTAATAATTGCATGTTGTACATTCAATCTCTACATACATGTAGATAACTGTAACGATAAGCGCATAGAAGTGTAGCAAATAGTTATTCTATGAAACGAATTGTGACCCATTGAAACAATATTGATTACTACAGATTGTTTCATAAAAAATGGATCACCCTTAAACATCGCCTTAACTTCAACTTTGTCTAACTCCGCCAAACTTGAACGAATTTCTCTGAAATTTGGAAGATATGTCAGTTGTGCTTACTAATATCTATGTTGGAAATTTCAAGCATGAATATTGAGTTGTTTTCCTGTTATAGATAAAAAAGTAGCAGATAATTTGATCTTCATTTAGCAATGTTACACAAAATGATACCTCACTCTTATAAAATTACATCTGTTTCCTTTGTTATGTAATATGTTGTTCAACAAGCCAAAAGCTATCAAGCAAAACAAAAATAAAGAAAATCGGTCAATCAGAGCCAGTATAGCACCATTATTCATCAACAATAATGTAACTGCTACATGTGATTAACTGGACTTCATGTTCCATAGTTTCCTGACTTCGTTGCGGTGGTGTTGGCAGCACTCCTGATTGCTTTCAGCTAGAAATCTATCTCTTACCGGTTGAAAACAATACAAAGCACAAATGAACAATAACGAGATCGCATTCACAAAAGGCAGAGTGTCAGCCTTGCTAGAACTAGGGTTTTCTTTGCGAGCTACAGGCAAGCGACTAATTGTCCCTTACACAAATGTGCATCGATGGCATAATGATGATTTTCGACTCTGTCGTAAAGAGGGCTCTGGCCATCCACGCAAAACATACAAACGTAGAGACCGCCTAATTTTGAGATTTGTTAAAGTTGATCCAAGTCTCTCGTTAACTGAGATGGCTACACTAGACTCGTCTATTTCTAAGTCCACTATTCGTAGAAGACTTATTGAGTCGAATTTCAAGAGCTGTAAGAGGCCCTCTCAGATCGAATTATCAGATCAGCATACAAAATGACGTCTCAGATGGGCAATGAGTCAGTGTCACTGGCGAAATCAATGGGATCGGGTTGTCTGGTCTGATGAGGCATCAGTCCGTCTGAAGGATAGTGATGGTCGATTGAGATTATGGATAAAATCTGATCAGGAAATTCCGAGACATTTACATCGTCCCCGGATACAAGGTCGTGCGACTCTACTGATTTGGGCTGGCATTTGGACCGATGGCCGCTCTGAACTTCACATACAGCAAGGAACCATGAATTCTGAACGCTATGTGAATGTTTTACGAATGAACCTTGGCCAAATGACAGATCAACTTGGTGATCCGCCATCGACTTGGTTATTTATGGATGATAATGCTACGTGTCACAGGAGTAGTAGAGTCAACTTATGCAAGTCTCAATTAGGGCTTAGGACATTATCTTGGCCAGCTCGTTCTCCTGATCTGAATCCCATAGAAAATGTATGGAGTATTCTAAAACGTAATGTTCGTCGTTCACTGCTACCTACAGATGGCGTATCACAACTTACACCACTGTTAAAAAGAGAGTGGAGAAAGTTAGATCAGTCAAAAATCAACGATATCATCGAATCAATGCCTAGACGAATTGGTAATGTCATTGACAATAAGGGTAGGACCACAAAATATTAGCTTCTTAAGAACCATTACTGTATCATAGCTTATCAGATTATATAAGGACATTTAAATATATTAGGGAAATGAAATAACATGAAAAATGCTTTCTGTATCATACTTATGTTTCATTTAGTCAAATTTTAGGATGATCCACTTTTTATGAAACGGACTGTAGTTTAATAGACGTTCTTAATTATCAATGAACAGTAAATGGGATTAATGATGGTGGTGATTGGCCTATAATAAAACGATAACTAAAAAAAGAAAATATAGTTATTCATGAAACTATATAATCCGAAAAGTGTAGCAGGACGGTTTGAATATTTTACCTTGGACGTTGCGTGCTTGCGACTTGATGTGTTACCAACTGCGCCATCGAAGCTTATCTTCAAATGATTAGAATCATAGATATTAAATCAAGAACTTATTACTTATTTTGATTGCAAGTAGGCCTAATACGATATAACGCAAAAGCGCTAAAAGTTTGATAATTTCTATTTCAAATGAGAAGGAAGTTTCTGACTTTACAACAAGCAATTGATGTTGTTATGATGGACGATAATGCTACATCGATCAATATATTACCACCCGATGAAGTTGATGAGAATACTGATGAAGAGGATGTAGAAGAACCAACAGATATACCTAATGAGATCCCAGGACCTGTTGAAGTCGAATTCATCAAACAGCCTGATGATAACGACGGCGATCAAATCGTGCCCAGCTCGAAAAGAAGGCGTACGTGAATATAGATGGAAGAAAGTTGATGTATATGAGAATGAGCTACCTTCATCTTCTCCGAAATCTCTGTTAGATGATAATCCCCAATTGGAAGATATGAGTCCATTAGAAATATTTGTCCTACTTCCAAACGATCAGATAATAACTCATCTTTTGGAAGAATCTGTTACCTTTGCTCACCAGAAGAATAATCATAGTTTCAAATTGACCAAGGAAGAACTTTACAGATTTGTTGGTATTGTAATTTTGTCAGGATATCACACCTTACCACAGCAGCAATTGTATTGGAGTAAATCAGAAGATGTATCTGTGCCTTTAGTATTATCTGCGATGTCACGAAATCGATTTAATGAAATCAAGAGATTTCTTCATGCCTGTAATAATGAACATTTAGATACCAATGACAAGATGGCAAAAGTGAGACCACTGCTTGATCTCGTAAACCAATCATTACTACAATTTGGGATATTTTCCGAATCTCTGTCCATTGACGAGCAAATGCTTCCTTACTACGGAAAACATTCATCGAAAATGTTCATGCGTAATAAACCAATAAAATTTGGTTTCAAGTATTGGGTGTTATGCTCAAAAGAAGGATATCCTTTCTGCGTGGAAGTGTATTGTGGAAAAACTCGGACTTCAGGAACCGACTTTCTCGGTCAAAGGGTTGTAAAGGAACTTCTGTCGAAATGTGATATTGGGCAACCAAAAAATCATACTCTAGCATTTGACAACTTTTTTACATCACTTGAATTGCTTGCTATCTGAACTGAAAAATATGGGATTCCGAGCCACTGGCACTCTCAGAGCGAAACTGAAGAAGGATTGTCCATTAGAAGATATGTCCAAGAAACCAAGGGGCTGCTACGACTATCGATCATCTGGGGAACTGATGATTGTGCAATGGAACGACAATAAGGCGGTGCATGTTGCCTCGAATTACGATACTGTGACTCCGATTGTCAAACAGAGAAGGTATAGCCAATCCGAAAAGCAACACATTTACGTAACTCAACCCCATTTGATTGCAAATTAAAATAAGACTATGGGTGGTGTTGATTCTTGTGATCGTTTTCTCAGTGATTATCGTCCAGTCGTAAGGGGAAAAAGGTGGTACTTTCCTCACATAATTCACTATTTCAACTTACTATGCGTTGCAGCCTGGAGAATTTCATGCAATGTACAACCGTCAAAGTGGACCAACTTAGAATTTCGGAGATATATCGCAACAGCATTGTTGAAAGGTTAATATAGAAATCAGTTGAGCTAAGTTATTCTATGACTGCAAAACTGATATGAATCATTATGATTGAAATGTGAATAATTATGAAAAAATATATCGAATGTGATGATAGGTCTACTGCCCACAGTAGTCATCTTTTAAAGTGTAGGCAATTCTGCTATGGATTTGCTCATATATTCCAAAAATTAAAGAACAGTTGTACAATATGGAAAGATTATTCTGAAAAAATAGCAAAAAATAAAGATAACAAAATTAATCAAAATGATCACGTGTATATTCAATAAATATGAGCTGCATGAGATTTTAAGGCCAATCGTGGAGGATGGACGCATGGATAGATATTTACTTTTGAGGCTTTGCCCAACTCATTTTCAGACCCCATATTTTTGGCCTACCTAAGATCCACAGGAATATGTGCCCGCTTAGACCTATTGTGAGTATGGTGGATGCTTTACAGAGTTCTTTGTCGCGGTATTTGGCATCGATACTGTCCCCTTACTCATCCATTGGGAGATCGTATGTGAGGAATTCTTCAGATGTTGTCTCGAGGTTGGTTGGAGTACCTGATTTGAGCGTTGGATATGTGCTGAGTCTTGACGTCGAGTCTCTTTTCACCAACATTCCTGTGGAGGAGGTAGTCTCGGTAATTGAGCGTCATCTGCGATCTGACTCTACATTGGCTCAGCGGACTGTTCTCCATATTGATGAGTTGCTGAAACTTGTCCATTTCTGCCTGTCCGTCTGTTATTTCCAGCACAGGAATAATATCTACAAGGCGACTGACGGGATCGCTGTGGGTAGCAGTCTCAGCGTGATAATGGTGAATGTGTATTTGTATCATTTTGAGGAATTGGTGGAGTAGTGTATTCGACTGCCGGATTTATATCTTCGATATATTGATGACGTCTTCATTCATTGGAAAGGTGATTTGCCGTCATTGCAACTTTACGTCAATTTAGTGAACTCCATTCGTCCTATAATACATTTCAAGATGGAGATGCAGAGCAATGGTTGTCTACCGTATTTGGATATTCCTATCCAAAAGCGCGATGGGAACGTCGTTTTTGGTGTGTATCGTAAGCCGACGCATACAAATTTGTACTTACAGAGAGACTCTTGTCATCCGAGGAGTACTTTTAAAGGGATTGTAAAGTGTCTTTCTCTTCGTGCGAATGCCATTTACTCCAAAGATCAGTTGAACGCTGAGTTGGTCGATGTGAGGAATGTTTTGATGGACAATGGATCCCCAAAGGCAGAGGCTAATCGAGTTTTTAGTACGAGTTTGTCCTGTGCGTCTCCTTCAAGTGAGTCACGACCAGATTGTATCCTTCCGTATGTGCCCGGGCTTTACGAACTGATATCCAGAAGACTCGCAAGCGTCGGTTTGAGAACTGGCTACCGGCCTGTTCACACTTTGAAGAGTGTCCTTGTCCACAAGCGTCCAGCACCAGCGAAGAAGTTCGGGGTCGTGTACCGTGTGAAGTGCGCGGAAGAGAATTGTGGATGGTCGTATGTGGGAGAAACTGGAAGAACAGTGGGGGAAAGGATGAAAGAGCATCGGAGATACATGCGAAGCTTGGATACCTCCTCTGAAGTGGTGAACCATATGCTAGAGTCGAATCACAGCGTAGACTTTGGCTCCGTGGAAGTGCTGGACAGATCGAGAGGCTATAAGGAGAGGATTATTAAGGAGGCTCTTTGGCCGAGCGTTTCAGGCAGTGACAATAAAGCTAAATTTGTGGTTGGACAAGCTTGGTGAAGTTGTCTTACGTGAGGTAGAGTTTGCACTCTTTTCCTATTTTCTCTTTTTTCGCATTCTTTTCTTTTCTCCCCTTTTTTTCATTCACTCATTTTTTGTTTATTTATTATTTTTGTTTGTTTATTTATTTATTTATTTTATGGAATTCATTCCAGTGTAAATATACTTTGTACAGTTGTACAGCTTTTAGTGTGTAGTTCCCATTTGTGTACATGATTTTTCCCCTTTTTCTTACCTGTACAGTGTTCTCCGTATCTGCAGCATGTATCATTATGAGTTCGCATGAACATCTCTATCACCTCCGATTTCTATGCTATTGTGACTTGACTGTGCCTTGTGATTTTTGCTTATGTGATTGATCTGTGCATCTGCTTTCATTGCATTTAGCGTGAAAATGGCAACGACGTTGCCGAAATGCATCGCATTGACACCAGCAATTGGTTTTCTATAATTCAAGCCGATATCAGGGCTGACCTCTATCCCCAAGAATACATAATCAATAAATATTCTCGTCATTATGTGGATATCACATGCTTTATTGCTTGAATCCGTTTCCTAGAAACTGTAGTTATCATCTTTTTCAGGTAATCGGAAGCAAGCTATTGATCGTTCGGGACCTTCAGGAGATGTGAATGTTGATGTACGATTTGACTCATATGGTCACAATATCCTCAAAGCAGAGAAAGAAAGGCGTTGAAAATTCTGCAAAGTGAACACGAAATTGGCTTGCTCCAAGTGCGGCGTTCGACTGCATACAAAATGTTTTACACTTTATCACACTAAATAAACATTTTATTGTTTTTTTAAACTCATTGTTACCTCGTTTTAGTCAATGCTCCTCACAAAAATGTTTTTCCAAAAACTGTTTTTACGTTGCATTAAATGGATTTACGTATGGGATTTTACCATTGTTCGTTTAAACGAACATACTCGATTTCTATGATGGACTAAGTAAATTTGAATATCGATCTAGTACGATTCTAATGAAGGCTATTATAGATGTTCTGCATAGTTTACATCTTTTTTTACATGATTACATTTGATTTGGTTAAATCTGGGTTGAAGAACACGACAGATATGGTGGTGGAAGTGTTACGCTGTGGGGTGCCATTTAGCATGGTGGACGAACGACAGCAGTCATCATCAAAGGCACGTTGACTGGAGAGAGGTATCTCAATGAAATTGTGCTTCCTGTTGTTGACCCAGTGTTCAGGGTGGAGGATCTCGTCTTCCAAGACGACAACGCAAGACCTCATCGCTCCTCGGCTGTCATTGCCACTGTTAGGAGATTGAACATTCAAACCCTTGACTGGCCTGCACGTTCACCTGACTTGTCACCCATTGAACAAGTCTGGGACGAGCTTGGGCGGCGAGTGAGAGATCGCTATTCACTTCCACCAGTGTCCCTGAAGATTCTCTCTGAAAGACTGACAGAGCAGTGGCTTCTCCTTGAAGCATCCTTCATTCAGAAACTTTGTGAATCCATGCCATCTCGGATGACTGAATGTATTGGAGCTAGAGGGGGGCACACGCGCTTTTAAAGTTGAATCTGCTACTTGCGTTGTTTTTCTGTGTTAGCGACTTGGTGGAGATTGTGACTAAATTATCAAGGTATCATACATACATGTATATATACCAGTCAAAAATGAAAGAAGTTAAAGAAGTAAATGTTTCAAAAATTTTGTCAATGAGTATATTTCGTCTGTGGTATTGAAATCTGTCCGTGTAATCAATTGTTGCAAGTTGGAATATCATTATCTCAGTGTCAATAGGGGCAATTTGGTCGAAAAGTTGTTTATCCGAGCCGTGTTTTCGATTTCTTTCGTTCTTGCTTGATTGAGACATATTGCATGCAGAGATTGATATTGTCAGTCTGAAAAATCAGCTGTTAATCAATACCTAAGGTAAGGGATCCCTGTCCGGGTGAATCGAGATTATCGATTTTTGGCACGTGACTCTGACGTAGTAGTATTACGACATACAACAACGCCTGGCTAATATTCTATTTCGGGATATTGGTCGAGGTACAATAGAAATGGCAAATGTTAGCGCAATATTAGAAATGTCTGATTCTGAACTTCTTTCACGAAAAAATCGTATAACAAGCAAGACTTGATCCAGGCCTTTCTTACACTAAAGCGTAAAATTTCAAGCGAAGCTGAAGGAATTTCTGAAGTTGTGGGAAGGATATTGGATCAAAAGTTGAAGCCCTTCGTTGATCAACTGTCTTACATAACATGTGAGGCTTCAGAATTAAAATCCAAGCTTGAAACATTTGAGTCTAGAATATCGAAAGATGAAATACTCGTGGAAGTAAACGACGAGTTAGAACTACGACAACAGCGAATGAAAAACATTATTGTGTCAGGGATGCGGCTCACGCATGAGGGTTCTTTAGAAAACAGGATGATAAAATGAAAGTAGAGCAACTATTTCAAAGCATTGGTGTTACTGATGACATTGTTCAAGATGTAATTCGTTTGAAGCGTTTCACTGAAACAAGAATGGGTTTACTAAAAATAAAATTACAATCAAATGATGCAAAGAACGAAATACTGAGGAAAAGCAGACTATTACGAAATTCAACCGAGTACAGAAAGGTTTATGTAAATCCAGATCGTACGCCTTTGCAGCAAAAGCAATTCAAGCTTTTGAGATCAGAGTTGAAGCAAAGAAAAGATGAGGGGGAAGATGTAGTAATTCGTGGTGGAAAATTTGTGGTCAAAAACTTTGGTGCAAATTTTCTCGACAGATTTTAGTCACTACAGCTGCAACACATGAATCTTCTGTAAATAATGTGCAACATTTTCCTGACATTTTTCTTCCCCATACCAATGTGAGAAGAAGACCATGCTTACCTCTCATCCTTTTGGCAAATGTTAGATCAACCCTGAATAAGCTGGATGAAATCTATTGCACTATTATATCACGTGACATTCAAATATTTGCAGCTACTGAAACAAGGCTACATGACAGCATCGACGACGGTCTGGTTAAGTTTCCACAATATTTACATTATAGGTGTGATCGTCAATGCAGACGAGGAGGTGGCGTGTGCGTGTGGACTCGTTGTTCAATTTCTGTGAGTCGAATCGATCCTGTCATGCAGCCTGACTTTCTCGAGGCAGTGTGGTTAAGTCTTCCATCTGCAAAAATAATTTTTGTTTGTGTGTACATTCCGCCTGAATTAGTCACCATAAGAAAAGCCATAATTGATGATTATATTGTTGCTAACGTTGATATTATTTTGTCACAGCTGTATGATTTTGAAATTGTAATATGCGGTGATTTGAATAGATATGATACCTCCTTTATTTCGTATCATCTTGATTTGGTGAATTTAGTGAGTGAACCAACTCGTGAATCTGCATTTCTTGATTATTTTCTTATCACTTGTGCGCGCTCATCTGAATATGATGTTACTGTGACTGCTCCGCTATCGAATTCTGATCATCGAAGTGTAACTGCTACTCCTCAAGTACCTCTGATTCGCCCGAGATATGTTATAAAACCTTTGTTTGATCTTCGACAGACTTACATAAATGATTTCATAAGACAGTTATCTTGCATTAATTGGACTCACTTTTGTAGATCGGGTGCTGACATAGATGCCAAGTGTGATTTTTTGCACTCGCTTCTGTCTGAGTTGGTGCGACAGTGTATTCCCGTCGTTTTCGTTGAAATGTCTGATTCCGACAAGTCTTGGATGACTCCGTTGGTGAAATATTGTATTCAACAGCGTTGGGATGCTTTTCGGGCTAAAAATGATCCTCTTTATCATCATTGGAAAGACAAGACAAGACAATGATATTCTCGGCAAAACAACAATGGTCCTCCAGGGCCCAGAACGACTCAAAATCTTTATGGAAAGTTGTGGATGCTACCGGAGGAACTAAGGCTCGGGACTATATTTTTTTGATTATAGATCAATCTGACTCCATCTCAACAGCGGTTAATTATTCTATCAATGATGCTTTCTCGTCAATTCTTGCATCCGACCTGTCAGTTGAAGTTGACTCGAGTGACGCAAATCAAGCGTTCTCTTATTTAGAATGGAGTATTGATATTCCTGTGTCTGTCGTTCGAAAAAACCTTCAGGAACTGAACAAGAACAAATCGATGGGAAGTGACGGCATACCCCTAATTTTGCATAAGCATGCTGCTAACATACTTGCTGGACCTTTTGCCCATCTATTCAACTTATGTATCCAAGAATGTCGAATTCCGAAAAGATGGAAATTGTCGCATATTGTTCCGGTGCCAAAAAGTGCTCCACCTGATATCAATAATCTACGACCCATCTCACTGCTGCCTACCCCGGCAAAGATATTAGAGAGACTTGTCTTGCAGTCGGTGTACAAGTTGTTTATCGATAAAGTTGGTTGTAATCAATTTGGTGCTAGACCTATGAGCTCTACTACTGCGGCAGTAATTGATTTACTACACTATGCTTTGAATTGCTTGGAGAGCCCTGAAGTTTCAGGTATGAAAATCGTTGCATATTATTACACAAGAGCTTTTGACACTCTATCTCATAGGCTGGTAGTTGAACGACTGAAAGATAATGGTTTCCCTTCCAATTTCGTGAAATGGGTTGCCGATTACCTCGAAGGCAGTGAACAAGCTACTCGGATTGGCTGCGTTGTGAGTTCCTTCAATAAGGTGGTGTCGGGTGTGTCTCAGGGCTCAGTTTTGGGTCCAATGCTTTTCTGCTTGGTGGTTGGTTCCCTAAAATCGGCATACCAATGTACTCACATTGTGCAATATATTGACGATACAACTTTGTGCATTCCTCTATATAAACAGGGTACAAACCAGCATGTGCTTGACGAACATCAGAACATACTCAATTGGTCATATGAAAACTCGTTGTACATCACCCCTGCAAAATGTAAATCAATCTGTTACAAGAAGGCTAATTAAAAACTGACGATTTTCCACTGCCAAATGTTTCGCCAGCAGAAGAGATCAAATTTTCTTGGCGTCATCATCAATGATAGGTTGATTTGGGCATCGCATGTGAGATACATCTGTAGGATTGCATCAAGGAGAATGTACGCGTTGCGACTCCTAAAACCTGTTTTCAATAAGACTCAACTTGCTCTGGTCTATAACGCGATAAAACGACCCCTACTAGAATATGCTTCCCCTGGATTTGTGAAACTTCCGGTTGGACTCAGCAATGATCTCGAAAAAATTCAACGCAGATGTCATAAAGTGATACGTGGTTTCAGTGTTGGTCAGAACTGTAATTGTGGTCAGTTTCAGTGTTTATCCGATCGGCGACAAACAGCATCAAAAGCTCTACTGGTTAAAGCCTCAACTGAAAGTCAACACGTATTGAACGGGATTATTCCGTTGAAATCAGAAAGAACGCGGAGATTCTTTCAACCATGTGCAATGACAACACGTTTTTTGAACTCTTTCGTCCCTTATACGACGGCCTTGTCAAATGGATCGATATTGTAACCTGATTGACCAGTTTTGTATACATGTATAACGCACTGAATTTTCGTAAATTCAAATTCATTCTATGTACGCTATCAACAATTATGTATATGTCTAATTTATGATTTTCAATTACTTCAATATAACATTTACTTACTTACTTACTTATCTTTCTCCATTCTCTAATGTGTTGAATGGTAATACATAGAAAGCGAGATATTGCATCACACCTGAGAAAAAATGAAACAAACTTCAATTCAAGCCAATGATAGTTTGTTTCATTAATTGTGTCAATGAGTATAGTTTGGGGGAGCGTCACCAGCTCCACGAAGCCAACATAGTTTGGCGGAGCGTCACCAACTACGCCAGGCCATCATAATTTCGGAAGGAGCGTCACCAACTCCTTCATGCCATCAAAGTTTGGGGGAGGAGCGTCACCAACTCCGTCAGAATATCGAATCTGATCGGTTATAATGTCTATGTTTTATTATTCTTTACATAAATTATCATTCTCATGTGCTAAATTTATATAAAAAAGGAATTTGCTTACTTATTTTGAAATATCTGAATGTCTTTCCAATCTTGGAAGGCAACGTTATAATGAACTTTGATTTGATGTTGTTTACCTGCACTGTTACTTGATTTCAGTCTCTTTCTTTTATGCTTTATTTCAGGATCGGTAGATTTTTGTTCCTTGTGATGTTTTTGCTTCTATGTATTATCAGGTTCATGCATGTAAACCGGTTATCATCGCATGAATCACGTAATCTTTAATGAGTTTCTACAAAAACTTATCGAAATATCAGTGTCTTCTAAGTACCAATTTCAACATGTACATAAGCTTGTGAAGAAAAAATGAGACTGAAAATATAATTAAATTATAAACATGAACGCAATGTACATTACATTGAATCAAAATATTTTTAACTGATTACAGTGATCATCTGTGTAACTTTGCCATTCAAACATAAAAAAATAATGATGTCATGTCTTCCTTCGTGAAAACACAAGATCATGAAGCAGACGAAAATTGAATCTGATAAGTCGAAAGGCCGTTAAAGTCAATGAAGTACATTATTATCAGACTCCTGGAGTGTACTAAGATAACTAATCGTCGCGGCAAGCGGTGTAAAAACCAACACGTCACAGTTAACGGATCTGAAGAAAGTAAAAGCGTGTGAATTGGACAAAAATCAGATCACTTCAAAACGCAGATTATCAGAAGATTTCAGTTTCCAATTCATTCATAAGCCATTAGCATCTATCAGCTACAGTGCTTGATAAATTAAAAAAATGTTATGACTGATCATTCAGACTGATCAGATGGAAGTTAAATTCTCTCTGTCATCATAATTTTATGTTGCTTTTCAAGAAGTCATCTTGTGACATGAGTAACCTTTATTCGGCTTCTACATGCAAACAACAGAGTTTCCTGTAATTCAGGGTTTCAGAAGCCGTTAATTCTAATGGTTCATCAGGTCAGTGACTTAGCAAGTGAGCTTTCCAAGGCAAGAGGTCTATGAAAGTTAATAGCTTTAACACACGTATGTAAGTGCAATAATTGTATCGATAGAAGCTGCAATCAGTTGATGAACTATTCTAGTTAATTATTTTGCAAGCTACTATTTCTCATACGATGATGAAAATCATCCCAGCATCAATTTGTAATAGAATATAATGCTTGCTAAATTAAATTATTAATTGAAGTAGTCTTAATAAGGACTGATGGCGTTCTCCAATCCGTAAGTGTACAAATGCAATGCTACTGTGACCATTGGATTAATTAGTTCTCAATAGAACTCAATGGAGCTTTCCCGTGTCAACGAATTAAAATTGATCAGCTTTGGCCCAATATCTTCTAAAGATGGAAAATTAAGACTTGTAACACTACTCATTCTTACTGTTAATATACTAATGGCATAGATTCCAAGCACTGCCGCACTGCCAAGCACTGCCGCACTACCAAGGCTGGTGGTGGAAATAGAATAGGACAATGGTCACCATAGGTTGAGGAAAATAAAAATAGATATTATAAAACAACAGGAGACCGCTGGATTAAAATCGGAAAAGTGGAGGTAAAACATAGAGATACAATGATATTACTACACCGATTACAAGTGAACTAATACTATATCTGAGACTACACATGGTGGTTAATGGTAATAGTAGATAAGTGAAAAGTGGATAATGGAGGTAAACAATAGAACTACAATGACACTCTACTACACAGAAAGCAATGGAACTATACACACTATACCAACTACTAGACATGGAAAATACGGTACTATTTCTTCACTTGAATTTGTTATCGCCAGTTTCTTAATCCGTCTATAATATTTCATGGAATCCAACATTTCTTCATTTGTTCTTCATCTGAAATACACGATTTCAGCCACTACTTCAGCTGCCGATTCAGGGATATAAAACATAATGCTGCAGTCCGTCAGTCATCAGCAGGTACTCGTCTAGTTGTGTTTCGACCCCTAAGTCGAAACGAACGAAACGGCGAACGATCAAGATTCGCCGTTCATTTAATGTGAAATTGATTCAAATAGTTTGTAGATTCAGAAACTCTTCGCAAAGTCAGGCACTCAGCAATACATGTGGCAAGCTGTGTGAAACCACCAAAGAAACCAGCATTCCCTCCAAGTGGAATAATTTTATCCCTAATCAATGATAATTCATTGTGTAGTCACCATTGGAGGAATTTATGCATTTATGGTTCTAACATGACTGTTTTTCAATAAAAGATATAATCAATGAATATTCTAAAATTCTTCTAATGTAGAAATGTTATTCTACAGTTCTAGACAACTTCAATGTGGTTATAAAGAATAAGCACAACTTGCAGATGCCAAAAGAATTCATCTGTTTAGGAGAGGACACAAAGCGAACGACCTACAATCGCCCTTATCATTTGAAACTTAAATAAGTATTAATTACAAAACATTTGAATTTACAATATTCTATTCGATGATTATGTTATGTCTATGTCCAAGGTGTGATTTTCTAGCTTGTCATTGCTGCGTTCATACAGTCCGTTTCATAAATAGTTAGAAATTATCTAAAACAGCTACATTTTATAGTCAACAGTAAGCTTTTAACTATAAGTGAATGAACTTGTTTTCTATATCACATTAAAAAAAGTTCTTTGTTATATACTGGCCCAGTTAGGACCTAGTCCTTAGAAAGACTGATGGCGTTCCCTAGTGGCCAAATTCGTCTCCTCTAAGTTTTATTACCTTTCGGATGCGATTAGACATATACTGCCGATCAAATTTCTGATCATCTGTTGATCAATCTGATTCTACTCCTGCCTCACTAAAGATTCCAACCGATTCAAATCATTGCCAGGAGAAATTCGTCGTCGAACTCGCCGTTTCAAGATAGACCAGACATGCTTGATTGGATTCAAGTCAGGAGACGTTGCCGGCCAGTCTAAGGTTCGTATTCCTGCATGTCTTTTATACAATTGAGTTGCCCTGTCACGATGGCATGGAACATTCAATGTTCAATATGTTCAAATGTTCAACATTGTCATCCATGAAACTTACAATCAGATGATGGATCACCTAAACTGAATGCTAAAGGATAAACATGTCCTTCAAGCTCTCAAACGCAGCGTTCGGAGTTCATTCATGTTTTCCCTCATAACATGCAGTGAACTGCGACTATCACTCCAAATGGCTACCCAGATGAGCAATTTCATGCAGTCGTCCTGACTTCTCGATGTAAAACCGATCAGGAATATCTTGCCCAGACTTCAGCCAAAGGCGTAAACGTCCATCTTTGAATTTTAATCTGACAGCTGCCTCATCCGACCAAACAACACGTGACCACTGATTCCGCCAGTGGCAACGTTTCATTGACCACTGTAGTCTCAGTTTCTTGTGTCGCTCGGACAGATTCAGCTTCGATGGTCTCTTACGACTGAAGCAGTTCAACTCCCTAAATCGTCTCCAAACAGCTGTCCTGGAGAGATTTGAACTTGCGATTAATTGTTGCTTTGATTGTTGCAACTTGCGACACAGTGGCAACTGGCCGGCCACTTCTGATCAACGCCTCAATGTGATCCTTAAGATAGCCTTTCTGGTAAGCTTTCAGTACAGCAGTTCGCATGTTACTGAGAGACACAAAACAGATGAAATGAATGAATTCGATGTCTTTCGATTACACAGTATTGTTCTCGTCTGCCTATGCCATATGCATGCATGAGAGCGATGAGTCAGGCTTTCTGGTTAGCGATGAAAATGAGAATTGATTGCCAACAAATTGCAAAAGATAGAGACATTATTTAGTCTACTGACTGCTATTTTGGAGTAGATGAAATTTTCACAGGGGCAATTTCAGAAAATGAGCTTTCTAAACATATAAAGTTTGTTGAATTTGGAAACGACTTTCTACACGACATTTACGTTTACCCATTTCAATTCTTTATGAAACAATCTATATAAGAAATCGGTGTCTTTCGTAGAATGTTATGACACAAAATCTTTGCAAAAATTGGCAAAATTCAGACTATAAAGAAAAGTACTTTCAAAATATGTCATAATTTGACCTTTATTTGGTACAAACTCGACAATTTTTGTAACCAGTTTGAAAAGGTGATTAAAATGAGACAGGGGCAATTGGCCTTCCGGCATCGGCAAAGTTAATTCCGAGCAAGAATATATCTTGGTTGAATCATGTCTATAGATTATTAAAACGTAATTTGCAACTGTATTCGTATTCCTTCTAAATACAAAGCAGATCGTGGGCCTGGCCCGAACCGGAATTAGGAACTGCATCGGACAGAAACAGGTCCGATTCTATCTATGTGCATGCTGTCTGTGCAATAAAAGGTTTCTTTATAGAAGTTTTCCAAGTCGAAAAACTATCCTCAGGTTTCAATGCTATGTAGTCAAACCCGGGCATGGCTGCAACTTTAAATAGGGAGTTGTGTCGATGTTAAGAGATGTGAACTAGATCTGCTGATGTTTCCTGATATTGGATGAAATAGCAGCTACACTGTATTCAGGTCTGTTTCCATTTTTCAACTTAGGATGCACCTCACTCAATATTTAATTATTCTTTACAATGTAGTCAAAGTTGGTATGAAAATTTCAGGCAAGAAATGCAATTCCAATGTTTATTGCAGCCAGGTCTTAAAATTCACGACTTTTGAATCTTTTTATTATTCGGTATCAACACTGAAAAACGGAATTCAATAGCATATGTTATGGGAATTTTCTCATAATTCGGTATTTGGCAATGGATACCCTTTATGGAACCGGTCAGACCGATCACTGAAGATGGCCCTCTGACGGCCCGAGAATGTATCTCCGCGTCTTCCTTCCGATTCAAAAGTGTCTTAAGATTGTCCGCAATAAATTGAATCCGAAGAAAGTCAATTGTCATTCAATTGTATAGAAATCTAATGAAGACATCAAATTACTTGTTTGAATTTGTTCCTTCTAGTTGTGTGTGTTTTTCCTAACACATTATTTTCATGGAGAGTTGCTGCAGGCGTCAGTGTGGATATTCAATTGTTAAAGCGTGTCAATCACTTAAGTGTCGGATCAGGTGGGTGAGGTGCATCTTACACATTCGTGATGAATATCCCAGATGGATAGCAACCTCGCCTTTGCAACGCTAATCACAAACGGTGGGCATTTGATGAAGCAAAGATCTCCCAAAACCGCCAATAACGAGACAGCACCCTCACCGCGTGTTTTGAGATCAAATAATGACCGAATCTGAAAAAAGCATTCCGCCTGTAAGCCGGCCATTTATCACTCCACTTGCCTCTCTGAGAGCTGGGAGAGAGATTGCAGAGCCCCACCCACGCTCAGATCGGATCATCTCGCTCTTTTCTTCTTTACCGCTAGGTCTGGTTTCCACATCGGTTTACCAGGACAAAGGAGACGACTAGAAACGGCAGAAATCATCATTTGTGAAACTTCTATGAATTCAGTTCTACCTGGAGTTGCCAACTCGTTTCTTAGTATCAGCTATAGATATGTATCTGCGACTGTCAAGCGGCAACAACTGCCCATAATCCATCGGCTGGCGGAATGGTGTGGTCGTACACTAATTGAATGGAGGGAGCTAATTTGCTTTGTAAGGCGCGCACGTCCGAAATGGTTACGACTGACACACTCAAACAGCAATCGCCTCTCGGTTATCAGTCAGGCGAGGAAGGGAGATGTGTGAGAGGATGAACGCATGGACATGTACAAGTGGGAGACCGGGGAAAGAAAGTCGAGGGGCAATATTTATTTTTCTATAATTACAACAACCTACTGAGTGTGTATCATCAAACTCCATTTAACGCGCCCGTCAGCGCTTGCGTAACCACCATGCGACTGTGGTCAGAGTCGGGGCCGGGACTGCCACGGCCACCAGGCGTGTAATTGGAAAGATCTCACAACCCACGCCCTTCTGCCGCCCCAGCTGTGCTCTACTCGTGCGCCTCAACGCCTTTGATAAGATGATTGAGTGACGGATGGACTGATGCAGGCCGGCGCCAACTTTACCTCTATCACAAGCCCCGCGTACATCCTTCGTTCAGCATCTCAGGCAAATAAAACTTCTTCCTTTGACATTTTCCGAGAGGAATTTCATCGCCAATGAATTTGATTATCTTTCATCACCGGATATCCGATATTTTATGATTTTTATAATACCAAAACAAAAGCAAAATTGTGGGCTAGTTAGCACACCTCAGGACCCAAATTGATGTTTAATGTTTTATTTGGCCTTCTTAAGACTGCGGAGGTGGCGTAGGCAGAAAAATGAAATGTGTATACTATCAACATCCTGCTGTTGCAGACATAACATTGTATCGTCAAATCGATGGCGCTAGTATGGGCTTACCATCGAGTCCTACGTTAGCAAATTTATTTTTTTCCAACCTTGAGTAAAAAGTTGGAGGAATGAAGCATTTTCCCCTAAGTTCTATAGACGGTATGTCGATGACATGTTAGTTGTTTTTGATAATATTGAGAATATAGATAAATTTCATCCTTTTTTGAATTCACAACACCCAATTTAAAGTTTACAATAGAGAAAAGTAAAAATATAATTTCATTTTTGAATGTTGAAATTGACAAAAGTAATGGCCTATCCACATCGATTTTTAGGAAAAGTACATATACAGGTCTACTAATGAACCATAATGCAACCTGTCCTATCCAGGAAGCGTACCCTTGCGATAGGAATGTTGCATAGAGTGCATAATGTATGCTCACGCTGGAAACTGTTTGACATGGAGATCAGAAATGTTACAAAAATTCTATTAAGCAGCTCATCTCCCATTGACTTCATCAACTCGTTAATAAAGCAGTTCCTGGTAATAAAATATAGCACAATACAAAACAACGATGAAAGTTGAATGGGAGGATACCAAGTTTTTGATACATCCGCTTGTAGGTAAAGCATCCATAAAATTCCACGCAAACTTGTTTAAGTATTTCGGAAGTTAAAATAATATTACACACTTGTAAAACAGGACAGTACCTTAGTCTGAAAGATAAAACATACAAGCTGATGCAATCATGCGTTGTGTATAATATTGAATTTTGGGTTGATCCTGTTACCCCAAACTTGGGACACACGAAGCGCAGATTACATCAAAGAATAAAAGAACATATAAGAGCAACTCAGCCGTCAGTAGCCATCTGAACATTCATGTCCAAACTGTAGTAATGACATTAATAATTGTTTTTCTGTTAAATACACAGGACGCAGTGAATTTGAAAATCGTATAGTAGAAGCGTTGTTAATAAGTATAGGATATCACACTGATTTCAGTAGATAAACGCTGAGAATCTACGAGCATCATAAGCTATCTATTCTCCGAGCCGGAGGCGAGGAGAATAGATAGCTTATGATACGAGTAGATTTTCAAGCAGCGTTTATCTTCGGAAATCAGTGTGATATCCTAATCTATATGACCGACATCTTAAAGGGAATAGAAATTCACAAAACTCAGCGTTTAACACTGCAAATGTTGACAACATGAAAGACATGTTTAGTGGAACTTTCTCAAACTGTGTATTCAATGTCAAGTTTGAGAAGTAAGAGACAATGTGACATGACTCATCATAGTATGATACTTATTGTTGATAAATTATTAAAATTTGTTCAATTTACTAATTTATCATAGTCTTCAATATTTTACTATGGATTTATGTACCCAGTGGAATAAACGATAATCTACTAGTAGAATAGATTATTATATTCTATCGTTAAATATCTACAATTCTTCTGATATCGGTCATATAAATGATAAAACTCCTAGATTAAATGAAACTGTATTAGTGGTAAATCTCTTTACTTAAAAGTATTCGAATAATTGTTTTTTGTTTTTCTTGAATCGTTGTTTGTCATTGTCAGCGTATGAGCTTATTATAACATTGCATTATTTTGATTTTTATGTGATGATAAAACGCGAGAGCGGCGTCAGATTTTCTCCACCGGGAGTGACATAACTCATCGGCAGAAAGTCACTGTAATTTTTTCATAATAACTACACACTTCAATGACAGCACATGAAACATCTCTACTGAAATTACGAATATGTTCCGAAATTATTTTCTGCTGCTCAACATTATTCAGAACAAAGAAAGTTCAATGAGAAACGCAAACCATAGTTCACAGTTCCCGTCTATCCCATCGTTCAAAAGCCATAGACTGTGTTTTGACAAGATAGAATTCTACAGCACTTTTAATTTTCATATCTTGGAAGTTACATTATTAAATCAAAATTATCCCATGTCCTTTCAGTATACAAATTCTACAAATAACTCGAGGTGCGCTTGTAATGAAATAAGAAAAATAATTAAGAGTTTCTTAAACAAAACAAATATTCCGCCGAGGTGGCCACTTCAGCTGCATCATTAGCAATCAATTAGCAAATCGATAATGACTTTGAATGTCGTTGATGCTTCAACAGAAGCGGCCATACCAGCAAAATAACAATAGCAACTTTTGACAATTCTTCTATTCCATTGCAATCGCATCGCTCGCGTGTCGAATAGTGTTTTAGAAATTATATGCATGCAATAGTTTAAAATTAAAGAAATTAATGACATCCAAGATGGAATATGACACTGCTGTTTGCTGAATAATGTCTTTTATTTTGCGTGAGTGAATTTCATTTTTATATTTTGGTTGATTACACATGCATGCCAGTCCCACATATAGGCTATTTATGGATGCTTTTGGTCATTGCTATTAAATTATGATTTTTCATGCAAGAAAATCCAATTGCATTAAACAAAATCATCTGCTCCGCAGCAGCCACATCTTTAGTTTACATGGTAATTAGAATGGATCTTTAGAGGATGACAGCTTCATCGGAGTTTGCATCATGCTAAATAATTGATAAGTGAGTCAATGGTAAATGTAAGGGAGCAACGGGCCACTCCAGCCTCAACCTGATCAGCAGTGGTAAAATATGGAATTTCGGTGGGGATTCGTAGTGCATGCGTATACATGCATGTATACTCCCTGAATAATAGCAGCTTAGAAATTCTTGGGAATACGAAGTACACAAATTTCTATTTCAAAGTAAGGTAAATTTACAAAAATGTGTTCGAAATAGTAGTAAATGAAAAATGAGTATATTTGCATTGCATAAAATTGCAAAAAGTGTGTTGAAGGCGCAGAATTTAATTTGCGTGTAAACACCAATGACAAAGAATCATTGCATGTACATCATATAGGCCTATTGCATGATGATGGTAAAGGTAACTTTCAAGAGTACCCTTGAAGCAGTCTGTAAGACAAAATGCGTCGGGTAATTATATATTTAATTGAATAAAAACTCGTAATTAAGAGGCAGTGAACATTTTTTTATTCTGACAATGGTGAAATAGTCAATTTATGTATATCGTGTTTATAGTTAGATAGGAATAACAGGCCTACTTCTGAAACACAAAATCTATACAGATCATTGCAAAAGATGGCATAGCAATTAAGAGACAACCTGCAAAGTCGATGATGTATGTAGAACCAACTTTGGATCACTGTTGACTATTCCATTAAACATTATCATCAATGAATCATGTCGGTTCTCTTTATTTCTTAATACGATTTAGCTTGCAAATTAGTAATGCTACTTAGTAAATGCGACTGACAAACTTCAGGAGAGGTTTAACAAGTGCCCTAACACTCGCCAACTGTCGTAAAAGCAAAAGTAATGCTGCAAGTGTAGAGCTAGAATATCAATTTCATTTTAACTCTTTACCAAATATTTACTAAATTTTCTTAAATATTTCTGCCTGCAATTTTATAATCCGACATAATGCTTCATGCCTACATTTTCTGATCCAGTGTCTACATTCAAGCCTAGTTCACAATAGCGTGTCTTATGACAAAATTGTCTTATGACAAATTTTCTTGAAACATCCGTTCGTCTTGTATGACAAATGTCGTGTGACAAATCGATTCACAATACACTCTGCTATATGACATGAGATCAGCAAATGCTCATCTAGGAATTCATTTTCGAATATGATGCTCAGTGGAAGGCAGAAGCGTGCTCTCTCTCTGTGATTATTTTGAAAAATCGCTCCAGACGTCGTCGACGATGGGGCGTGAATCCAATTTTTCGAAATCGCTGCAAATTCGGAGCATTTGCACATTTATTCAAAGAGCTCAAATCATCACCAGAAGATGATTTTCGATTTCTTCGCATGACTCGTGATTCCTTCGGCCAATTAATGAGACTCATTACCCCATTTTTGCAAAAGCACAGTCGTCGAGAATTTATCTCTGTTTCGGAGAGACTTGTAATAACACTACGCTATCTTGCTTCTGGTGACATGCAAGTCTCTTTATCTTACATGTTTCGTGTAGGAAGATCAACAATAACCATGATCATAAGAGAGACATGTGATGCGCTGTACAAGGTGCTACAGCCTGAATTTTTGCCTTCACCGGAGCATCTAGATTGGAAGAGTATTCAACGAGCCTTCGAAACGAGGTGGCAATTTGATAACTGCTTGGGTGCTTTGGATGGGAAACATGTTTACATAAAAGCACCACCAAATTCCGGGTCACAGTTCTTCAATTATAAAAAGAATTTCTCAATCGTCTTGATGGCTGTGTGTGACAGTGACTGCAAATTCACAATGATAGACGTCGGAGCAGCAGGATCTGAGGGTGATGGTGGAATATTTCGTCGATCAATTATTCAAAATGCCATGCAAAAAATTGCATCAAAAATTCCTCCAAAAAATGATCTACCAAAACTCGTTTGGTATTCTACGTGGATGTTGGCAGATATTTAGAGGCCCAATTAATGCCATGCCTGATCTTGTTACAAAAATCATCAAAGCATGTTGTTGCTTGCACAATTACTTGAAAGATGACGACAAGCAATACTGTTTTACAGCTTTCCAAGGAAATGAAGTGGATGGGTCATATGTACCAGGGCAATGGACTGAAATGGCCCACGGAAGTGATGGTCAAATGGTGTCTCTTAAAAGGACTGGAGCCAATAATGCCAAGAAGTCCGCAATACAAACTCGTCAACAATTCTGCAACCTATTTAATTCTGCCGATGGATCAGTCCCTTGGCAAGCAGATTACGCTTGATCTTCAAATAGAACACTTGCGTCACAGAACTTGTTGTGAATCATCCCAACACTTATTATCACTGATTTTGTGATCTTTTGCTGTCATAAGTGGTATCAAGCAGGGCAGTGAATATACATATTTTTTATCTAGCTAACTTGTTTTTATATGATGCCATTTCATTCATGTAGGCCTATTTGTAATATTCTAGTCTTGAAGAAGCTAATTCTAGGTATTTCTAAAAAGATCTTGAATGCATATACAAGCTTGCCATTTCAGTAGATTTGTGGATAGTGGATGTGTTTATTATCTAACATGCTAAAATAATGGACTACATGTATTGCGAATTCTGTGCACATTTCCGTAGGCCTATAGCCAAAGATTATAGAATGAATTATAAATCTGTTGCCACTATTTTCCTGTCATCGGTTGAATAGAAAAATCGTGCAATGAAAACGATATGTGTGAAAATTCTTCTTTATGTTTCATAAAAAATATACTCTTCTGGAACAGTCAATCCCAATTAGCATCTATGAGAGATGCGTTATATGATAGTCATTCAGTAGATCATTTGAATGGATTACGAATGATTGGCTGTTCATCGCTTCGACATTCTCTCCATGCTTCATTTTGTATATTAGTTCTTGGCATCGAAGTTTGAACAGATCCTGCTGAACCTTCGTCAGTGTTCGAAGCTCTGCAGTAATGTACTGACCAAACGCTTCAATATCATCCGGTTTCTCTTTAAGGACGGTCAGAACTTCGTCATCAAAACTACGTGTCTTCTTTGACTGTCTTTCATTGACCTTGGTGGTAGAATCGTCTGGAAAATTTTCTTTCGTCTCACTGTCGCTATCAAGTAAACTCGTCAACTCATCAAATTCACTTTGATCAATATTTGACTCTGATTTTCGCTTCACCAAGTGTGGTCGTAGGAAAGACATTTGTTCAGTATACACCCATTTGCTCTGCTTCCATCCAGAAGAGCCACTTGTTGGAGCTTTTGCCTGCTCACAGTTGTATTGTCCGCGATGATTTCTCCACTTGCTTAAACATTCATGCTCCGTCAAATTACAGTTCGTTGCAATCTCTTTCCATGCTCTTTCTATCTTGTCTCTATTTCTATAGTCCTTCGAAGTCTTATCATAACGAAGAGGTCTGCTTCTAACACATTCAATCAGTCGCTCCACTGCTGTCTCCATTCTCGTTTCAAATGCACACACACACACACACACTGCACATGCACACACTGATCATGTGATGTGTGCGACAAGAACTATGATTGGATATCTCATCTGACTTGTCCGATGAAGATAAACTAATTTCAGCCTCTGATTTCTGTCATATGACAAGAAATTCTCTTGTGAGACATTTTATTGTGAACCGACTTTGTCTTATGACACATTTGTCATAAGACCATTTTGTCATAAGACACGCTATTGTGAACTAGGCTTCAAAGATGATGGCATTTTAGAATGTCGAAATATGTCAAGCGTGAGCAATTTACGGATCTTTTCCAAAAAAATATTGAATCAAATGAATCAAATTAGGCTTTAGGCTTAAATCAAAAAGGTTTTAGACATCTTAAATCATTCCTCAACTTTGCGGTTAAACATTCGAATCAGCAACAATTAGGGGGTGTGGGGGACCAGGGATTCGCTGCCTAAGTACTGCTAAAAGCTGGAATTTCGTAAGGGATTCGTATTTATGCATGCCTCCGAAATAGTGACATCTTGAGGAATGCACAGTGTATTTGTCCCTCAGAACAATTCCATTTTTCCAGTAGAAAGATTGATATGCGCCACGGTTGCCATTTGGTGCGCAGTTCAAATATTATTTCTATTCTTTACAAATTCAAATTTCACAATTCTCATGAAGCTTCTCCAGAATCATCTGTAAAATGTACTTCCATCTTCATCCTAAAACGATGTCACAAATTGTCAGTTGTAGATGAATATCCCTCCTGTAGAATGAACCTGTAATGTGCGTTTATCTCTACAGTCATTGTATGCATATGCAGAAATCGTACATAATGTACATATTGCATATTAGGATGCAAATTCCATACGTAGAATTTATATCACCACATAACGATTTCCTGACTACTCCCTTGTTTGGAGCATTTTTGATTTTTGTCGCTTATTAAGATGCTAATCGTGAATAGTAGCCGCCCCACGCTGAAACAAACACCTTTAAAACGAATTCAACCTCTTCAGGGTAGTATTTTTGCTTATTTATGGATACAAGCAAAGAAATGATAATGATATACATAAATAAGATGTGATGAAAATTGAAAACCATGAAACAGATTTATTAAATATCTGTCAAAATATTCCAACCTGTATTCAAAATGCCGATGACATAATCCACTGTGGAATGATAAATATCGTTTACTTTTCGATCAACAATTTCTCCTTTATCATTACACGTGCGGCCTTCACTTTCAGCGGCGTTGATATCAAGAAAATAAACAAACCTGGATTGCCATCAGGACTAAATGTCCTAGTCATGGTGTGCGCTGTTTGACTCAACTCGATAGAAATACAAACATACACTGTTTGTTACAAGGTGTGTGGATGGAGCCGTAGCAATGATAGCGGTAAATGCCCTGCGGGCAGCTATAGCTGATAATGCAATGAAACCACATGTGAAAAAGAGAGTTGTGTTGCCACCTCGGCTGCACAACAACCAACCACATGGAAAACTGTTCAAGAAAAGGAAGTACACTAAAATTGACTATGGCCGGTAGTTATCATTAATTAATCATAGTCGATGGATTTTCATTAACACCTTACATTAATTACAAACAGTGAGCTTTTCAAAGCAGATATAACTTTTCAATCGTGTAAAAATCTAGCCCATTTTGGTATAGGCCTAAGCTTGGATATAAACATACATGCAATTAGCAAAATATGCACGAGATTGGAATACTTGCATGGACAAAGCTTTGAAAGCTCTTGTAAAGTGCATGGTATCTACGTCAATTACACATTATTTAAAATAATTTTGCAGGTGTCGTACGGCAGCATGCTTCAATGTTGCTCATAAGTCATAACAATCAAAACATGTTCAGAATTTTTCAAGATAATTCAAAAATGAAGTTATGACATATGATTGAAAGGACTGTATAGATGACCAACCATTGTTCAAAAGAAAAAGCAGATATTTTGACAAATTTTCTACTGAATAGCGAATGAAAGAATAAGTGAAGATTGTATTGTATGACATATCACTGCCGTTTGTCTTCATTAGTAAGACTGTCAAAAAATATTGAGATTCCGAGAAACAAGAGACAACCGTCGGAATTTGTCACTTGCTTGCGTGTGGGATTTCTGAAGTCCCTTAGACATTTGTTAATATTGTTCAAAATCTGATAGCTAATACTCCAACTTTTTGTGACGCTTAGTTTCTACGTATTTCTGATAATCATTTCAAATTTTATTTAATTTGAATGTTGTATGAAAACAATTTTTGAAAATCGAGAACATTTGCCAGTTTCTTACAAGATAAAGCATTATTAAATTTCGGGATATTGAAGCAGACTGGTCGTAGTCAAGATGCTGTTATATTGCGCTTATTGGTCGCCATCGCGATCGTCAGGCGACTCACAATGACCAGCGTAGCTGGTCGTAAGCGCTAGCGCAATATAACAGTATCTTGACTGCTTCATTACCCAAAATTAAACATTGTCAAATGGGAATCATTCCCTTTCAAAAAAATTAAGCATATTTATCTGTTAAAATAACTTTCAAACCATCGACAACATGCATCTGAAGCTATTATTACCATGTTGATCCATCCGCAAATATATCTATGCACATATCATATGAATAGCAGCAATAACCGTTAAACAATACTATTAACAATTTTGTGCAACGAATAGAGGTTCCCAAGCATAGAAATTAATAATGCCATAGAAAGTTGCTATTCTATGTTCCCTCTACTTCTATGTTCTCTACTTCTATGTTCCCAAGTCATATTCCCAAGACAGGTTATTATTCCTCACAATATCTTCGTTGCATTGATTCGTTTGGATGAGCCATAGAAATTGATAACAATAAAACCTCTAGAATGGAAGTAAAGCTTCATGTAATACATGACAGTGGCACAATATTCGCACACATTTTCACTTAGATACACTTGTCAACGGCTGCATCATTGGGTTAGAATCAGTCACATGTGCAATTCTAATCTTTTCATTGGTGGTTCATGCCCCAATTTAGTTCCCCCAGATGTGCCGCGACCTTGAGTCAATTTCCATTTTAGTCAATTTCAGATAAACAATCTATTTCTATGGGATGAGCAGATGTTACAATTTTTTACACGATATGCGGCTAAGACATGTAGCAGAGTATTTATGCACAATTTACAAGTGTTTTCAAAAACTCTATTTGAGGTGTCCGAATGCCATCCCAATGCAGTCAAGCATGCTCTTAACATTGTCTTTAAATGATTTCATATGATAACTGATCAAAACACCAACAGATGCCCACAAGTATTCTTTGAAAAATAAAAAATTCAAATTTTGAAATTTCATTTATAGTAGCAAGAGGACGGTCCGAACTGATATCGTCGGAAAGAGCATGCGCACGCCAGTTGCATTGATTTGGGGGGGGCGATTGAGTTTTATGGAGCATCAAGGTCAGAGAGTAGAAAAATACGGTGAAAATGATAATTAACTATTTTTTTCAGAATATCAAAATGAAGCAAAAATTGTGTTGTTCAAATGAAATAATTAGGAACACTATTGTTCTGCCTATTTACGATACTCCTACTAAATTTACAGACAACTATGCAAGTAATTGAATCAAGCAGTCATGCATATCAAGGCAGAATGAATCTGCAAACAGCAAAATTCTGGTCATAGGCCTATACTCCTATACAGGTGATAGATCGCAATCTTCTCGATAGGACGCAATTGCTGTCAAAATGTTTTCTCCAAAACAATTTTCAATTGCGTCCCCAATTGCTACTTTTTGAATGCAATTTATTGCTCTCATCTTGAGTACACTGTAAACCGTAGACCAACAATTATCCTACAAAATTACTGACAAAATCAACCGACGATTGTCACCTCCAATATCCTGCGATATCCGACGAATTTGTAGGTTCGCCACCGACGAAATAATTTTCTTAATAGTTTGTGAAGAAAATTGTTGAATATTGATTGATTTTTTCTATTAGTGATTGCTTGACTTTTTTGGGCAATCTGTATTATTGTGTGGCAAAACCATGATTTATTTTGACATGATTTAATTAACTACCTACATTTTAAAGAAATTTAAGCTATAATTCATTGCTATTAATTTTGTCGCTTTTTGTCAGTTATTGTAGGTGTTCAGTGGCAATCGTCCCACAAGAACTAACAATGACCGACAAAATAGATTTTGTATGATAAATGTCTGTCAATTGTCAGTCAACGGTTTACGGTGTAAGCACTTTGCACTTTGTCAGAGGTCGATGCCAAATGCTGTCACACTGAGATTTCTCTAGCAAAAAGTCAAGTTTTTTTACAGCATATATGTTTTGTTCCTTCAGCGATGTTCGTAAGACTCAAGCATTTCCTGAGAATTTGGTTCTGCTAGGGTTAGGTCAGTTGCGAAAAAAGCATTGTCTCTCTCATAGCCATAAATATGCATACATCCATAATCGGACTGCAAACTGTTATCATGCTCTGTAACAGATCCTTTCCATTTTGAAAGACAAACATTATGTACACTGTATGTAGTTCAGGGTCATTGACACAGCGAGCCAAAACAATGCGATTTAGGATAAAATACTCTGATATCAACATGACTCGTTAAGTAGAATGGTTGTGTAACTGTAAAATAATAGACGCAAGTGTGGCGTACCTTCTCCTTCTCCATCCCTCCCATTGCGACCGCAAGTGGAGAGGGGCTATACAATCCTAGGTACATTGCGTGTCGGAATTTCTTGCGCTCGTTATTGCTGCACCATCGTTCTGGTCAATTTCTTTGCTCTTCTATAATTCAGGAAACACTGCTTCGTTTCAGATTCTGTGATTAATTTTTAAAACAATTTTTCAATTGAGATGTTAGCAGGTCTATATAAGAGATGAAAAGGTGACAACCGGCTGATGAAAGATGGAACGATGATTCTGAAAATGCCAAATAAAACTGAGTGATAAAGTCAAAAATTGTGCCGTCAAAAATTTTTCAGAGCGCATTTTCACGAAATTTGCCTAGTCTGTAAGGTCTCCTATATACTTTTGATTGTCTATAATTACTGAAAGTATATTTTCGGGCCATTCTTAGCTTATGATCAAAATCATAATAGAATTCACAAATTTTACAAATAATACAGCAGACCTAGATATTCAGAAAACGCACGATCAGAGCGATCAAGTTTTTGTCTGTCTTTTTGTACACTTTCGATTACCTTGAGCTATTCAGAAAGAATCAAAATGAAGCTATGAAATTACAGTGCGTCTAATATGCCTTGACAGCATTAATAGCGGGCCGAGTGACCCAAAGTGAGCGTACCGAACCTGGGCCCACTTGGAGGTCGGTGCTTAGATATCGACAGTCCAGACTGCTGTTGCAATTCCTCTAATGGTTACATAATTTTGTACATAGTTTGTTGACCACTTGGTCGGTAAGTCCATCGATTGCAATAACGTCGCTATTAATGAATGATTGATAACCTCAAAATAAAACTCTGAAAGCTCACAGATTCCCTACACAACAAGAGGCAAGCATACAGCATAGAGCTTTACGGAATCCCTGCCTCAGTCAGTGTTTGCCAAATGCTGCTGCACAAATGCGGCAAACTTGATTGAATTAGACAAGCTTAACCCCAAGCTGCAAAGGTGATTGATCTTGTATGGTGCGATGCAAAAATTAATTTTGTCTTCATCAGATAATTGGAAAAAATATCTGCAGAGGTGTTTATTCAAGGACCATCATAATCAAGGATTAAAATTATTTGTAAAACTCGTAATTGCTGCACAAAAATAACTGTTTCCATCGAACTAGGCTTCATATTTAACCTGCACCAATATATCACGAGCTTTCTTCAGAAAACTTTGTCTGTTTGAAAGGGGGGGCGCACTCTGTGCACCAGTTTTGCAGATTTTCCACCTGCTTTCTACACTCCGCGCTCCAGCTTCGCAGATTTCGTAGGCGTGTTCTGCACTCCGCGTTCTAGCTTCGCAGATTTTGTATGCGCCGTCTGCACTCCGCGCTCCAGCTTCTTTCGTAGGTGTGTTCTGCACTCCGCGTTCTAGCTTCGCAGATTTTCTAGGCGCCGTCTGCACTCCGCGCTCCAGCTTCGCAAATTTCGCTTTTTACATTCTGCACTCCGCGCTCCGGATTACTGTCATCAATGTTGCTCCTTCGACGTGTTGCTGATAATCAAACTTGAGAAGTGATTTCATTAAAAGCATGTTGTAGATCTATGAGCTTGATTATTTCTGGTGGAAGGCACCATGATCTCGTGACAAGAAACCCTAAATGAATTTTTTATTTTAGCACAAATAGGCCTCATTTAGCTTGAAGTCGTTGATCAAGTTAATTAATTGTTTGATTTATCATGATTCGCTAATTCCGAGTCATGTGAATTGATCCGCGATGATTTTCGATGACCTTCTTAGCTGGACCAAAGCATTAGACAGATCTGATGAAGTAATTTTTCTTCAAATTTTATCATTTGTTGTCACACGATTGAATATTATTCTCCACAAGGATGTATAGCAAGTATCTCTTTCACACACACACACACACACACACACACACACACACACTCTCTCTCTCTCTCTCTCTCCTCTCTCTCTCTCTCTCTCTCTCTCTCTCTCACACACACACACACACTCTCTCTCTCACCTCTCTCTCTCTCTCTCCCCTCTCTCTCTCTCTCTCCCCTCTCTCTCTCTCTCTCTCTCTCACACACACACACACTTTTTACGCAATCCTCTCACTCTCGCCAGTGTTCTTTGATGAACTCAACACTGTTCCTGCATTACCAATAAAATCTGTTAACTCATGATGATATCGCTTCCTTCTCATCATCGGCAATTCAACTTCTTCCATGAACACATTATCACAGATCCCCGTCGACAGGCGTTGTGGCCCAGACAGATGTGTGACACGCTGGCGCCAGCCCTGTGGTGCAGACAAACCGGACGCCGTCGGATGCCGGAGTGGGACGTCTTGGAGGCGGACTCGCAAGAGGCGGTTTTCTTTGGCTGAAAAGTGTTGATAAGCGTCTCAATTTTTTGTTATCTCATTGAAATAGTAGTTCTCTTTCCTGACGTTGGTCGTTAGAGCCTCTTCCATCACACAGACTCCATCTTAACTTCAAAGCAGATTGTGCATGCGTGTTATTAAAGAATTGACAGAAGTATTGTCGAAACCACCAACTTTGCGGTGTTCAAAAAAATTGCAAATGCAAAATACGATAAACAGATTGAAATTTACGAGTAGGAAGAAGAAAGCAGATTGATACCGGCATTCACTCCGATAAACTGAATCCTCAGTGGTGCATTGGCCGATTCTGACATATCAATTAAATTGACCCAGAGATTCATGTTAAAAGCATTATGAATTCAGTAAAAAAAGGCATGAATTACAGGAAATTCTATACCCTTTGAGCTGGAATTTGGTATGGTGAATAGTTCTCGAATTTGGTGTGTATGCAGTCTTGCGTAGGTTCATCTCATTTCGCCTTTACAGGCCTCCTCATAGTCCACAACCAATCCAGGTTGCAGACTTATTGGTTTTGACAAAAGACACTTCATAGCCATTATTATAATGAGAGCAATTACAAAATCAAATTTTCATGAACGACAGATCGAACAATAGATAATTTTCTATCTCTTCCTTGAGCGTAAAGAGGAATCTAGAGCGAGACATAGAAAAGCAGTCGTTGTATTTGCACAGATAATTCCATCGTTTTTGTTGCGAACAAGCTTGATAAACCATCAAGTTTCGACTGAAAACGAGAGCCAATGAGTTATCAAACTTGTCATGTTGGTGCAACTTTTGGTATATAACACAAAGTTGTGAGCGACGATGAAGCCAATAAAAAAGTGGATCGTGTTGAGAACGGCTGATAGCAAATCTGGGATTTTTCTCTAAGCTCCATCTATACCTGGCATTTTTCCTGTGAACTTCTAAAAACTATAGCGACCGGCACACGCTTTTGAGAATTTTGTTGAAAAGCTTGAAACTGTACTAAAACTATAGTCGGTCCACTGGAAAGTCAAATTCAGAACATTTTAGAAGCATATATTTGAAGGTCTGATTTTTGTCATTTTTTGAAAACATTTTCTCTGAGAACTTTCAATGAAACACCCCGATTTTCAATGTGAGTCAAAAAATCACATCATGACCATATTATGCTATAGAAAACTAATAGATATTGAAAACTCAAATTTCATGCATTAGAAACCTACATTTCCAATGAATGAAAAAAACGTATAGAGCAGGTATGACAGAAGCATGACGGGTTATGGGTTATTTGCAGAATGACAATGATTTCAGAGGTGGGATATTTACAAGTGATGATTTGATGTGAGAGTGCTAGACGTGGAACAGAGTTGCTGCGTCTGAAAGGAGAGAGCTGTTTAATACTTTACATAAGTTGATAGGGATCTCTCAATACTGGCATCAATTGGAATCTCATGCATCATTAGATGTGCAATGATTTAAGACAAAATGTACAATGTTGATAAACGGCATTAATAAATGCTTGCTTATCAGGGTCTGGAAGAAGTCAATTGATTGGAAATTAATTGTAATTAATTGAAAGATGAACCATCTTCAATTCAATTGATTGATTGGATAAGTTGCCAATTATTCCAATTAATTGCAGTTATTCACAGGTCAAAAAGGCGATTTATTGAGCGCTTATTGTAAATTATACGGTATACTCTATAGGCCTACACAGTCGATGATATTATATTCTGTAGACCTACTCGTATTCAAAACGAAAATATGTTTGATTATAGCCTAATGCGAAGCTTGTTGTTACTAATCTGTAGCATTCATTTAAACTTTAATTTAAAGGTCTCTAACTAGTACAAGTATATGTAAGAATAAATGTTTCATATTTTCTCTTAGATAAAGTGTAATTATGTTTAATCATCGGCAGGGTCAGAGTGGCAGTGTTTAAACTGGAACATATTGCGCTTGAAGAATAATGGAGAATATGAATCAGTCATTGCTTGATATTGCTATCAGTGCAGTTACATGTTTTGTTATGCAAATTAGTTCAGCGAACATAGTGATGCAGAAAATGCATGCATGTGATTGCAGGTAAATTCTATTTCTGTAAATGATTTAATGGACCTTCGTATCTATGTACTATGTTGCTGACGTTCTAAATATTTGTAAATCATGTGGAAAGATCTGCCTAGATTTGGCAATGATAAAAAATAATTGCAATCCATTGTCAATTAATTCCTCATGTGATCAAATTAGATTAATTGATTTTTAGTAAAAAATTAGACCAATTAAATTGCAATTATTTTTTTCAACCCCTGTTGCCTGTTAATACTGAATAATCTTGACACTCTCGCATAATTAAGAGGTCCTAATTCGTGAGAGGTCCGCAACAAAAACACATAAAAAGGAAAGATTTCTATGACCGTAATAATTATCAATATGTGCATACGCTACTTACTAAGTTTTATGATAGTAATTGTTCAATTTAGAAGTCACTTTTGAGTATTTTTAAGTTTTTGGGCATCTGCAAGTCGCCCACCTTTGTAATGACATTTGAAGATGCTTTAGAACTGTAGAATATAATTTCACAAAAGATTTGGAATGGCTACTTTAGAAGAAAAAAACTTCCGCATTTCAGATGCGCAAAAAAATGTCAAAAATTGTGATAATCAAGCGACGATGAGTGAGTTAGGGAATTAGACACTACCATTAAAAAAACCCGCACGGTACGGATAGGGTTTTTTTACATAAGACATTTCGCAAGTCTGTAGAACCTCATACACTTTTCTGAGAAGTGCCTCCCTCCCAGGGATGGAACCGGTCGGGTCTTTAACCGTCGATGAACCGGCAGTCAAAGAACTCAAAAACGGCCGGGGATAGGCCGGCGTCTCTGTAGCCCACTGGTTAAGATTGGCTGCGAGGGGCGGCTTTGACCATTAGGCAACATTCAATTTCTAGATTCCTATGTAGCATACAGTCGGTCTGTCGGTTCTCTGGATAAGCAAGAGCTCCCGATGAAGTGCACAGGTGCCCAGTTTTAGCAATTAGACAATCATTCGAACTTTGACTACATGTTTTACACATGCATGGAAAAAATTGAGTGGCAATGCACGTGACAACTGATTGAAGATGAGGAATAATTTTACGATTGACGGGTTAAGAATACAGAGATCCTTCACATAGGCTAGAAAATACGGTTCTGGAAACTTATTTGAGGAATAGATGGGGTTCAAAAATGACATGCAAGCTAAAAATCAGTGTCGGCGCGCCCTCACTGCTGCCAAACCAACCATGAGTACTTCGAAGTACGCATTATGAAAAACAAGCATTAGCTACAATCAGAATCGAGATTCGCAATTAGCAAGTTAGTGAAATTTCGACGGGCCTTAAAAATGCAGCCATGCCCGGGTAAATTTGAGATTTGCAATTAGCAAGTTAGTGAAATTTCACTAACTTCCTATTTACAAATCTCAAATCTACCCGTGCAGGCAGGGTTGCAACTTTTCGACAGTTACTGTGAACTATAGATGCGAACTAGGCTTGCTGATGACGGTTCCTGATAATGGATGAAATCGCAGCTATTCTGGTCTGTTCCTATTTTTCAACTTGGGATGCAACTCAATATTTAATTATTGAACAATCAGAATCCTCGAACAAAAACAGCCAGAATTCTGCAATAGACTTATTGTGTAATTCTATCAATGTACTTCCAAATAATTCTCTATTTGAGAATTTTCCCTTTAAAAACCGAAAATCAACAGAACCTTAGTAAATTTTCTTCATGAGATGCAAAGATTACTCTGACTACTTTAACTATTTTGTGAAAGTTAGCCATTTGTAATTTTCTGGCATTTCAACAAATTATTTAATATTTTCATGCCTTTTCAATGTTGCATTTCTTATAATTGACTAGACAATAAGTTCTAAAATAAATATCGTCAATGGTCGATATACATGCAGGGCTAACTAGACAAACCGACCGGCCAGCCGGTTTTCAAAATTTAGGACCGGGACGGCGCCGGTGGCCGGTGTTGATAGAACCGGTCAGCCTGTTCCAACCTACTCCTTCAAATTGCCGCTCTTTTGCCCTCTCTACTCCTTCCCTAACTCCTAAGAAGCTTTTATATTTGTCACTATGGCCCATCGCATTGAGTTTCAACCACAACTTGGATGAAATTTCATTTCAACAGGGATGGTGCGGAAAGAATTGACAGTTACTCTATATATCTGATTGTCAAAGCTAACATTGACAGGGAATACGACTGGCGACGTTATCTCCCCTCCACCCGTGAACTGAAAAGCGTCATCTTTTGCGATGAAATATTTGACGTTCGTGTCATTGAGGGGCTGCGATCTCACGCTCTCGAATGCTTTGCTATCAAATGATTTGTGACGCGGCATTCCTTTAGAAGGAGGAATGAAAGTTTATCATATCCGCGGTTTAGTCGAAATCTGATTTATTTCAGACGATTTAAAGATCACTTTCCTCTTACGACGTTACAACTTTGATATGATTTCATTGTCAATGACAAATGGGTTGCAAATCAATCATATCTATGCTCGTGTGACCGCGGTTAAATGAACAGATTAAAACAAACATCTCGCTTTCTCACCTGCCGTTTGATGCGGTCTTCATCTGAAGCTGCGCACATGTACTGTAATGCTATTTTATATAATTTTGTAATGCTATATTTTCGCGGGTCTCAGATATCACGGTTCATGGAGAAATTCGCGGGTATAATTTCCCGCGGAGACTGACCATTAAAAAGCTTTGTAAATTAACCACAAAATTACTGTATTCAAATCGTCGTCATCCGATTGTCCCAATGTCAGGTCACGATTCGATCTTTGCTTGCAGCTGTCTCGACCATAGAATTAGACAGGTCGTCTCATCTTCTGTTTGTCTAGAAAGGAAGCATTGGAACATGTAATGATACTGAAATGGCACAATTTGATGACATAATACCGCAGCAATTGAACAATAAGCAGCCAGTTCAACACTGAAGACGGCGAATTGTGTGAAGGTCCAGTGACTGCTATCAACCGGATCAGACAGCAAAGAGACACAGACGATGTGAAGTTCTACAGAGAATTTTGTGTGTTTTTTTCGTGCGCGTGCTATCTTTTTTAATAATGATCGGAAGAGACAACATTATCGAGAAAATATTTGCGCAATGCTCTGAATTCTTTTAATCTGAAGGAATCGTGGCGATCGGAGTGTTTTGAAGGCATTCACAGCAATCCGCAAGCGACGCACGACTATTTTTCCTGTCTCTGTAAGGTATTGAAAATTTCTTTCCGCCCACTTAGTAAATTCCTGCATGTGTCATCGTTTTGAATCAGTTTGCGACACGCTTAAGCAATCTAATTCTGTGGTCTCGACACTGTCTTATGCACGATGGCTACGCAATGAATTCACTGTGTATGAATTGAAGTGTGTTCCTTGCGATTAGATACAGTCAATATGGACCAATACTTTTCAACTGACCAATTGTATAGTTTACTAGTATTAGAAATGAATTTTTATGAATTCTGATAGTTATTTTTTCATGTTGTAGTTTTAACAATACTACAGCAATAATCAGCCGCTGATTAATGAAACAAGTTCAAATTTTTCACGGATAGACAGCTTATCCCACGCGAAAATTTCTAGCATTACAGTACTCTCAACTCTCTCAATTGAAAAATGCACCGGCCAGCTTGAATGTACATGCAGATGTGAGAGAAGACTGAAAGTCGGAGAGACTTGCGGCCCAGTGCTTGATCAAAATTTGGTGCTACGAAACATTTTATTTTAAACAGGAATATCAAATCCGCATCTGCATTTCCATCCACGAAGTTCCAAAATGTCAAATCCGCATTTATAGTCCGCGAAATCAAAAGCATCGTTCCCAAATGCGCTTTTTAAAATTACGGTTCTATGAAACAAGAAAGCATGCCTTCTAAATTGCAGCAAAATTATTGCTTTGAAGTTATTTACCGTGTTGCTACTAACTTAAAGATCAGTATCAATTGACGAATCTATTAAAATGATCAACATTAGCCCTATCCTTAACCGTACCTTCGGATATGATATCAAGATGCTTCGTGCTTCTTAAAAATAATAGAAGTATTTCAGTATTATGTCCTCTTTGTTACAGGATCGCTCCCACGTGACCTCTCAATCTGTCGTTGATCTTAACTCCATTATTCATTCGATGAGTGAGCTAGAGGATCCTTGAGATCCTTGAGGGTCATGAGATTACATCATTGTATAAGATTAGGTCAAATTTCAAATGATTCAAGCTTTTATTTCAGCTCAAATATCGATAAAATCGCACATTTTAGTATTTCATTTGTTCAGGTGAAGAAACAACCCAAATTGGTGACTTTTATCAAGACAGCGAGGCTGAAAGCAAGATGATTCTGAAAATTTTCAGTAGTAGCTGATCAGATGCAGAACTAAAAAATACAAAAATAATAAAAAATCATATTTAAACTTTGAATGCAATTTCAAATTTCAAACACGCATGCATAATAAGCAGATAATCCAAATTCAAAGATTTTGCATTTGTGAATATCTCCATATTAACATGAAGAACCCTTGACGTAATCTGAACTTATTTCATCAAGAATTGATGCCGTAATATGCATTAGAAGTGAATATATGCTGAAGTCAGCCGAAATATTCCAAATATTCAAATTTTTAAAATAGCTCTCATGCCAAAAGCATTGTGCCAAATTCATCATCGTTTTGTCAAAAGTTGCACGTAGAAAGTAAGCTATTAGATATGTTGTGGCTGCAGCTTGCTTGGTTTAAAATATATTCGAAAAATTCGCCAGGGAGGCGAAAAACGCCCCCCCCCCGTGGGGAGAGGTTTAATTGATTGCTTAGCGAAAATATACTAACTGTAATTAACCCTTGCTATACAGCAATTTTTGATATAATTGAAGACCGCAATTCACTTCAGAATTGATATGTGATAAAAATTTCCCTTGAATAATGCACTTTTCTACAATTTCACATTCTAAGTAAGTAAGTGTAAGCGTTTATTCACATTGAATAGAAATCAAGCATTACAATTACAATGACACAGAATGATGAATATGAAAGTTAGTAGTACCGATAAAGTCACGACAAACTATTGTACAGAATATTTTTTGAAATAAAACACGACCATGGTACACAGGAATGCATGCAGCTGGACGTCGAGGTGTGTGGCAAACGAAACTGATTTGGATGAATGAGGTGCAAGCACAATATTGACATTCTTCAAAGTAAATCGGTATATATATGTACATTTTTGTGCCTTATAAAGTCATCGCTGTAAATCCATGGAAAATTTATAATCCAGTAATAAAATCACCGTAGTCCACATGTTACTTATATTTCAAGCTTGCAAGTAGCTACATGTATAGAGGCTGTCTTAATCTTCTTCAATGAGAATAAGAATTAGCGACTTTAGTTCATTGCATAGAGAAAAGCATACACAGAAGGCCATTTCTGAAAGGTTAACCAGGAGCGTCGGAACGATTTTTTACTAGGGGTAGCAAATTTTTTTTCATGGACAACCCTTCGATTTTTAGTAGGCCTATATTCAAGCACCATCGCCCGAATATTTCAGATTTAGTGAGGCTAACAAGACTAATGTTATTCACATGGGCGCACAGTAGACTTGTGACATAATTCTCATGCATGCATATGTACTACACGTATCATTTGTGGGATGATGTAACTCAAAAGTCAAAAGTAAGAAATCAAAGAGTATATTTCACTCAAACTCATAAAAACTACACGCATGCACGTGTGCAGGCTGCATGTACTGCAATCAATGTAACAAATTTATAAACATGAGTATGTATGGTGAGCATGGCAATGAATCGTCTGAACGACAATATTACGATGAAAACTGTTTCCAAAAGTGTTAGATGTGCTGAAATTCAATGATTAATCCAGCTATACTGACATTTCTATCTAAACTTCATTTTGTGAAGGTAGGTCTACTAAGGCAACATTTGATGAAAACAATTCTGAGCATTCAAAGAACTACTAAGTACCCAGCCGCCACTATACTGCATAGCATTTAGTAATGTCAACCTATACTATATAAACAATGTCAGCCTATTAAATACAAATGTGTCTCAAAATTTTCCCATTCATAAAAATTGTAAACCTATTTTTGAGAGACGTCACAAGGCTGCTTGACTACTTACAAATATCCGATGGTTCGGTTTTGACGTGACATGTAGGTACAATTTATGGCAACTGCTACTTCACTTTCTGCTGGTCAATGCAAAACCAGGTCGATACATCGATACACTTCGGTACATGTAATTTTTGATTCTAAAATCTAGCATCATGTAAATGAAGATTATACATGTACACCTTTAGTTCATTACATCTCACCACACACCGTTGCCAAATCGAGCTTTCCTCTTGGGAGTACGGGAAGCAAGCTCTCTCATAATAGAGGAAATACTCAATTCCATGGTCTGATGTTTAAATACATGAAGAAGAATCAAGTGAGTTAGGCGTGATTGAGTCATAGTACATCGGTACTCAGACTTTAGGCGGCGCAAGGCACTGAATGTCCTTTCAGCAGATGAGGCTGACGCTGGTATGGTGATGATTATCTGAATGAGTTTAATTACCTCCGAAAGCGAAATCCTAACGGCTTTCGGCTGTTTGGCTAAATGCTTCAGCAACGCTGAAGCTTGTGTTGGATCATCCACATTTTCCGTCTTCAAGAAAGACGACAGCATTCGTAGCTGTGCAGCTAAAGACTCTAGATTGAAGTCAGTGTGGTGAACAGGCAAAATTGATTTCAACTCATTGACACTTTTGTCTTTTCTATGAAGAACACTTTCGAAATTAGTTAATGTTTCAAAATCTGGCTGATGGAATCGTCTTTTCAGTTCTGCTGTTACCAGATCCATGGCTTCGAAATAAGATACTTTCAGATTATTATCCGATGAGTCCAATGCGATGAGTCAACCTCTTCGCATGGCTTGAGGATAGCTACAGCCATTTGAATTCTCACTAGGAATTTTTTCTTCTCCATTTTCCGGACGTGTCCCCGTAAAGTCGACCGAACTTCTGGTCTGGTGCTCCCCTTTGAGGCTATTAGTTCATTAACAGTTGCTTTCACTCTATCAAGGTTGTCCAAAAATCGTTGCATTGCCTTGACTCGAACAACCCATCGAGTAGGACAAGCAGCCAGAAGATGCAAGGGTCTTTCCTCGTCGTCTTCAAGAATAGTCTCATACAATGTCCGTCTCTTTGATGATTCTCTTATGATTTTACTTGCATCTTTTACGACCAGTAAAACATCACTGAGCAAATCACATTCGCGAATGACTTCCTGAACAACAAGATCCAAAGCATGATTGCAATAGTGCACATGCAGGCATTTCGGTTGTATCCTTTTCAAGTTCGCTTGTACCCCATTAAGTCGTCCTGACATATTAGAAGCTCCATCAAAGCAGACTCCTCTAACATTTCTTGCATCTAGTCCGACTCGGCGAATAACGTCAATGATGCAGTTTGTCAACGACTGTCCTGTAGAGTCAGGTGGTTGATACAGACCAGCAAAGAGCTCGGCAACATCCAAACTATCCTGAGAGACGTAGCGAAATGTGATGGAAAATTGCTCCTTTGTCTGTGGTACTGTCCGCTATAACCGAGTAAAATGTTGCTTCATCTTTCATTTTGTTCATTTGAGATCTCTGCAAGGTATGTGCCAGTAGTTCGATTACTTCATTTTGAAATGTCCGCGCTGAGCCATTTATCTCTGCGAGAGAGCCATGAATCCAAAACAGGAATATCTACACGTCTCTCCTTCAGCAACAGCATGAGATTTCCGTCAGATTCTTCGCTACCTCTAAGGTTGACCTGTGGCAGTCAAATGTCGAATTGATCCGACGATCACAGTCATGGCCTCCCAAGCTTCTCTCTGTGGTTTCCTGGTAGCCTGCGAAAGCTGGACATTTATTGGAGTGGATTTCCGTGCGCTAAGCAACTTCGAGTGAGTAAGTAAATGATGATCGTTTTTCTCGTGCTTCGGTAAAATGCTGACTGCTTTGCTCCAAGTAGAGAACCCGTTTGTAAGAAAAGCTGCTTCTTTAGGTAGCAGGATAAGCCTAGATAGATATGCTTTTGTACAGGTGTAGCAGGTAATAGAATCTTTCTTTTCATTATAATGAAGCCAGTTATACAATTTGAACCATTTAGCTTGGCAGCGTCGCCCATTACGAATAGGAATATTGTAATTCTGATCAGGTTGAAATGGCTCATTTGGAAAGTCAATATCTGAGGGGTCGGTTTCAGAGTTTGAGGAGTCTTGAGATGTAGCAGAGGAGCGATTGCAGGTCAAAGAGCTTGAGGAGTCTTGCGATGTAGCAGCAGATGATTTGACTGAAAATTCTTCAGTAGACTGTCTGCAAAAGAATAAAAGGAAGGTTATTTCCTATCTGTTTAATGAATGGAGGACCAAAAGTACAGCGTATATTTTGAGGAATCAACTACGGTCCCAAATGGAAAATCTATTATCTCAAATATAGGAATTACAAAATGCTCTGCCACGTATAGGTTATTATTGATTGTGTAATAGGTTCACTTGCTTTTAACGATAGCAACCGTTTCCTTCTATTTTTAATTTTTCCTTTTTTTTAACGATAGCAAGCGCTAAAGCTATGCTTGCTCTTGACACGATCATGAAGGGTGTGCTTCGCTAGTCTTGGTGATCTTCGTGCCGCGTTAGCATTTCGAGGACTGGGTTCGATTCCCAGCTGGCAAGCCATTTTTCATGGTAATGCCAAGAGCAAGGCGTATTGAATATCATTTCGACCTCGTGAAAGCCAGAGGCATTGAATTATTAGATCACTTACTTTTGTTTCTTTGAGCTCTTCAAGAAGAATTTGTCAAGCGGACCAATTCCTTTTCTTTTCATTTCGCTAGTTTACCTGTCAGGAAAAGATGTGAAAGGTCAGAAAAATATTTGATGACAACATGTATGTGCCACGGGGATGAAAAACTACACGGTCCTCTTCGATTTCGACAACAATTATTTTGAAATCAAATTTTTAAATCATAGTCACAACTGCAAGTAGGCTGCATACAATGTACATACACACTTAACGTACTGGTATGTGATATGTTTCATTGCAAAGTTGCGAATGATAAATGTTGTATTTTTGTCTATATAGCTATGAACTGATAAAAAATTAAGAAATGTCAATTCACATTCTTTGAACTCATGCATTCCCTACCGCGTGATGCACACTACCAACTCAAATCCATTATGGGAAGTGGTCATTCATCTCTAGAGCTTACAAAAATCTCGACCCTTCTCGATTTTGGGATTCAAGATGGATAAAACCCAGAACATCAACAGTACACATCTACATATGTATATCTAAATGTTGGCCAATGAAATCATAGCTGAAATACAATCATCTTGATCCTGTGATTTTAAAAATTTGAGCATAGGTTCTGGGCTCCCGTCAGGGAGGTCATTCCCTGGGATTCACCTCTATTTATGTAGAGGTTGGCCAATGAAATCATAGCTGAAAGATAGTTTAAATCATTTACAAAAGTGTGTCGAACATGAACATAGTATAATTTGTGTTAATGTGTACCATTAAAACTCGGATATTTCAAAGTTCATATTCAGAACTCCAGTAGACTTGCATTACTAGACTTCGTGGTATTTGTCGTATTGGCAATTGGTATTCACCTCGTAATGCTTAATAGTGTATTAAAGGATGTAGAATGCTGTTGCAGTTCAAGCACTCAACAGTCAACCTGCGCGATTTGCTACCTGTTTGATAGTTTGTTAATGTACTATATTCCTAGTATATTTCTTCAGAAATTCTCTTACAAGTCCACTTTTGTTGTTCTATAGCTCACTCACAGCGACATTTTCTCTCTCTTTAGCTTTTATGTGTAAATATTTATGATCCAATACTACATGCAGTGTTTCATCAAACTGAAGGATTACTTTATGCTAATGAAGCAAAATTATGTGATTACCTATATACAAAAAAGATTCAAGATTCATAGCGATTTATGTACATAAACAATTGGTGAAAGATAAGAGCACAGTTCACGACGATAGTTCATAAAGGATGAGAGTGATGCGCGATTTCGAATGCGGATTGACTATTGGACAATATTTGTCAATGAATAGCAGAGGGAATTGCGTTATTTTCATGATAACAATAAGCAATAAGTAGCACGAGCCGACTATGAATGAAGAGTGGTTACTGAGGTCGGTTAGTTAGCTGAAGATGTAGAGTGACGTCGTCGTCAGTCAGTCAATCTGAGACAGTACACTCAGCATTCATTGATGGTGCGTTACTCGCTCGCTATCAGCAGTTCATTAAGAAAACTAAGCAACGCTGTCTGTGATATTTGGTGTTTGAAATGTGTTGTCACTCAGCCTGGCAATGGCTGTTCAAGCAAGCCATTGACCACCTGCAGACAAGGACAATGACAGCTTTCAGTAGACCGAGGTTTATGCTAGCTTACTATAAATTTGAGCAAATCTCGATATCCCGAGATAGGTTTTTGGGATTTGGTCAAAATCCCAAGATTTGATCGAGGTTGCAAGCTCTAGTGAAAGACCTTATCTCACGCAAAAAATCAGTCAACTAGTCGTATGATGGATATTTCTTCTAATTCTTTCAAGAATTAAAGTGAAGTAATCTAACTACAAATGAACTACAATTAAGTCATATAAAGCTTACCATTGATTTTTATTGCTTTCCTTGATCTTGATGGTCCAAGCATCGCGACTGAAAAGACAGTTTCGAAAACGGAATTCCGCACTCTTGCCATTAGGAGAGAGACCTTGGATGTGTTCTTCTTCCCAACGGCATCATAATTGATAAGAAGGTCCAACGTTGCATTTGATTGATGAATTGACAAAGTTTCGAGATAGATGACAAGCATGCATTCCTGAATCCTCATCTACCTGCTTAGAGGAATTTTTCCGATGTCTTCTGCATCGGTATTTCAGGGGTAGCAAATGACATACTTTGCTACCCCTACTCAAATTTAGGGGTAGCAGCTGCTACCCCTGCTACCCCGGTTCCGACGCCCCTGGGTTGAACACTTCAACAACTGCGGTCTGTCGTCTGATAAAAGATCAAAGGACTTTAGCCAAACTCCAACTGTCAATTTCTCGCAATCTGGGACTCCTTCAGCAACCATGGAATCGAACATCTGTGTGTGAGAAAACGGTTGACCAAAGGGAATGCATTAAACGACGAGAGTGCATCCATGCAAATGAAGATATTTTTAATGCCGAAATGGGTTTTCCCGGACTATTCCGCCCCAGCTCACGGAGTTAAGGCAGTATCCAATTTTAAGAACCAGATGGGGTTGAGGACTCTACCCTGGCCTGTGTGACCCGTGCTTCAATCCCATTGAAAATTTAAGTGGAGTTGTGAAGAATCGGGTGATTGAAAAAAGCCGAGGACTAAATCAGAATTGTTGGCATCCTTCTCTCATGTTTGACATCATTGCATGCATCAAGACAAGCCTTCTAACCAATTTAGTGGATAGCATGCAAAGCGCATCATGGCCTGTAGAAGTCATTATCAAGTCGAAATGGTATTCGTGCAAAACGTTCTCCTATGTTCTTGTTAAATCTGTCCAAGGGAAACCACAACATGGAATTTCAAAAACAGAAACGTCTTCAGCAACATCTAAAACCCAAGTTTCTATTAAATTTTTGCCGAAAACTCAATAGCCGTTGATAGTTTGAAAGTGAGTCTTAGGCTTACTTGCATATACTCCCACGACCTGTCTGTCAGTGACTATTGAATTTCTGGCAAAAAGTTTAACAAAATTCCAGGCTTTAGATGTTGCTGAAATTGCTTCTGTTGCTCAAATTTCAGTTTGTGGCTTTCCTTTGCACAGTTGCAATAAAACTTAGTTTCAGGACCATTTTATAAAGAGACTATTTTGACATGGAACCTTGAAGTCTAACGGAGTTGCGCTAAAATACTAAGTGAGCATCAAATTAAAGGACTTAATCATTCATCATGAATACCTTTTTAAGTCAATTTTAGTATATCCACTGTAAGAGATAAATAAATGATGATCTAAATAACTACATGTATTATGTCGCTTTTTCTCATTAAACATAATAAAACAAGAAAATTGCCAGAACTTCAATTCACAGGGCTGTTTATGCATGAATCCTCATGGATGAAACATTTTTTCATGTGCTCCATCGATAGCATGGAAATACTATGCGTCTTGTGGTAGAAATGCAAGATGCCCCTTTGCATCCAATCTACAAAATCAAGAGGCAAAAATGGACTATAGTATAAATACTACTACTTTATATATGGCTTATATAGGCTGATGGTCTTGGATTAGAAAGAATACGAAACATGTAAATATCAAGCAGGGAGCACGTCAATGGCCGTGTGTAAAATGCATCAGCTGATCACAAAAACAGACCACCTAAATTTGCTGAAATTCAAACGATTCTCATGTCTTCCAGTCGTGTCGCACATCAACGTGTCATGCATCATTCGAGAGTTTACATTCTCAGTCTTATAATGAGCTATGATAGACTTGCATCCGCTATTGCATTTTCTGAGTAGTGCTCAAAATATAATAATCACTCAATTCTCAAATTGCAGTTTTCAATAGGAAAACATGTGAGTATGATAGTGATTCAGGCATGCAGAGAACAAGTATTTTCTGAGCCTTCTTTTGATACATTGGTCATCAAAATCGGTGAACTAGGAAAAAGTTGGTGATATAGTGAAGTTATCACAAAATCATGACTCTTGACTGGAAATGCTGCAAGTATATTCTCACTTAAGTAAAGAAAATTAAAAATAAGCTCATAATACAATGTATTATGTTATGCGCTTTCGATCATGTATGCATATTTTTACTTACTAAATCTGTTTTCATAGCTATGTAATTTGAATGTCTATAACTGTCAGTGTAAGATTATTTTGAATCCTTTTGTATCATGACGCTATCTTATGATTAGAGTCATCGAAAGCGCTTAAGATAATACATTATATTATGAGTTTATTTTTATTTTCTTTACTTAGAGAGTTCGAATATGTAAGGTTTAATCCAATAAAATTCTATAGTTCCTTTTCAAACTTCTTCAGCATTTTTCTCATTGCCGATAAAGTGCACTAACTTGCAAGGTAAACAATCTGCAGTCACTGTGAAAGAACCAAGTCCGGATGCGAATTGAGATAGATCTCCAGGTTCCGGTTCGGTTTTCCTCTTTCACTTGAAAAGTATTGCTGCAATACAAGCGAATGTCCTGTGTGAACTTTCTAACGATGGCAGCCATTTGCTTTTTGTCATTTGATCAGTTCGTATACGATAAATAGCAATTCAAAATTTAAAATCTTTCTTGAAAATCTGTTTTAATCTTTAAAATCAATGAAAGTCTACCGAACTTTGGTTAAACAAATGCTCTTAAAGATGCCAAAATGGTTGAATGTTCTAAGAATTCACTTAATCAGTCCAAAAAGAGAGATCGATAGGACTGATTTATGCAATGAATATATCTCAAACAAGGTTGGGCAAAATCTTCTTTTGGGTATACCCAATATATTGCCCAAAAGTACAGGTATACAAGTATTGGGTCAAAACCAAGCACAGGTTTCAATAAATGAGCAGAATCAAATAAACGAAGTGCATTCTCTGTATTTTGTGCTGACATAAGGATTCTTCTGTAGGCCAAAATTCCTACTGGACCCATAGGAACTTTGGTTTTAGTGGGAAGCGATTTTTTACTGCGATAACTGCATCGTAGCCTAAATACATTGCATTATAAAGCTTTCCTTTAATTCAACATATACTGATGCACTGACTAATTGAAGATAGTTGATTTAATTATGATTGAATTGCACGTTACTCACAACAAAGCAGCTGCTGTCATTTTGTCATTCAGAGATATAAACAGACTTAATAAGTATTATGGCTGCGTAGTGAGTGCATGGTTAAATATATTTAGAATGCGAAATTGGAATTAATTGATATTTGGATAAATGACGGCTGTCGTAGACATTTCAGGGGGGGGGCGAAGATATTCAATACGCACGAATGCAACAAAATACATGCAAGCTTGCAGCAAATACAATGTATACGAACTTTCAATGCGCGGTATTGTCACAGCCGAAATGACATAAGCTCACTTAATAATCACAAGTATTTCGTTTTTGAAATATTCTGTGAAATGAGTGGAATTTTGACAAAAAAATCAGAACTACCGTAAAACTGGCAAATGTCAGCCACCAGGGGTAATGTCAGCCACTTATCAAAAAAGTGCAAAAAACTTTTTATTCACAGTTACCTAAAAACTGATGCTCACACTCTTTGTTGATTTCATTTTTGACATTTCAGAACAATTGGATTAGTTACAGTTGGTTTCGGAGCTTGTAATTCGCAAAATGAAAAAAAATCGTAAATATCGTTGGTGGCTGACATCACCCATTGTCGCTAATTCGACTGCGCTGCCAGCGATGAAGCGATGAATCAGATATCTATGACACACACAGTCGCGTGTCTTATCGATTTGTGTCCTCACCTGCACCTGCGCATGATCTCTGTCACGACGATCAATGAATTTGATTCCAGGATTCCAGCATTCTAGGATGCATCTACAGTCCGTTTCATAAAAAGTGGATCATCCTAAAATTTGACTAAATAAAACATAAGTATGATACAGAAAGCATTTTTCATGTTATTTCATGTCCCTAATATATTTAAATGTCCTTATATAATCTGATAAGCTATGATACAGTAACGGTTCTTAAGAATCTAATATTTTGTGGCCCTATCCTTATTGTCAATGACATTACCAATTCGTCTAGGCATTGATTCGATGATATCGTTGATTTTTGACTGATCTAACTTTCTCCACTCTCTTTTTAACAGTGACGTAAGTTGTGATACGCCATCTGTAGGTAGCAGTGAACGACGAACGTTGCGTTTTAGAATACTCCATACATTTTCTATGGGATTCAGATCAGGAGAACGAGCTGGCCAAGATAATGTCCTAAGCCCTAATTGAGACTTGCATAAATTGACTCTACTACTACTGTGACACGTAGCATTATCATCCATAAATAGCCAAGTTGATCTGTCATTTGGCCAATGTTCCTTCGTAAAACATTCACATAGCGTTCAGAATTCATGGGACCTTGCTGTATGTGAAGTTCAGACCGCCAATTGGTCCAAATGCCAGCCCAAATCAGTAGAGTCGCACCACCTTGTACCCGGGGACGATGTAAATGTCTCGGAATTTCCTGATCAGATTTTATCTATAATCTCAATCGACCATCACTATCCTTCAGACGGACTGATGCCAAGACAACCGGTAAGAGATAGATTTCTAGCTGAAAGCAATCAGGAGTGCTGCCAACACCACCGCAACGAAGTCAGGAAGCAATGGAACATGAAGTCCAGTTAATCACATGTAGCAGTTACACTATTGTTGATGAATATTAGTGCTATACTGGCTCTGATTGACCGATTTTCTTTATTTTTGTTTTGCTTGATAGCTTTTGGCTTGTAGAACAACATATTACATAACACAGGAAACAAATGTAATTTTATAAGAGTGAGGTATCATTTTGTGTAACATTGCTAATCTACTACTTTTTTATCTATAACAGGAAAACAACTCAAAATTCATGCTTGAAATTTCCAACAATGATATTAGTAAGCACAACTGACATATCTTCCAAATTTCAGAGAAATTCGTTCAAGTTTGGTGGAGTTAGACAAAGTTGAAGTTAAGGCGATGTTTAAGGGTGATCCGTTTTTTGTGAAACAATCTGTATGCCAGATTCATGCCCAAAATAATGCATCCGGATGCATTATAGGATGCATCTACATTTCAGATGCAGGTCCAAAATAATGCATCTGGATGTAGTAATCTGGATAATAAGTTTAGTTATAATTCAACCTTACCTCACTACTGTTAGCCGGCCTACCAAATGCCAAAAAATCAAAATATCGATCACTTCAATCAGCAAGGCTATATTGATAGGAAATGTTAGAGATTTTGTTACAATGTTGCCATAATTTTTTCGTGAAGAGTTCGCATCTTATCACAATCTTGCTCACGCTTGTCAACACGGTCGGAAATTTCACGGAACCCATTGCTGAAATAAAGAAATTGAACATAACAATAAAATACCCACAGTGTACGCACCGGAAAATGTATTCGGATATACATGTATGTGGTGATTAAATCTACCACCAATTCAGATAATGGAAATTTCGGTATAACAGGTCAACTTTGCAGGCCTGCATTTTCTACATAATGGTTCTGATGGCATTATATTTATGGCTTAAACAGAAACAATACAGTAGGCATCCAACAATATCAGTTAATTTTTCAAGGCAGGAATTGACAGTGTTCGAGGACAGTGTTTTAATTCAAACTTTTCAGTATTTCAAAGGGAAACAAATTGCGTGTGAATATTTTTTTTCAATTATGCATGTACGTTTTCAATAGTTGCTGACATGAAGAATCAGAAAATATTGTAATATTAAGATTTATGTAAAGTTAATGCAGTAGGCTAATAGGATTATTTCAAGTTTTTGTAACATATCTTATTACATGTACAAAATAGATTCATGAGTCTAAACCAATTCTTGAATTTCTATACAATTTGTCAGGCAGGCTATAGTGAAAAATTGAAATCAAAAGGAATACACTCACTCGTACCGATCAAGAGAACATTCAAACCTGTTTCCTTGAAAACTTGTCGAGGATCTCATTAAAATCTGAATTTATGTCCGGATATTTTAAAACAAACATGCACACATTCCCCAAGTCAGTTTAAGCCTAACCTAAACCTATCCCTTGATCAATATTTTGTAGCATTGGTGAAGCGATTCTTGTATCATTTAGTTTTCAGTCCAGTGTGATGGCTTCAGAATCGACGTAGAACAATAAGGGGTCAAATAAAAATGATTTTCTCATGAATGTATTTGGAAAATGTATTTAATGAATTTTACAAGTGCGCATTAATTTTTGTCATGAAATCTTTAAGAATGAAATTTTATGGCTTTTTTATCAAAATTTAATTAGCCTTTCATCATTTGTAGTTTGATTACGCATGGAAAGCACTTTTCTTTAATTTATTCGTAAGACTGAGGTTATAAAATCGCAAAAGAATAAACCCGGAATTCCTCAAAACAATAATTAGGAATCCAAGCAAGCATTTTGTAAAATCATAAGATCTAGGCCCATGTGTCAACCAGCTTTTTGTTCAGTACTACTGACAGAAGGAAGGATTCACAGGGGACATAATTCAACATCTATATTTATAGAAATAAATGCAAAATGATATTCTTACACAAATTAGCACGTTGAAATTATCATTTTATCGTTGCCGATCTTTGGAGAGCAGTATTCGAATTGTAGAGGAAGTCCTATGAATTACAATTCCAGCATACCTGCACAGTGCACATCCTAAAAATCCCTTTCATTAGATGCGAATACAAGGTAAAGAAAATCGCTGCTCAAAATACTCTCCATCATTTTTTATTAATTTTTGCTTTTTTTGAAGATTACCCTTTCTCACTAGTCGTGCATCAAGATCCTCCTACTCCGTAATGGGATTCAAACGTAAACTTTGTTTGATGCTCGACTTCGTAAAACACTATGGGAATCTTGAATCTGAAGTATTCAGATTTGCTCTTGTTTTCATATTTCATTTAATTTGCTGTCTTTTCAAGATTTCTGAAGGATTCAGTTGGATTTGCGATTAAACTCTTGAATAGATCTTTGTTGTTTTATGAGCAACGATTTTCAATTATGTTGTATTCACTTCTAAAAAGAGATCTTTTGGAGTAGGCATTGAAAGGGGATTCAGAAAAACAGCATCAGTTTTATTTCTAATGTCATCCCTTGGCTGAGGTGAAGGTCAAAAACCGCCAATTTTTAACACATTTCCGTTAGATCAGTGTTTGAAATGGAAAATGACAACAAAAATGAATTAGGTAACCATACACCAATCAAAAGATTTGGTCAAGGTGGTGATTATTGATCGCTCTGAGATTACATCATTGCATTAGATGAGGTCAAAGGTCAAACAATTCAAACTTTTCGTTCAACTCAAACAGGGAGTATCACTAAAATAGCACATTTTAGTATTTGGTTCTGCAGATGAAGAAACAACCCTGCATTTGAAGACAATCAGGCTAAAAGCAACATGATTCTGAAAAATGTCAATAATTGCTGATCAGATACAAAATTTACAAAAATAAACATGCATATATAATAAGCAGATAATAAATTCAGAGAATATGCAGATAATTTCATATTCAAAGATTTTGCATTTGTGAATATCTCAATACTAATAGGAAGAATCCTTATACATGCAATCTCAACTTATTTCATCAAGAATTGATGCCACATGCATTAGAAGTAAATATATACCGAAATCATATTTTTGCATTAAAGCATGTTTTTCAAGTTCTACGTGCTCATGAATGATTTTGTTGACACATTTTCGCTTTCGTTTGAAGAAGTTTCCTGCGTGAATTAATGAACAGATGCTTCGAGATATGAGCAGACATTGCTTTGAAATAAAATTGAAATAGTGTTTTAAATGTAATTCTTTGAGATTTATTCTTTTGATGAAATAGTGGAAGTCTTTGTGCTTGCAATTTAATTGGTAAAAGTTCATTTACTCCGAGCTTGATCTGACAAAAATGACATGACAAAATAACCTGATCATATCAGAATTAAACGAATAATTCTTGTTGACGATGGCGAGGGAAGAGCCTCGCGTGGACGCAAATTAATTATATGCACCAATCTAAGGTTTCTTCCTTTTATTTATTATAGCTGTAATTATATTTTTGATTAATAATTTAATTCATTATTTAATGTTCAAAAGTTTTTCCTATGTGTTCAGTGATTGAAAGATTAGTTATTTGATGACATTAATCTAGGTCACAAGAGTTTCGTCGCAATGATGGACGCCGTATACAATGAAAACTTACCTTTGAGGAGATGAATCCATGCAGCTATCTTCGGATTACTGCCATGCACCGTTTCTTCTTCAAAGAGCGCCAACAGGTCGTTGATGAATTTATTCAGAGATTATAGGCAACATATTCACTCCTGAGATTCATTTTTACAAAAATTCCTATGTTTGGATGAGATTGAAGCTGCAAAAAAAGTGGACAGATTGCAGTATACATGTGCATTGTGCACGTACGTCATAAGACAGTGTGTATTTTAAGTTAAATTGGGGTCCATTGTAACTTTTGGCTTTAAGCAAATGTGGACCTTATATGCTATATGTAGTAGTGATGATCAGGCCTACTGATCACTCAAACCTTGATGAAATTAGCTTCTTGCAAATTAGCAGCGCCCTCAAATAGATTCGAAATTTAGAATAATGCCATTAGATATTTTAATTGAGCAGACCATCTGCATATAGAAAATAGCAATCACAAAAGCAAATCTATATAAACAGACTTTTTGGTTGGAGAGTAGGAGGTATAGATGCAGAAATGGATTCGTCTTAAAAAATTCTTTCACTGCTATAGTATAGACATTTTGAAACTCGAATTATTCGGGGATCACGCCACTCGATCGGAAATGAATCGAAGTGTCCCACAGACATTCTTCTGAATCGATTAGAAATGTTGGATCCACTGGAACTACTATACTTATCACGACTTAATACTTGTACTTATCATATCAGGAGTTTCGGAATTCTTGAAGTGTCTGCGATATATAATGAATCTAAGTAAAACCAGAGGCACTGCGACTTATTACAAACTTACCTTAAGACTCAGTTGAATAAATGAAGCACTGTGCATTGAGCAAATAAACATATCCACGACGCCATGCGCAACAGGTAGTCAAACGATCATCGACGGAAGGAAACAAGATGTCTTCTAGCTCGGGATGTTTGAAAATTCAGCAGTGCATGGCATTGGTCGTTTGGCTTGCGCTATTGATTGCAGATCTGTCACATTCAACAATGCACGGTGAGCGGGGATGCATGACTGCATTTACAGAGACTCGGATGCATTCCATAAGCATTCGATTCTTCCACGACTCTCAGTGCACCTGCAGTTGAGACTCATGGCTGAAGGGTAACTGCATTGGATGCACATTGGAATGCTTTAGGATTCATCGAGATGCATCCTGGTATGCATCTAAGTGCAGTCAGATGCATCCAGATGTATCCAGATACATCCGACTGCATTTAATTTTGCTACGGGGTTAGCTGTCAGCGCTGTTCGTGAAAACCGAATGTCACAAATAAAAGCTGCCGATGCTTATCATGTCAATCGCGAAACACTACAGCGTCATATCAAGTCATCAGAGAAGAATGAGATAGTTGCGGGACCTGGCAGACCCACAGAACTTTCGCAAACTGAAGAACAAGTCATCGCTCGAACAATTCAGACTATTACCAAGTGGGGATTCGGTCTGACTAAACAACTTCTTCAAGACCTCGTCTGTCGATATGTAGCATCCAAAGGTCGTGAAGTTGAGCGATTCACAAATAATCGACCAGGAAGTGACTGGGTGAACTGTTTTATGACCAGACACAATCTGGTTCTTCGTCAGGGATGCAATATCAAACGCAGCAGGTCATCACTTAGACCAGAAACGGTGAACGCTTTCTTCAATGAACTGTCGCAATGTGGATTATCAGAAGCTTCTCCTTCTCATGTCTTCAACTACGACGAGACCGCACTGTCAGATAATCCTGGTTCTCAAAAAGTGATTGCAAAGCGGGGAACATGTCGCATCGAAATCGTTCAGGAACATTCAAAGACCAACATCTCCCTGATGTTTTGCGGTTTCGCTGACGGAAAGTTTCTTCCGCCCTACGTCATCTACAAATCGCAAAGTGTTTACGAGACTTGGACGCAAGGTGCACCACGTGGAACTGTGTTCAACTGTTCGAAAAGTGGATGGTTTGATAAAGACTCTTTCGCAGCCTGGTTTCGTGACACTCTAATCCCTGCAGTTAGGGATCTTCACGGAGAAAAGTTCGTGATCGGTGATAATTTAGCAGCGCATTTCTCTGTTGAAGTGATCGAAATGGCTGCTGCATACAACATCAAATTCATCGCTCTTCCACCTAACTCTACCCACCTTCTGCAACCTCTTGACGTCGCTGTGTTCAGAACTGTGAAAGCCAAGTGGAGGATCATCCTACAGAACTTCCGTCGGGAGTCCAGGGCAACTTGGCCTATTCCGAAGCAGTCGCTCAGAGTCATGTTGTTCCAGTTGTGGAGGATGGTGGAGAGTCCCTCCAAGCAGAATCTGATAAGTGGATTCAGAGCGTGTGGCTTGTCCCCCATTAATCGAGACGCTCCACTGAGCCGCCTGATAGGGTCCGAGACCCACGGCGAAGAAGCCATCAGACGTGACCTGGATTCCAGCCTTATTGGGATGCTGCGAGAAATGCGCGGTCAAACTTCCAATCAACGAAGACCCCGAGGGGCAAAGGTGACGGCTGGCCGACCGATTCTCCCGTCTCACAGTGTCGCCTCAACGTCAAATGTGGATTCAACGCATGCGGACGGGGATGAAGACAGCTCAACTTGCAGTGAGGATGACGAATGTGGATTGTGTAAAATTTCGTTTGCCGGATATAATGGACCAGACTGGGTCCAATGCACGTCTTGCAGAATATGAACCTGCGGAGCCTGTAATAATGAAACGAGTGATGAATTTTTTGTGTGCTCTAACTGCAATTAGCTGTTGTTGACTTTGTATTGCGTGTTGCATTGTTGTTTTAGTTACTAACAGTTCGTTCTAAAATTTCTGTTGGTGGCTGAGTTTACCCATTTTTCGTTTTTTGAAGTACTTTTTTGAAGTTTTTTGAGTATCTAAGTTGTTCTTAAATACACGTATTTCATTGTTCAAGCTATTTTTCATTTTGATTGTCTTCAGAAAGCCAAAATTGCAGTTCATGAAGGCATAACCAGTACTCTATATGAAATATATAGCAGAAAATTCAAAAAGAAGCCAAAAAAGTGGCTGGAATTTGCCTGTTTTACGTTATATGCTCTTATCATGTAGGCCTAGTTCTCCTAAGATTTAAACCAAAATATTAATTTTTATAGCTTTATTTGCATATATGCAACAGTAATGAGGACTCAAGCTCTGTATCACTTGTCCAAAGTCGACCCAAAACCCAAGGTCCAAACTATAGTTTCAAATGTATGTATAGTAAAAGTGGAAGATTTTCCTTTACATAAAAATAACTATTCAAATGCACGTGTGAAATGGTATTGTACCGTTCAAAGTGACTTCAAGTGTGATTCTAAGGATGAAACATTGGAGATTTTCAAATAATTCAAGTGAACAGGAAAATGCTCAGATGACGCACTTTAGTGTGATGTTATTATCAAAAAATTTGGAAAGTATGATTTATATAACTTTTGAATCTCAATTACTCTCATCGATGTCCATGATAATAGGCCTAATCGTCATTATGATTCATAGACTTACCGTATGTTTTCAAGTACATCACTCATGTTGAAAATCGAAACGCTTCAATGAAAGATAGCCACTCTTTTTATGCTTGCACAATGAGGCCATTTTCAGAATTTCAGAAAAGTATTTTTTCAAAAAAGGTCATAAATTTGACCTTCCAATCGGCCAAGCACGACGATATTTGGTGAATCGCTTGAAAACACGCTAAAACTAGGTGTAAGTCGGTTGGCTTTACGTGGAGCAAAACAAGGAAGCCACATGCTCCCCCTTCCTGGATACGGTCAAACTTTGGAGGCTCTGAGAACACAACTAGATGAAGACTACCTTTTCGTAATCGGAGACTTCTATCAGTGTCACTGTGGTCTACTTACCGGTACCACATTTAACTAGCATGATAGTGCATGAATAAATCAGCAAATTGCTCGCTACTTTTCTATAAATTTGTTATACTTATCATACTATTTGTAAATTATAGCAGTAGGCCTATATGTTTGGATGACATTTTTTTGTGGCAGGACCGAATTATATTAAGTTAAACGATTATTTGAAAGTGAAGATGCTGCGTTGCTTAAAATTGAAATCAGAAAGGTGCTGAAAAACGAAGCTAATATCAGCAAAGTCCAGACCTTTATAGAAGTCATTGATAAGCACTATAATGCTGGAAAAATCAGACTTCCGAACATGTCGGACGGGGTCATTTCTGAACCACTGAGCTAAAATTTTAATTTGACATTACGTTATACAGTAATAAAGTACAGATTATCACACCTACAATTCTGATGCAAGAATTTAACATAGAGTAAGTTTATTGGGCACAGGAACAACTTAGCACTACATAATTAAATTCCAAATCTAAATGCATTTTGACTTTATTAAATGAAAGAATGATGTGAAATTTGCTATTTTTTAATGTTTTAGAATTTACTGATCATGGCAACAATATTGAAGAAAGAATTGCATTCTACAAATCGTTTGAGTCACTGATCAACTTAGAGGCAATATTTTTATAAAATTAACTTCGATAGAAGCATCTATTGCTGCTAGACTCAGTCTTGTAAAAGAGTAGGCCTCCTGCCTTCTCTCGCTTGATTATGTCAAAGATTGCCTGACAGTGAAGGAATAAAATACAGTCCGTTTCATAAAAAGTGGATCATCCTAAAATTTGACTAAATAAAACATAAGTATGATACAGAAAGCATTTTTCATGTAATTTCATGTCCCTAATATATTTAAATGTCCTTATATAATCTGATAAGCTATGATACAGTAACGGTTCTTAAGAAGCTAATATTTTGTGGCCCTACCCTTATTGTCAATGACATTACCAATTCGTCTAGGCATTGATTCGATGATATCGTTGATTTTTGACTGATCTAACTTTCTCCACTCTCTTTTTAACAGTGACGTAAGTTGTGATACGCCATCTGTAGGTAGCAGTGAACGACGAACGTTACGTTTTAGAATACTCCGGGATTCAGATCAGGAGAACGAGATGGCCAGGATAATGTCCTAAGCCCTAATTGAGACTTGCATAAGTTGACTCCACTACTCCTGTGACACGTAGCATTATCATCCATAAATAACCAAGTCGATGGATCACCAAGTTGATCTGTCATTTGGCCAATGTTCATTCGTAAAACATTCACATAGCGTTCAGAATTCATGGTTCCTTGCTGTATGTGAAGTTCAGAGCGGCCATTGGTCCAAATGCCAGCCCAAATCAGTAGAGTCGGACCACCTTCTACCCGGGGACGATGTAAATGTCTCGGAATTTCCTGATCAGATTTTAGCCATAATCTCAATCGACCATCACTATCCCTCAAACGGACTGATGCCTCATCAGACCAGACAACCCGATCCCATTGATTTCGCCAGTGACAATGACTCATTGCCCATCTGAGACGTCTTTTTGTATGCTGATCTGATAATTCGATCTGATAGGGCCTCTTACAGCTCTTGAAATTCGACTCAATAAGTCTTCTACGAATAGTGGATTTAGAAATAGACGAGTCTAGTGCAGCCATCTCAGTTAACGAGAGACTTGGATCAACTTTAACAAATCTCAAAATTAGGCGGTCTCTACGTTTGGATGTTTTGCGTGGACAGCCAGAGCCCTCTTTACGACAGAGTCGAAAATCATCATTATGCCATCGATGCACATTTGTGTAAGGGACATTTAGTCGCTTGCTTGTAGCTCGCAAAGAAAACCCTAGTTCTAGCAAGGCTGACACTTTGCCTTTTGTGAATGCGATCTTGTTATTGTTGATTTGTGCTTTGTATTGTTTTCAACCGGTAAGAGATAGATTTCTAGCTCAAAGCAATCAGGAGTGCTGCCAACACCACCGCAACGAAGTCAGGAAGGCATAGAACATGAAGTCCAGTTAATCACATGTAGCAGTTACATTATTGTTGATGAATAATGGTGCTATACTGGCTCTGATTGACCGATTTTCTTTATTTTTGTTTTGCTTGATAGCTTTGGCTTGTAGAACAACACATTACATAACGAAGGAAACAAATGTAATTTTATAAGAGTGAGGTATGATTTTGTGTAACATTCCTGAATGAAGATCAAATTATCTGCTACTTTTTTATCTATAACAGGAAAACAACTCAAAATTCATGCTTGAAATTTCCAACAATGATATTAGTAAGCACAACTGACATATCTTCCAAATTTCAGAGAAATTCGTTCAAGTTTGGTGGAGTTAGACAAAGTTGAAGTTAAGGCGATGTTTAAGGGTGATCCATTTTTTATGAAACAATCTGTATTACAATGAAAGACAATGACTGTCGACCGCACTCTAATCGGCCAGCATCTAGTGCCATCACTCGTCATCTTCAATTATGTTTTTGCAATGTTGATGACGCATTGGATCGTTTCAAGATTGTTTTCCGTCCTCGTAATTTTCAGCTATTGTCCATCTACGAGGCATTGTGCATTAAACGGTTCGCAGCTTACCTTTGTGTACAGAAAGATTTCTTGTTCACTATGCGCCTGCCTTGGTGACTAACTGACTATTGATATTTTGTACTAACATCGTCATGCCGCTAATTTGTTATTCACTTCCGTGTTCAACATGACATAGAACGGACGAAAGCGCTCGTTGATGAATTTGGTGCTTTTGTTTGTTTATAAAGACAATAAATCATCTAAATTTAATAGAGGTAAAAGGTCCGCAATCATTTTAAGATAAATAATGAAACACAATTTAGTGAATCGTAAAATAGCACATAAGAAAATTGAATTAATCCGAAATTTTACTTGAAATATAATTCTAACCGCATAGAATACTATGATTTTATTTATAACTCAATTCTGCACAATGATTCTCATTTACCGTAGAATGAATTCTGACAGTCAATAATTTGGACATGCAATAGATACTCTTATTGACGGTGCGAACTAACTAAATTTGTGAAGTTACTATTCTCAAAAATTGAGCCAAGAAGCAGAATAAGTTTCTACTTTTTCTGTGAAGACATGAATTATGGTGCTGCATTGAAGCTTCTTTGATAATTAACTTAAGTTGCGTTTATTTTCAGTTTAATTCAACTAAATTTTCATTCTACCTGATGCATCATAAGTTTCATTCTACTTAGATATAGAAACCTCAAGTGCCACTCGCGTGTGGACACAGGGTTGATTTTAAAAAAATAGCCTGTTTAAAATTGATTTAACATTTATTTCAGAAATTAGGTACACAATCTCCAAAAAAACTGGATCTTTTGAAATAGGGAGTTTCATTTTGTGCTCATACCTACTTATTTGAGTTGTCATCACTCCCCTGCATCAGTCTAGCCACTATGGAATCGAATTATTTGTATTTATGTTAATGTCTACTTACATGTAAAGTACTCATGCTCCTTTATGCCGCATTGATAAAGTTATTTCACTTTTTATGATAACTTCATGAACTTTCATTGAAAATATTCAAATTTCATTCTGCGTGCATGTATCGCAGACAGAATCTATGTAACTTCGTATTGCAAAACGAGGAATATTCAGCATAAAAATGCAATCGCATGTATAGGGCCACAGTCTAGCTTTCATACAAAGAAATAGAATATACATGCTTCTCTCATATGTAAAGCTAGCGACTCAAACAGCACAGGCTTGACATTTGACAATGGCAGCTTTGTTATGTGATGCGATACGCAGCAGCGTTTATGGCAACATGATCAGATTGTTGATGTTGGCACTTATCCTCGCCCCTCTCATTTTTTCAACATTGTCTTAAAATTGTGCATCAATCGCCACAAAACTTCAAGTACCGGTATTTTCTTCCCATGTACAAACTTTTATGCAAATCGGACAAGCAGAGCCTCCATGATAACGTGAAGTGTAGCGATGTGAGCATCTTGATCTGACTTCATCTGTTTGACGCATTATTTACTCGTGTGTGTGTGCGTATTGGTCTCTCTCCCTCATCCACTGCTATTTGAAATCTTCCGTCGACCGCTACCCACAACACACACTTGTTAAATGAAGTTTATTAGTTAGTGTAAAGGATGTGGTCTGATCATTATCACGTTGTGAGTTGCCAGGAAATTACTCTGCTGACCTCAAGTGCTTTCTGCTCAGACGATGAGGTCAGATAAAATCAGGTCAAGCTGCTGCAGACATCTCTGACACCTCAAGTTATGTTGTCTCTAATTCAAAAAGTACTTGCTCGATCTGCATAAATCTTGACATGTGAGTAGAAAATATCCTCATCATCTATAGTGCATGCACATAAGGTTTAGTGACGATTGATTCACTTTTACGGATTTTAGACAAATTTGCAGCCGTAGGAGGAGATGACACATAATTACTTTGATTTTCTATTTGAGCACGATTGCCCCGAGCAATGTCGACGTTTTGAAGAACATCATTTTATAGCTTGACTTGAAGTGGACGACTGATGGTGGTGAGCAAACACAAGGAGTTTCCGCTGCTCTTAAACGCTAATTCCGCTGCTGTTATATCTAAATTCCGTTCTTTACTGCGTTTAAAATTTACTATCATAGAGAGTTCAGAAATACGTTGTGGATGCCCTCCGCTATGTTGTTTGAATCATAGAGTAAGGATATTAGGTAGAGTAGCAACTCAGCATTTATTAAATCCCAAAATGTCTATACAGTTTCGATTTTGTCAAAATTTGACCTGTTCACCTGGAGTTCATTTAATGAACTCCAGGTGAACACAGTTGGGTATTGTTATCACGGAATTTATCACGGAATTGACTGATCATGATAGTAATGGAGAAGGAATTATAATATTTTACAGGTCCTGTCCGTCATAATAGCCTTGAAGAGGTAATGTTTGTTAAATTAGCAATTCGATAGGTTGCTATTACTTTCATGCTCAAACTCAAAAGTATTTTCTGAAACGTGATCATATCACAAGCAACCTGCCATTAGTGATGAAAATTTTCCGGAAAATTTTGGAAAATATTGGAAAATTATGGAAAATTTTGAAAGTTTTGATTTTTGTGATACGCCCTATAATTTGAGCGCTTCCGCAGCCGAGGCAGGTACACACCAATAGAATGGGTCTAAAACTCTTGATTTCATCATTATTTCGATTAAAGTGATCGTAGCACTACGAGTTCCGTCCGCGGATTTTTGAACATTCCTTTGCTACCAGTGGCTTGTGCTAATTAGTTAGCATTTTTGATTATCACACAGACATCGTTTGGGATAACGTGAATCTTGCTTTGCAATAGAGGTATAATTTCATGCAATGTGAAAGATCTGGAGCAAAAATAATTTTGGAGTTTGCTTGAAAGTTAAGCTTTATTGTGCAGCCTTGATCATAGTGATACAAATTCTCCATATGTTGATGAATATGTGAAGAATAAGCACACAGTCCACGCAGCAATATACATGAGCGACCATATTGGAAGACTGTGAACTCGTAAGATATTTGGAAACGAAAGATATCTGTAATGAGTAGAAGAATATCTATGACAGTTTCTAAGTTCTGGCATATTGTCCGATCTTCGTTGAGGACAAACTGCACATCTTCCATTTCTACCTCATAGTTCAGATAGTTCCAAATCGATTTCAGATCTACCCAAATGAATTTCAGACATTTCCAGATGAATTGGAGATTCTCCAGTTGAATTTAAGATCCTTTCAAAGTTGGGTTTCTGATATCTGAAATTCAATTAGAGAAATCTGAAATCCATCTAATATCTGAAATTCATTTGGGATGATCTGAAATAGACATGGAAAGGGTGCAGTTGGTTCCAAAAGGTAACATGCAGGAATGATAGAGAAGTTTTCGGTCTTTGCATATTGCATAGTCTTTTCAAACGACTACAACAAGTCTCCAAAACAAAGGAAAAAATGTCAATTACCAAAAAATAAATTTCAAAATTTTCCGGAAAATGTTCTGGAAAATTTTCGGGAAAATTTTCCATTTGCATCACTACCTGCCATTGGTAGAGCAAAATAACATAATCATAGAAAAGGATTTCGATTAACCTTAAAAGATGCAGATGGGTCAACATTACTATTCAGATTCAAGGAATGAAACACATATTTAGTGAATCATAAAATCACACCAATGAAAATAGAATTAAAACCTTGAAATTTCAGTCAAGAAAGCACGAATAATATCGCGACTTTTTCATGAAGACCTCCATTATAATGAGGTTCATGAAATTCCCCTGATAATCAGCTTAATTTTCACTTAGTTAAGATGCTTATTAGCAAATATTAATTCTTTTTGATATCCTACTTCTTTCATACTACTTATAAAGTGGTTTCATGTCGGTAGTATATAAATTTGCAAAATTTTAGCTTTTTAAAAATTGCTCAAATAATTTTTTGGACCACAGGAGCATAATCTCCACAAAAAACTCAATTTTTTGATATAAAAAAATTCACTGCATACAACAGACACTTTTTTGAGTCGACACTCTACCTACTATATACATGTACTTACTCTATGATTTGAATCATTCTTCGAGCCGATAGGCCTTAGTGGCAATGATTGCAAACGACTAGACGGAATGTCAACCTTCCCTTCTGCTAATGTGGAACTTCACATATGTCGACACATTTGCAGAATCGCATCTGATTCACTCAGCCATTGAAGCCGAAACTTCTGCCTCCACTGCCGAGACTGCAAAATGCACCGACGAATCTTTCGAGCATGTCGCGGTTGAAGCTACCGACGCCTATGGAGAAACCATAAAATCATTTATTAAGGATCTGTGACAACGGCTTTTTGAGATCACGGGTGACACGCAAAAGACCACAAGCTTCATTTTTATGTGACATGTGACTTTTTCATTATTTATCAATGAATAATGAATTACATGTTCATGTATAAAAAGACTTTAACTCAGAGATACAAAATACAATTTCGATTACTTTTAGTTAATTGAGGAATCTCGAACAATGCTCAGTTTCACACAATGCTTTATAGATACGGACAATTTTTGTGCTATTTCGGTAACACTAACAGCAGTGCTAATAGCTCGAATGACGTGCAAGTTTATCATTTCAATCTCTCTTGTGATTGCACAAAAGGTAACTAAGAAAATTGGATGTATCTGATGTTGCTGATAGTTGGCCCACTACACCCACTGCTGCTTATGCTAATCGTATATTTCGAAAAACTTCAAAAATAAAAATCGTGAGGCTGAACATAGCTAAGCAAATCATTTGATAGCAAAGTCAATAAATCATAAGATTGTAAACTAAGTCTGCTGATGATTCCTGATATTGGTTAAAATGTCAGCTATACAGGTCTGTTTCTATTTTTCAACTGAGGATGCAACTCAATATTTTATTATTCTATCCACAATGCGTTTGCAAAATTCAGAATTTATTGATCATTTCCGGCGCACTAACTTAGGCGATTTGCCAGTAGCATGATCAAAGTAATATTTAATGAATGATTGTTGAAATTTCTCTAACTTGCTAGTTGCAAATCTCAAATTTACCCGGCTATGGCTGCAGCTTTAAATAGGGAGTTGTGTCGATGTTGAGAAATGTAAACTAGTTCTGCTGATGATTCCTGATATTGGATGAAATAGCAGCTATTTACGTCTGAGGATGCAACTCAATGTCTAATTATTCTATTCACATAGAATGCAAATTAGCAAAAACCACAAGTTTCAATTCACAGTCACAGACAATCAACAACTGCAATAACAATCATATGAATGCACTGCTAGCGACTATGCTGTATGTAACAGATTAATATAGCGACAAAAAGTCTGTGAATTATCGAAGGTTCGGTGTGTACAAAAAGTACATAATCGGATTAAAAATGATGAAGGTTGGTCTCTGACTAGATAATTTCAGATTGCATTCGAATTCAAATCCGAGTGGCTCTTGAGGAAGTCCGAGTCGACAGCCATGAATAACAAGTATTACCGATACTTCAATAGTAGACTCATTGATATTCAACTACCATTCACAAAGTTTAACACTAAAACGACTATAGACGATTCATCGTATTATTTGAAGAATCTCATTCCAATATGCCACTGCAATTCTGAAGAACCTCCACATGATGGAAAACTAATATAATTCAATAATTTATCTCTCCGTGTTCTAGTTATAGACAAGAGCTTACTCAAACTTGAATTATCAGCGACAAAGAAACAATTGATACTTTTGAAGAGTTGTGAGAGAAAAGTATACATAATGTTATTCATTATTCAATTTCACTTGAGGTAGACATAGCGTGAGTTTGAAATAGTCAGAGAGTAAAGAGAATGATGAAGTGAATGAGCTTGAACTTTCGCATGAAATATTGTTCAAGATGGGATTGTTTATTTAAGGTTTCATTCTTTGAATGAGATTTACCAACGGAAGAAAAAATGATTTCTGGCCAAAATATTAAAAGGACAATTTGAACTTTTCTCCGCATCTCCGTATTATCTGTTGTTCCATCAGGAACACATGATTGCAGCTCGTGTATAAGTTATTATACTATAAGACATGCTTGAATTAAGTTTTGGTTCGTTAGTCATTGATCTGAAGATAACTTCACAATTGTGCTTTAAATAAGTGCCTGTGTTCAATGAATATTTTAACTCTATTCACGCCCTTAACTCAATCTACAGTGCTCGCCAAAAGTCTAAATACACTTTTGCATGCATTTCAGTATTCCGAATATTCCGAGCTTATAAGGTTGAACAGTCAGTATTCCTTTGGAAAGGTTTGATATGTATTGGCGAGCATGTAGGCATTTTGAAAGAGACTTCCCTGGGCTGTGTTTATGAACATTAGCGTACCTGACATATTTTGACATTGTGGCGTTCCATACCACACAGCAGCACATGTAACTGTTAGACATTAGTGAAATTGTTGCTCTCGGTTAGTGACCACAGTCATCAGATGGTTAGGGCGGTGGCCTTAACCCAGCAGAGAACGCGTGTGGATGGCATTAAAAGAGAAGATCGCAAAGTAGATTAAGACTTCTCGTCCGGTGCGGGGAGATGATTAGATTTTGGACCACAAAAAGCATTCCTCAATTTTGTCAGACATTCGACGAATTGCTATTTTGGAATCCTAGTAGAATACCTTGATCTCCTAGATTTCCTTATTTGCAATATTTATAGCAATCCTACCTAGTTTGACGATGCACACATTTAATGCCGATAACATGACATACTTCATTTGGTTACGTTGTACGTTATACCAGCATTTTGTTGGTTTTGGATGAATTCTTTGCCCTCTTTGTGGCATTACGAATTTTCACACCCTCCTCTCTAAACCATCATGCAACAGGATTATAACCGTAATAAGGCCATTCAATTGATATCAAAATTCTCTCTTATTTGAAAAAAAGCTCTCTCTCTCTGTGGCAAAAAATTTGGATTTCCGACCCAACATTAATATATTATATATATATATTTATATTTATGACTGATGTTCTCAGTGCAACGGATGACTAAACATGATGTTGCTAAAATAATCAAGAAATCTGAGGATGGCTCCATTATTGTGCCTGTTATAAATAGCCTGATAATCAGCAACAGAACCTACTACGACGTGAATTTGATGATATTCTATCTTGGTCAGAAGTCAACTATTTCAAGATAGATGCGGTGAAAAGTAAGCAAATGCGATTTTCAGTAAACCATTCCAATGATTGTCAGTGCTCAGATGTCTCTCCTGATTATGTAACGAATCCGAACATTCTTGGGATTAAGTTTCTAGCAAACTAAAATTTCACCACCCATGTATATGAATTAATCGGACGTCTGCAGTCGTCTCTCTCTCTCTCTCTTTCTGTGTGTATACGCTTTTATGCCTATACGGTTTAGTATACGTTTCAAAAAGTTTTCGAGTAAAACACGTGCCCCAAAAGTTGACTCCATTATCTCTCCAGAATCAGATATGGTATTTCTGTTTAAGGAAGTGACGAGGGTGCCATTACGCGGATTGACAATTTTGTTAAAAGTTGTTATCATCATGATTTTACATTTTACCAGTATTCAGTTCAAGATTTTTTTTATTCTATGATGGAAAACTCCTTCCATCCTTTGCATAACATTTTACAAGAACATATGAGAGAATGTAACACGCGGCACAATTTCAATTTTTGTAGACCAGAGACGAAGACTTGAATTCCACAATACCTTTGTAATCGAGTTCTACCTCTACCATTTAAGTGCATTTTTTACATGCATCTAAACAGTTGCCTCATTACTTTTCTATATGATTGCAAATAATATGAAAAGCCTGTATTTGGCTTTTAATGTAATAAATCATAGTTCGTAGTACTCATCATTTTAAATGCTGAATTATAGAGCATAATAGTCATGTCCATTCACCTAGTGACATTTAGTAAATTTATTCTGATGATATTAAGTAAAATATCACGGGCATCAATATTATCTTCATTTTGCTTATCATTATCAGTACAAAAATGTTGACTTAACAGACATGTGTACTATGCTTTATCGTGAATAGAATAGAATAATACACTACAGTGGCATTATCATTTGTGGTAAAGCGAAGTCCCTTACTCTCATTAAAGCTTTGGAAAATTGACTCGCTTGGAGTATCAGAGTTAATCAAATGAAATCATCCGAATTTTCAAGTGAAGTATTTGTCAAGAATACCAAATTCAACCATCGACGCAATAATTGAGATGTGAGCAGTAAGCAGCAATGCAAACAAAGAATGTGCCGATCCTCAGGGAATTTTGTAAAGCATCAAATAGCTACATTGAAGATGAGAAGTTTCATATGCAAAGATAATGCAAGAAGGAAGAACTCTGATAGCAGATATCCCAAGAGATGCTGATAATTACAAAAGGAAAAGATTGCCAAATATCAATGTCTTGAGTTTGCATTGCAGAAATCAAGAAGGCAAATATTTAAATCGTTGCAGCCAAATTATGCAGAAAAGGAGACTGATAATTATACTTGTCGATAGCGTGTGGCCATATTCTGAGATCAAAACACTCTGCCTGGAAGAGCTGCCACAAAAGGTGCTGACGATCAATGGGGTGCGGGATAAGGTGCCACTGACCAATAGGGTGCAGGAAAAGATGCCACCGGCCAATAGGATGTCGATAAAAGTACCGCCGACCAAAGGGGTGAGGGAAAGATGCCATTGACCAATAGGGTGCCAGTAAAGGTGCCGCCTACCAAAAGAGTGCGGGAAAAGATGCCACTGACCAATAGGGTGCCACAAACGGTGCTAACGATCAATGGGCTGCTTGATATGGTGCCGACGACCAATAGGGTGTCGCTAAAGGTGTTACTGACCGATAGGGTGTCCGAAAAGTTGTCGCCGGCCAACAGGGTGCCACAAAAGGTGCTAGAGATCAATAGGGTGCGGGATAAGGTGCCGATGACCACCATTTTGCATTGAGAATTGCCAACTACCAATACGGTGCCGCTAAAGGTACCAATGACCGATAAGGTGCGGTAACGAAGCTGCTGACCAAAAGGGTGTGGGTAGAGGTGCCGCCGACCAAAAGCATGCCCGAAAAGTTGCTGCCGGCCAATAAGTTGCCATTGAAAAGGTGCCACTGACCAAAAGGACGACGGAAGAGGTGCCACTGATTACGGAAGCCGGAAAAGATGGTACTGACAACTAAGAAGCCAGAAATCGTGACCAAATGGGTACCGGAAGAAGTTGCTGACCAATAGAGGGCCTTAAGAGATGCCTCCGACCACTAGGTTACTGGAGAAGGTGACTGCTATATACAGTACATGTATATGTAGCAATATGGTGTAATTCATCCATACTTTAAAGAACATTCATATTTAGTCTATGTATTTTTCATCTACGCATGTGGAAAGGGACATTGAAAGATTTATTGAGAAAAAGTTTTTCTCTTGCATTGAAAGATTAATTATTTTTTTGATGATTTAAAATAAAGCGAGAGAAAAATTGCATGTCGAGTGTTCCCATTTTTTCGTCACTACCGAAACACTAATTTTTAAAAATGGGACTGAAATTGATTACAAATTTTTTATATTGATCTGATTTGAGTTTGTGCCTTTTTAGAAGACTTTCTTTTTGACCGGAACTTTTGTCGCATTCATCGAGGACATAGTGGTGAACTCAACTATTCTTAGACATTTAGGAGACGTCAAAATGAACTAAAGTGATCTGACTATTGTATATCACGACTATTGTAAGCAGAGTTGGATACGATGGGTTCAAAGAAGAACATCTGAAAATAACGTTAATAACATCCAGCTATACATTCTAACCCGTCATCAAAAAATGAAATCACACATGTAGGCCTATAGTCAACCATAAACATGCGATTCTATTACTCATGATTTGTATTCGAAACTACGTCTGACACATGTCACTTCGGTGTCAGTTGAAAGGAGTTTCAGCATGCTGAAAAGCAAGTGATTGCAACTTTCTCACAGAAGGAATTTTGAAATACGATCGCTGTCACTATGATTCCGTTACGGAATGAGTATGCATGTAGGCATAGTTCAATAAAAATGCAGTTTTCAATTTCGCGGCAATTTTGTTTTATAATGAAGTCTATAATGAATGTTCTGCTTATTGCGGTATAACTCAAAGCAATCACCGATTTGTATCGGCACTTATATTGTGTACATCCGCCTTAGCGGTAGCTCAATATTGTCTCTGAAGACCGTTACAAATACTAGCGTCCGTAGTGTCCGATTCAAATTTGTTGAGCGAAGGCCCCGAAGTCACTGTGCACAAACATTTTGTGTGATGACCACTCAAATCAAGTCACAGGATAGGCCGACGATGTCTTGTGCGTGGGGAAGGCGTATTGTCCACTCAAAACGGTCCCACGCATAAATTCCCATGAACCGAAACTGGTCAGCGAGTTAATGATGCAACAATGCCCTAACAAGTTACTCATCAAAGGGAAGGAATCAACAGCCAAGCCAACACAAAAATTTAAATAAGAAGGAAATTCAACTCACACAACGAAATATATGAGAATTACAGCAAAACAATGAAGATGCTGTTCTTTATGTATATAGAAGTTACGAATTTCGTTAAATTTGAAAAGAGATGCGCAAATTTGATTCAAGGTTTAATTTCATGGCTGCATGTATTTCATGATAGGGGTCCAAATGAAGTTCTCATTCGTCCAGATTCACGCAAGTTCGGACGCATTATGTTGCATGATCTACTAAATCCTTTCCAATTAGATCACATAATGTTAAATCTTTGAATTTTCTAGGTAATATATTTGGAATATTAGACAACAATTTGGATTTCACAACTTATTGTGTGTGTAATACATTTCGACGTGTTGGTTGTTATTTGTGCCTGAAATCACAACACAGTCCATATCACGTAAATAGGTGAAGTCAGTATAACCCACACATATGTTACAATCTCATCACTATTCCATGAAATCACGTTAAATATATTAAAGACATGCATTTCACATCAAAATATTTTGATGCATTTTAAGCTTTTTATCGTTACATTGAAATAAAATGGCTACATGACACTGCTCCTCTGACGGTTTTTTCATTACATGCCACTGCTGCTTCCAACCCCTTAAGCACGCTAGCAATCTAACAGTAGAATTCAGTATCGCACTACCATTGCTTACATATTTTAATACTTTTATTTTTGCTTAATCAATTGAGAAGACTTAGCATCTTTTTAATACCTTGAATGTTCTTTTTTTGTATCTTATTAAACGTTCTCTGTTAAAGCACACTGTCATAAAAGCATTTGCCTATGCACGAGTATAGAATTTAATTAAACTGATAAATTAAAGTGGTAGTTTTAATCTCTACAGTGATGCATGCTAAGTAGAGGGCATTGTTGTTGTTACACTACATCACGACTTTGTTATAGTAACAGTTGTAAAAACTTAATTATGTTTTCATCTGTCTGCGCTCGCAACAATATCATTCATTGTCTAAGTTAATGTCAAGCTTGTATTCTTGTGGATCGTGTCCGATAACATTAAAAGCGGCAAGTAATTCAAGTTAAACAAAATTTGATTGACTCAGGACATCATTTCACTATCTCAGAAGCCATGGGCACAATCGATGTGCAAACTGCGCCGCTAGGAAAATCACGAAATATTTACCTCAGGTCTTCCCACAGAGTGTTGGGCATTATTCAAATATCCGTGGGTGCTATTTGTTTCTTGATGTGGATAGTTGGTGTCACTATTGGATCTCTGGATGCGACGACCTGGAGTGGATTTTACACTGGAATCATCATTTTTACAGCCGGATTATTGGGATATCTCGCCTATCGAAGAAACAATCGTCATCTCGTCATCGCGTGTATGATAATGGCCATGATTGCTTGTGCAACCGTTGTGGGCACTCTTCTAACAACAACAATGGAAATTATGATCTTCACAATGCAATGGACTGAAGCACTTAAACGACTCAAAGAATATCTCATTATTGGATGCTGTATATTTGAGTTAGTCATTGGCATCATTCATGCTTCGTATGCCTATGCAACAGTCTGTCCCTGTTGTTGGCCTACTTTGGGAAGCACCACGCCTGGAAGAACTCCTAAACAGAATCCTACAACAGCAGATAATGTTGTGGATAATGTTTTGGTTGAAATGAGTGGTGCAGACTTAGGAGAGAAGGAAATCGCTGTGAATCTGGTATCAGATGATGAAATAGAGGAATTGAATACCGTATTAGACACTGCATCAGCCGAAGACACCTGAGATCTCATAGATCGGGAAAATTGATGAACTTCTCAAAAAGCAGGCAGCTAATCTTACAAGACTATTATTCCCTTCAATGTGAAGAAATATTTGCTTTCTATATTTCATAATGAATTCCTTTAGAAAGTGGCGCATATGGTTAGAATACCTGAAACTTTGCTGAATTTCGAAACGCTTTTAGATTGTTACATTTTCTGCCAAGGTTTACATAAAACTTGCCAGACGAACTTGCACTCAAAAGCACACAAAATGCTTTTCATGAAACATGCACTGGTTGTAGTCATGAAGTCAGGTATATATTACAGAGTGCTAGTTTGCAGGATAGATAAATAAACGCAGAGCTGCCTGCTGTGCAATCCTTCAGCTTGTTCAGCCATTCTAGATATTTTAAGCTAGTTTGGGCCATTCCGAGCAGTACTGACGAGCTCTTGTACGGTGAAACGCAGCGTCTACCGTTGCCAAGAAATTTTCGTATTTAAATTGTTCAAGTCTGAGGACATCTTTCTATTCTATGCCCAGACGAACTGGCACTCAGTAATCTTTATGATATACATATAAAAAGTGGCAAATAAGTTGTTATACACTGAATGTTAAAGAAAATCATCAATGATATCTGTCTTTCTATCAGTGTTAGAGCAGATTTCTCATCATAAATTAATGATTTCTGCGACCACTTTCAATGCGAAATGTATTGTGAGATATGAAGATATCTTTGAATCTATGAATCTAAATGTTTAATCTGATGCAATAAATCGCAAATGAATTGACTCTCGAAGAGGGAATTTCCTTTTTTTTCAAAATGTAGCCTGTGAAAGCAACTGAGCAGTATAAAGAAACCTCTCAAGTCTCCTCTGCCAAATCGGGCTATGATTTATCAGAGACATATTTGATGCCGCTGGATCTGTTAATGACTCTCCTCGTTCTTGCTGACAACACTGAAAAATCAACATGATCGCTGAAGCACGTACTTGTCGAAGCTCCTCAAGCATTAGCTCGACTTGCATTACTGAATTTTGTATTAGCAGTATCAACCATTTGTATCTATGCAATCCATTTTGAGAGAAATGGATTATCACCCTTTGTCTTACGTACATGTACATGTATCTTGACTAATCACCGGTCTAACGGAGGACGATAATGATGACTGCTTATAATTTTGGGAAGTGCTCGCAAATCACTCTGAAGTGACGTTCCCCGTGAAATTGTGAGGTCTGAGGAAGCGCAGATCAAACTGTCGAACCACGTCAATATACGTAGCTTTGGCCAATATGGTGGAACTCTGAAAATCCTCACAAGCCAAACGAAAGGCTTTGAATGAGCCTGGTGTCACAGTCTGGGCCGTCACTTCTTCTTCATGAATTGTAGGTCCAGCGATCTTTGATTTCACGAAACTGGTGAATTTTGCTACAGCAGCTTTACAAGAGGCTATTGCTTCGGGTCTTCGACAAACAGGAATTTTAAGAACTTTATTTCCGACAAGATAGCGCTCCCCTCATTACGCAACAATATTAATATTAATGAACTAACTTTACTCAGTCAGACAGATGGATTGGACGGCATGAGAGCATTGAATAGTCACCTCTATCACCTGATTTCACGACTGAGGAGCTCTGCATCTAGGTTGCAGTCAAAGATTCTGTGTATGTCAGAAACCCTCAGGGCAAATTTGATCCTCAGACCTCCATTCGTGTAATAATCATGTTCATGCTGACAATGACTTGTGTTAGAGACTATTTTATACATGAGGGTTAATGAATCTAATATATAGGGTCAATACCCAATGCAAAAATTCTGGGTGCTCCTGTTGGCAATGAAAAGTTTTGCGCTGATTTTGTGACCAATAAGCGACAATCATCTTCCTTTCTCCTAAAAGAGATTGCAAAATTGCATCATCCACAAATTTCCGTGAAGCTGCTGAATGTATGCAGTGGCTTCTGTAAATTTGCTTACATCGCTCGTTTTGTTTCCAACAGTGTGACTAAGTTGGACTCAGATGTGATGCGGTGCCAAGAAGATTCTGTATAGGCATCCAACTGACAGAGAGAGGGAGAGAGAGAGAGAGAGAGAGCTAGACAACAAGCTGTGTTCAGTCTTGAGTGTGGTGGACTAGGTTTACGCTCTGCAAGCAAACATGCATCAGCGGCCTACTTATCATCCATTATCAGCACATGCTCTCCATCGGTGCATATGAGCGGAGCAGTAGAACTTTTCAATCAGCACGTTGAATTATGTGACCAAATCAATGTGAATGATATTCGTGGTAGTTGTAGCAGACAAAAGAATTTATCAAAGAAAATCGACAAAAATTACTATCGAAATCAACAACTGCGGATCGAGTTCGTTTACTTTCGGTTACAACACCTCAGGATTCGGACAGGTTATCGGCCACTCCTAGTCCAGGTCTTGGTCAACACCTTGAACCAAATGAAGTTCAAATGTTTGTCAAGCTGCGTCTGGGACTTCCAATTACTGGGGAGAACTTGACGTGTCCAGTGTGCCGCCCAGAACAAGCAATGGACAGATCAGGTTTCCATGGATTAACCTGCAAACGCGGACCTGACATTGTTCGGCGTCATAACGAGATCCGGAATGTCATTTGTGATCTTTGTCGTCACGCATCTCTGATCCTCGTCCAGAACAAGGTGATGGACTCGAAGACTCACGGCAGCTCTCCCGTCCTACAGACATTTTGGTGCCATCAAAGGAAAATTAACAGTGAACTTGTATTCATAAGTTCACCATTAATTTGCCACTGAAGATGGTCATGTATGATGACTAAAACATGTTTGGTAACTTAATAAAGAATATAGCAAAATGAAGTATCTTCGGCTATTATCTTTGAAAGCTACATTAACATGAACTTATAAACTTCTGGCCTAAGGCCTTCGATTCATGAGTTCATGCTTGAATAGTCCCTGCATTATATTTCGAAATCGGTTGGAGTCAGGGAAAAAACCAAGGTGTTCGGTTCACGTTTTCTTAAAAAAGACACGATGCATTTCGTGCACCTCCGGCGCACATGTTCACGCGAATAATAAAGACATGGCACAGTTGGTGACAGACGCTCAGACGATGACATCATAGCGAGGATGATGTGTAGCTACAGTGCTAAAATAAATAATGTACTCAAACGAATACTACTAAAATTAAAAAACAAAAGTAGAAGGACAAAGTCAGAAAAAAGGAAAAAGAGAATTGAAAGTCGAGTATCATAGTACCTCACTCCACACAGATCCAACGTTGCATTCCACCTTGTTGACACTGTTGAACTTCTTGGACCACAACGATTCTTTGATGACACGTCTTACAGTTGACAGCGATCCCATATACCGAAGACGTGTCATCAAAGAATCGTTGTGGTCCAAGAAGTTCAACAGTGTCAACAAGGTGGAATGCAACGTTGGATCTGTGTGGAGTGAGGTACTATGATACTCGACTTTCAATTCTCTTTTTCCTTTTTTCTGACTTTGTCCTTCTACTTTTGTTTTTTAATTTTAGTAGTATTCGTCTGAGCACATTATTTATTTTAGCACTGTAGCTACACATCATCCGCGCTATGATGTCATCGTCTGAGCGTCTGTCACCAACTGTGCCATGTCTTCATCATTCGCGTGAACATGTGCGCCGGAGGTGCACGAAATGCATCGTGTCTTTTTTAAAAAAACGTGAACCGAACACCTTGGTTTTTTCCCTGGCTCCAACCGATCATGAGTTCATATTAACCTCGAATTCCATTCATCATCTATTCCGTAGAATGTTAGATTATGGATGTTTTTACGACTAGGGAAAACGTATTGCTCTGGAAAGAATGCTCTATTTGATAGCAAATTTCAAAATTCAACAATAACAAATTCAATAAAAGATATTCATGAAATATGGGAGACGTGAAAGATATCCTGGCACTTGTGGTCGATATCTACATGTAGTTAACAACCTTAGCATTGTTCAATGTCAGTATCAGAGACAATTTCTGCAATCTGTGGAGAATATCAACTTCCCTTGTGTGAAGCAACGTCATCGCAATTAAAAAGTGATCAAATTGTGTTGGTGATGGCTGGGAATTCAAAATAATGAATAAGGAGCACTTGTTGAAATTTTTGAAGGTTGTCTTGTCAGGTATTTGTGATTTCTTCGGTAGTCAGCCGCATTATTTTCATGGATCTTTTTGTGATTTCTTCCAACTTTAATGCTGTAACTTTCTTCTCTTTGCTTGTTGTAGACGTTACAGTATTTTATAAAGACAATTTTCGTTTTTGATTGATGAATTAAGTCTAAGAAAAGTATTTGATGAGGAAATCGGCCTACTGCTTATTGCTTCAGCCATTCACAGTGTTTGATTTGCTATCGTTAAATACTTTTTAGCAGTGCATCACTATGTCAGGTGAAACATATTTATTTCTCGGTAAAATTGCACAGTAGATATGAAAATGCTTCAACGTGATCTATTGAAGAGAACACACTGATAATTGCGATTTCTAATACCCTCAAATCTCTACCAAAATTGCACGTGCTTTAAAAAAATAATACCCGCTACACACTTAAAATATTTACGTAGGTCAATCGATTAATAATTGAATCCTGGGTTGTTTCTGGTTTGATAATTTAAAAGCAACAATGATATGAGGACCTTATACTTATTTGAACAATAACAATTTGCTCTCTCTGAAACAGTTAGACACCGATTTAAATTGCTCCACACGAAGTGGTGAGGCATATCTTCTTCTTGGATTTGTCATCTTCCTCCTCATCACAACATTCACTGGTCCTTCTCACAACAACCTTTTTCCCTTCAGATATCTGGATACATGATGTTGCACTAGAGTTTTCATCTTGGCACAATTTTTGAAATATTTCTTTCATCTGCGGAGAGCTCACGATAGACCAAAAGACCGGAATCACTACTGTGTCCAGTCGGGAAATCTTTGTTCGCCTTAACGAGTGATTGGCATAAACCGCTCAATATTTGAATCAGCAAACAAATTTTTGATGTAGTCTCCCACAACTTATTTTCTCCGACGGGCTGATCTTTGAACTATTTTTCTGACTTGGGGTTTTCCAAAGGCTGAAGATAAAAATGATTCACGTTTTTCCTGTAATCGGTCGGAGACAAATGTAGAGGTCGGTGACTTACGGAATCTGGGTCACTCAGGAACTGAATTTGAGAATTCTATGCAAACCGTATTTGACGATGTTCCTTTCTGGCTATGAATCCGAAATTTAAGCCAATTAAATAAATCAATGTTTTTCAACAGCTTTCGAGGAGATTCTGTTCCCAAATGATTGTCTGTCCAAAGCCTCTCTTCAAATTCCTTAGAAATGCAGTTTGTTTTTTTCTTGTAGGCTGATTCCTTCTATTGTTGCACTCTTCATGCAAGCATGTAGAGCTTGAACTCCCTTAGCAATGAGCTCAGCGTCTTTGAAAAAGTTCCATTCACATTCAAGCTCATAGTGAAGATAATGGAATAAAGAAGAATTAGCCCATTCCCTACCATGCACTCTGTGGGAGTGCAACTCTAAGAAATGATGTGACATGGCCATCTCAAGGAATTTTTACCAGCAATTTTACCTGATTAAGTTGAATATACTATCCAATAATAAAACAAGAAAAACAAACATTTGTTTTAGTTTGCTTTGGAAGGGCGCGCATTCAAAGTATTCATTTTTTCAAAATGGCGACTACTTCAGGCAACCGAAAACGGTGAGTATGGCTACCATATTAATATGATTTATTTTAGATTCAATATATCATAGATTAATACTTACATACAATATGAAAATACGTTTTTTTGGTTGTATTGCTATTTACATTATGTCATTGGTAATCGCGAAAATACATTTGCACTCTCACAGAGTGCATGGGATCGAGAGGGTAGGTGTACATATTTCCGTTTTTTAAGAAAATTGATGTCAACGCTATAAAGATGGTATTGATGAGTTTCTAAAATGATTTATTTATCTAATGTAGTTTAGGCTCAATAAACATTTTTATCTAGTTGAATATCTGCTGTTCCAGTTGTAGATGTACTGAATTGGAATACTTCGTGATGCGACGTTATTTTATATAAACGTCGGAAAGTTGTTTGAATTCTAAAATAGGCTCATTGATGTAATATGATGTAATTGATCGATGTCACCGTCATGCTCTAACATAGCTATCATTATCATTTGAGGATAACGAATATATCCTAAAACTAAAACATGAACAAAAAATGTACTTTGCGGGGTTCGACCCCTGCACTACCAGTCCGTTAGCAGAGAGTATTCTAGACAACTCAGCTACTGACGTTTTGCTGCTACTGCTACCGTGCGAAACTAATATCGCAATTGCTCTATTGTCAGTAGTATACATATACGTGTTTTTTTTTCAGGAAGGCAATGCTGAAGAGGTCGCTGCGATAATTGCAGACTTCAAAGATGATTTAGAAAGTGGCTATATCTTCATTCAACCTCCTGAAAATGACCAGAGCGATGGAGACAGTGCAGACGAGGAAACCTTTTGTGTTGATAATTTGTCTGCCTCCCAGCATCGAGTCCCAGCATCAGCATCGATTCATTTGCAAAACGGCGAAACCGTTAGCATAGGAGATGAAGATGATGACGGAAATTATGAACTAAATTCGAAACCAAGAGAGGACAATATTAGTCATTTGTCGTCCGATCTAAAATGGCGCAAAAATAAGAAAATGCGAAAGAAGGATTTATCTGAGAATCCATTGGCGGATAATATGACCAATTTGAATTTGTCTGATATGTCAACAACAAGTTTGTTTGAATTATTTTTGATGACGAGGTGATTGACTATTTGGTAGAACAAACTTTTCTCTATGCCAAGCGTGACAAGATGAATCATAATTTTAGTACAACATCCTCTGAAATGAAACTTTTTTTGTCAATTCTGATCATCTCCGGCTACTGCCAGGTACCAAGAATGACAATGTATTAGGAGACAAGTTCGGATTGTAATAACGAAGCCATATCATCATCTATGTCACGCAATCGCTTTCAAGAGCTTCTCCGTTTTCTATACAGAGATAACTAATGGAGATAAGTTTGCAAAATTACGATATTTCTTTACTCTTATGAAAGAAAGATATATGTATTATTTTTCAAAGGAGCGATGTTTATCGGTAGATGAATCTATGGTGCCATATTTTGGCAGACATTCTAGTAAGCAAAGAATCCAATGCAAACCGATACGCGTTGGATATAAGATCTGGGTCATGGTCTCTCCACTCGGCTATGTGATTCAGTTTGAGCCTTATCAAGGCGCCAAGAACAAAGATCCGATTAGAAGTACGAGCATGTCATGGAGTCTAAGAGAAAGTGTTGTTCTTGACATAATTTCTGAATTGCCTGATAAGATACCGTTTACAATTTTCTTTGAAAATTTATTCACGTCGATTCGTCTCTTGAGGCACCTTAGTGATCTAGGATATGGAGCATAGCAGCGGGCACGATTCGCTCAAACCGTCTCGGAAAGTGTCCAGTAGATGTTAAACAAATCGACAAGAAGGAGCGCGGAGATTTTGAACAATTCGTGGATTCCAACGAAGAAGTTGCCGTAGTCTGTTGGAAAGACCGGAAAACCGTCCTGATGGCGTCTAACTGCTTTGATGCATTTCCTGTTTCACAAACAACCAGATGGAGTCGTGAAAAAAAGACTCGTATCACAATTGACTTGCCAAACATTATCCATCAATACAACAGAGCAATGGGAGGTGTTGACCGAGCGGATCAGAATATTGCTCGTTATCGGATCTCAATTCGGATGAAGAAATGGTGGTGGCCTCTATTCGCCTGGAATATTGACATGATAATTCAAAATTGTTGGTTGCTACATAGATTTCATAATTCATCATCGCCAGATTCTCTTTCTTTCCGCAGAGAGATTGTTTCTGTACTTATGACAAAATATTGCCCACAGCGGTCATTTGGAAGGCCCATTCGGCCCTTGTCTTCCAGCAATCAAAATGCTCTCGCAGACATTAGTCATGATGGAATGCATCATTACCCTGGTGATTCAGAGAGACAATTGCGGTGCAAAGTCTGCAACAGAAATACGAAGAAGATCTGCGAAAAATGTGGGATTGGACTTCATCTTTAGTGTTTCGCATTTTTCCATAGTGGTTGAAATATCTTTTTCGCAATCGGCTATCTGCAAAACTGTTAGTTTCATGTTTGTTAAGAAATAAATAGACACATTTGAAGCATTTGGAAAGGATATTTGATATGATTATTTTAATTTAGTAATTGACTAAGCGAAGTTATAAGCGAAATTAATAATCCTACAATGTACGTATAATACTTTTAGTATAAATAAAGACATGCAAATACTTAAACGCATAAGCCAAAATCAGATGAAAAGTACACGTATCCTCCCATGCACTCTGTCAGAGTGCAAGAACTATTTTTCCATTTCTGCAAAAATTTTCTAATTTGGTGGAAAATTAAGTCATACCCTTTCTTAGAGTGTCGTACATCATCAGAAACCCAAATATCATCATCTGAAAAAAAGTTGGGATTTAATGGGTTAAATTGTCTCAGACTCTCTTGTACCGTCCTTTTTCCTTATATCATTAATGAAAAGTGGCAGTAGAGAAGCGACATTACCTTTTGACATCCCTTCAATGGAGTTCAATACGATAAGTTCTGTTGAATTACTTTGTAAAATATGCTGATTTCTAGCATCATTGTATTCTCTAAACTTTTTGTAAGCCCAATTTTCTTTGTAAACAGTTGCATGAGGCATCATCTCCTTCATTTTTTCATTTATATCTTCTGGAGTAGAAAAATGTTGAGGCGGTGCTGAATAAGTCATTCTTGAACGAAATTGTTATGACGTATCATGACTTAAAATTTGGAATACAAACACTGCGAGGCTACAAATGGTAACATAGCAAGTTACAGCATGCAAAACTTACTTGGCTGCATAGATAAACTATAGACTTCTAAATTTCTCTGGACAGATAGGTGAGCAAAATTTGAAATCATTTTATACATGTTCAGGCCAACCAACATTTGTGTTACAGAAGATCGAATTTTGCAGCTAATCGAAGTGATAAATGACTATTTTAAAATATACCATGATATTAACTATTTTCCGGTAGTTATTTTCAATGGAATTCCATCAAAAATATCTATGTGTATGGTATTTTCTATTATCAAACAGGGAATACAGCTAAAATATCCATGTGGATATCTATGTGGATACCCACTTCTAAATATGCCAACAATGTACGTGTATACATGAACATGAGAACTTGTCACACAGCAATGTCTAATTGTTTTTAACGGTACTCGTACCATTATTGATCACGACATTGCAATTGTTGAAATTGAATATGAGAGAGTCTCTTCCACTTCCACACGGTTTTGAAACCTTGGATAGAGTTGTTCCATCGAGAATGGCAGAACAGTTTTCCAGGTGAGTATCTGCGGTTCTTTTGTAACATCTGACCCCTGCCAGACTTCTGTGACCCGTACGTTCCATGATGAATTGTTCGTCAATGTTGTTCTGATAAAGTCTTGCTGCGCATGTCGCACGAAGGGAATGGTTACTTTTGCTGCTTGAATCTATTCCAGCTTGATCACATATTGATTTCATAAATTTGTTGAGCTTGTTCTTGCCTATTGGCTTAGATGTGTACCAACATAAATTGTTTGGCTTTTTTAAAGGTTGCAGATAGAAGCGATTTGAGCTTTGAGGTCGTTTACTGAGGAAAAGCTCCATCAAAGTTACATGGCATCTTGATCTGTTCGATACATTCTCAAAATGTACTACTTCCTTGGTTTTGTGCCTCAAGTTATTCAAACCTCCTGAATTTGTTTTCGAATGTTTTTCATGGTAGACTAGACATCGTTTGCCGTCACGAACTTCAAAAGAAAATTGCTCAATAAGGAGATGTACGTGTTCCTCACCGCCTCGAAGAGCAAAATTAAATCCATTCAGGTAAAACAGAGCATATAATAATGACTGTCCATCGGAGGACCCCATTGCATGGTTCCATAATAATTTTTCCTCATTTTCACTTATCACATCAGCCGACTTCGATTTCAAACTGGCACCGCTTTCAGTGGATATTCTCATCGATGAATCAAGACTCACTGTCAACGCTGAAAACTTTTCATCTCGAAAGAAGTCGACTTTTCGTGTAAGCGAAATATGTGATTGTATTCCCGCAACAATCGACACGAGAGATCTGCCTTCACCATTTGATTTCCTTACTTCGTGAATGAACTTAGTCATAAGTTGGCATAATGCATCATCGGATAAGTCACATATGTTTGAATTTACATAATCCAGTCGTTCTTTTCTCCAAGATTCAAATATTTTATTTGCTCATTTATTGCGCTTTTTGGTGTTCTTGTTTGTCACTGATTTACTCAATTCATTCAGCTCTTGTTGTGAGTAGTTGGCAAATCTGCTGTAATTCGTGTTGTGGTTTTGCAAATCACTTAGTAGTGGGAACAGATCTCCAATAGTTTCAAATTCATCATGTGATATTATATTCGGATCGTGATTGCCGATGAATCCATTAGTGAGGTCTACCAGAGGTTTGACAATGCCCAATTTACCATCCATGTCTGGCAAATGTTTACACTAAAATTGTCAATGCAACCGAAGTAGATCTATATGTACGCGTAATAAGAATTCTATGATGCGTTGATCACAAACAAATTTACAATTCAAATCAAAGGGAGTTATCTAAATAACTCCCATAAAAAATATCATGGAATATCTTATACATAATCTCCTGTGCGATTCAATCGAATGCAAAATACCAAGCAAATATACCGCAGCTGGTTTTCAACCGAAATGCAATGATGGTGCAGCATCAATACATTCCTCTGCATAACAAGGAAAATTGAATCTGTAGTTGCATCTACATAGATAAGCATCATAAGCATTCCCAACCTGATCAGCCACTTCTGAGGGGTTGGAACAGATATGCAGCGATCCGACCTGTGATGGAGACTCTTCTGAGAACAATGACAAGTACTCGAGAAAGTACAGCTGGATAATCTTGAGAAGTGTTTTGACTGGATAGGTCAAATGACTGGAGCAAATTATTTTATCTCCATGCGTCACCGCACAGAGATTGACAAGAAAATACAGACAATTTCTTTATTGAAGTTTTCCGGACTCAGTCTGAGAAATATTGATAACAAAATATCATGCAGTCAACCACAGAAGATGAAATGTACACAGGATGTAAATGTTTGCATGCAAAGACTGATTTCAATATGCATCCTAATAATTGAGATGATGCAGTGGTGCGTGTTGCCTTTCACTTCAGAAATGTAAAAAAATGTGATTCCTGTTGTGAATGCACTGTCAGAAATATTAAATCGGCAATGTTCGACATCCTTGAAGCTGCAAAACTGCTGAATAAAATTTATCATGGTGTCTTTCCTTCAGACGTATCTGTGCTTCAACCGTGCATTCTTTGCTGGAAGGTATTCTATGAGATCAAGTTGTCTAAGAAAATAGCTTCTTACTTTAAAAATGAAAAAAGGTGCTCAGAATATCGATATATCATTTTTCCTGGTGACTTTTTCGCTTACTTCTTCGCAAAATCTTGCTGTACACACGGAAATGAATCAGATTGCCGAATTTCAATTAAATATTTTAACAACATGTGCAAGAAATACGTTCATGACATCGAAAAATTGTTCATGAAAAAATCGCAAAATTAGCAAAAAAACTAGGTCTAGCACATGAGTTTAACGCATAAACATGCAGTCCCATGCTTCCTAACTCCCAATGTACATAAATATACATACGTTCTCTACAATTTGAAAACGCTTGATGACTCTCTATTTGTAAGGTAGTCAAATTGATGATTGCTGACCTGATCATGTAAAAAGCCAATTTCAACCTATCTGTACAGAGAAATTTAGAAATCTATGGATAAACTATGGAGCTCTAAAATCTAGGAGTCCATGGACAAAGCCCGTGAAGCAGATTTCTACAGCGCATGAGCATCTTCATGTATAGATATTGCACTTAGATTAACAGCTGAAATTGATTAGCTCCTTTTACATGTGGATGTCTAACGATGATATCTGCATCTATGCGTTAAAAACTATATTCCTATAATTTTTTACAAGCTATTATCATACAAAAAAGGTCATGAAGTTACAAAGTGAAGGGGGAAATGGTTCAAATGAGCAGTGTGAGCTATAATTGGTCATGAATAATAAAAGGTCATGAAGTCACAAAGTGAAGGGGGAAATAAATGGTTCAATTGAGCAGGTGAAATTGCTATGGGCATCACAGTGCATCAGACTAACGCTCAGACGCCTGTAGAGCTCTCTTGTTGTATTTTTGAGAGGCATCTGTTGCTGTATAGATAGACGGACAGGTAATCTTTTCAGAAATTCATTTACAATGTCACCAAATTCTCCAAAAACAGACATTGCAAATGGAACACACATCCAGCAAAGCCGATCACATTTCTCATCATTGTGTTCCCTCTTTCGTTGCTCAGCTACAGCAACACATGATCCCACGTTTGTACTCGCACTATGTATAATTGTTGTTGCTTTAGGATGCACAACCGTAAGATCAAGTGCAGCTGGTCGACCCAGATTCCACACAGGGAGTAGGATGTCTGCTGGTCGGGAAATGTCATCATCTTGCCTTGCTCCTCTTTCAACATGTGGCCGAAGAGAAGCAAAACGACAAAAATCAGCAAGGTCATCTCTCATCTTGTTATGCCTCAGTCATATTGATGTCTGGACCTCGGCGACAAGTCAAAGGGTGATATCCAAACTGTCATGGTGTACCTGCGGCAAGTCGTGTCAGATGAGAACACATCCATCCCAAGCCACCACTTTCCAAGAACAGACATCTCATTTGCTTGAAAGTTTAAATTCAATCCAGTTGAAGGAACCACTTGTAACAAGCTTGATGAATGAGGAACTGAAACTGATAATAATCTGGCTTTATCCATGGTAAAAGCGTTCTCTAACATTGACTCAAACTGCGATTTCTCGATGTGAGTTGAGAGTAATCTTTGACTGGTTGGCAAATCACTTGAGCTCTTAATTTCATACTCCACCTTAACTTGAGAGTTGTAATGAAGAATTGCAAGATATAATCCATAGCCTATATTGGATGTCCATGTACGTGTCACGTCAGATGTCTCAGGCCTATAGCCCTCCTAGATTTCTATTGAGCGGCCTTTCTTCAATATCCATGATTATGCATAGAACTATATTTAACACAGTTTCTACATAGATTTCTAGAAAGTACTTAACAAAGTTAATACATGACTTGCTAGTGCATCTAATGCATCCACTCTCTGGCAATTGCACTCATAATAGAGATATCTGTTTAGAAAACTCTCGCTTTCGGCTCGAGTTTTCAGCAGATATCTGTATTTTTCGAGCAATCACCCATCGTGAATGCATAGTAAGCCATATATTAACTATTGTATTTCACTCTCGATGGCTTTGGAGGTCATAGAAATGATTGAAATGAGTTTGAAATGCATTATTGCCCGGCATTGGAGGGTTGCACCATTATATGCCCGCCAATTTCACATAGAATTCTCACCGCACCAGATAGCCATGAACCGTCGTTCGTCACTCCAGCTTCAGAATCCATAAATGAATGAATTGGTAAATGGATATTTCAAATCATTTTTAGATAGAAATGTGAATTTCAAAGTCTATTCACATTTGCAAACATTCATAGACTTTCAAACCTGTCATGAATTAAAATCTATTGAGAGAGCAAACTTTCATAGATTTCAATAAAAATCAATCAAAAATTTCTTCATCTCTCCATTATCGGTTACTAACAGTGATCAATAATTGCAATATTCATAGACTTCTCAAGAGTTACATACAATAGCATTATATCATGGATTTTTAGGGCAGTAACATCAGACATAGGCGAGGCTGCGTTAGCAGCCGAGACTGTCTGATATTTCTGCCCGCAAAATCCATGATATAATGCTACATTAATGAACAATGCTTTGTTGAACTTCAATCAAAGCTTCCTATGTAAATAATAACAGACCATCACAAATGAAAGAGAATCGATCTCAAAAAGGACGGGAGCTACTGACACTTTCTTCCCAAATTCGCGCACAAAGGGCTTGATAGCATCGATTTGTACAGTAGATATTGAGTTGAAGTTTTTTTTAGTTGTAGTAAGTCACATGATTCAGTTTTTGATGTCTGAGAGCCTCTTCAAAATGAGCAAATTTCATGTTTTGACTTAATTTTGGCGATTTTACTCATTTTGTAGAGGCTCTCAGACATCAAATACTGAATCACGTGACTCACTTCAACTTTTATATCAAAGTTGATGGTCTGAACTCAATCATGTTTCAAATTTCATGGCATTCTGATAAATAGTTTCTTTTATGCAAAAGAAAATGTGCGAAAATTGCCAAGTGTTTCTCAATCCATAGATATTTCTTGAATTTTGCCATTGGATTCCTATGGGAGTCCTTTAACCTAACCTATAACCGAAAGCGACTGGCTGTGACATTTAAGAATTTGATTTTTGTATTCAGCGTTTCAAGATATACAAATCGATGCTGTTAAGCCCGTTGTGCTCGAATTTAGGAAGAAAGTGTCAGTAGCTCCCGGACCGATGATCATTTTCAGTATACGTTCATCATGCACATTTGGAATAAAATTTACCAGTACACTAAGAAGATCAGACAGTATATCATCAAGGTTGAACCGATGACTGGAATATTCAAGGCATCATTCTTTTGGAAAATTTTGATAGTCTTTTTGATTCTTTCAGATGGCAAACATTTGAAGTCCTCGATTTGAATTTGTCATATTTTGATTTTAGGTTGACTACTGCTTAAGTGCTTGTATCAATAATGACATGAAGAAGGATCTTTATAGTCGTCAATAGACCTCTAACATGTTTTAAAGCTTCACAGATGCATGCTCAAAGAATTCAATGCGAGTAGTCATTAAAGCATTTTCATATAAACAGTAAGAAATGCAAGAAACTGATTTATATTGACTTCTGATGTCGGCCAGCAGAAAATTAAGGGCCGCATGATTGCTATTGAAAGTCTTTTCTTGAGCCAAGCCCTCTCACCTTGCTTCTCACGCAGATCTGCGGCTGCATCAGAAATGGGGTGACCGAGTGTTTTCACGAACTTTTTCGTGGATTCACCTGTACACACGCACACCTGTAGTCTCAATGATTTTTGATTTAGCTGCATAATACTCGCATACTAGGCTACAGGATTTCTCCAAGTGTCTTTGATAGTATCTATATGAAATTAAGCAAATCACAATCAATTAACTTTGTTATAAGTACCAAAGCTACTCTAACTTCATACCTAAAGTAATTGATACGTGAATTGCTATTAAAGACATGACAAGCCGCAACGTTTTGACTGCTTGAGCTTATTCAACCCATCATGCTAGAGAAAGACTGCGGAAACATAGCATATTTGAAGACAATGTCAGCATCACCAAAGGTAGGACCAGTTGCTATACATCATCAGCTTTGAAATATGAAATCGATCTCACCATATGAATTCACCATCCAGATCTTGCCAACAGCAGTCCATTGATTTCGTTGAGCAATATACCAAAAGAAAGCTCAGAAAATGCATTTCGCCTCATGTATGAATCAAAAATTACGAGCTGCAAATAGAGCGATTTTCATATTTTGACCATTGTCCAGCAAGCAGAGCAGCGGATACAAGTTTAGAACAGCTTATTTGAAAGCTGAGAGTGCAAGCTCTCGAATGACGTACGACAAACACTGTAAACTGTAGACAGCCAAAAATCAGACAAAATAACAGCCAAAATGATCAGATAATTGCAACAGACAACATGAGACAATGAACAACCAAAAGTGGTTTTTCAGAGCAGACAAGATGAGACAATTACTCGCCAAAATATCAGACAATTCTGTCTACTTTTCTAGAAGTATGATCTCTCAAACTCAAAGTGTTTAAATATGATCAAACTATTCAACTTCAGCTAATGGCAACTAGTCACTCCTAATCACATAGGTTCTAACTCTGCTCCACTCATTCACACTCGCATTATGAACAACTCTGACACTTTACAAGTCCGCTGTGTCAATGTCAACTTTAGGGAGGTATATAGATCCTTAAAAGCTGTAAAAAAACCTTGTAAAAACAGAATTAAAAGATGGCATCAATACGTCAAATATCCAGACCTGTTATTGCCATGCCTCAAGGTGTATACAAAGAACCCTACTTATTTACAACATTTACTTAGTTTGCACAGTACTTATTTGCAGTATATTCTATAATTGAAAATTATCAAGGATACCATCCAATTTCAATAAAAGTGTATATATTATTCATAAGTAGTATGATAGGCAGTAAACGCAATAATGTAAATTAGTTCGTGCGATGAGACAAAAATTGTCTGACAAGCAGGAAATTTGTCTGATAATACGCAGTAAGTGCCAAAATACTGATGTGCCTCACAAACTGTCCGATAAGTGGCTGTTTACAGTTTACAGTGCATTGTTGTGCGACACGATTGGAAGACATTGCAGTTTGACATCGATTGAAGTTTGACATAATTCACGTGGTCCGTTTTCAATCAACTCTATCAAAAAGATGTTCCGAAGTAGAATAACGTTGCAGACGATGCATGGAAATTTGAGTGTCATTCCCCATTAATCGTGCCACTTACATTATTTTCTGATTGAAAATAGAAATCTGTGCAAAAGATGTAAAAGAATATCTTTTTGAAGTGGACGCTGCTTTTCAAGATAGAATAATTATTGAAGTTGCTGATAAAAGCGGATTTTAGAAAGCTTGGTAATCAGCAGTAGAAAGTTCGGCAGTTTTTGTCGCTCCTATCTGACATTTCACAAACTAGCATATCACACGCAAGGGCATTTTATTACATCACAAATATACAACGCACAGCACTTTGATACCATCTAAATTTGGATATCTTGTAAAAATGTCTCATTTATATGCAGCAAACAACAAATTTATTGGTCTACATTTACAATTTTCATTGTTTTATCGAAAGATCGGCGACATCAAAGGATTAAAACTAACATTAATCAAAACGACAATCTAACGACCACTTCAGTGACAAATTTTCAAATTTTCACTCTTCTTCAAATTAAGGTTCTGACAACCTCACATGAAGTACTCTACTCTGTCATATTGTTGATCGTCGCAGTATTCTCGTTGACGTCATTACTGACAGAGAACTTAGAAAAAATGACTTACTCTCCGCTCTACATGAAATTTTGTATTTTTGCTTTTTCTATAAAGTTCTAAAAAAATACAAAATTTTCAGTAATTGAAGTTTATATTTACAGATTGCGGCAATAAAAATCGTTTAATATAAAGGGCATGAAAATAATATATGTAGAGTCAGACAACAACATAAACGAGAGTGTTTCAAATGCACTGAAACGTGTGTAAGTAGTTGAGATGCCTGATCATCTTAGTGGGACTCTTCAGTTCAGAATATTGCCGCTGCCATTGAGGTTTTGTCAACTTTGTTGTGCAGAGAACTGATAAAGTATTTAACTAAATCTTATCACCTCTCCAGGGCTGTGGGAAGTGGCAACGAGTGCATGTTGTACTTGAATATCTGACTGTTCCGTCCAAGTCATTACGAGTATTCCCAGGTTTTCACTTTTCACATAATAAAGATTATGCTGGCCATCTGTTGAAGTCGCCCCAGGTTTTGTATAGATAGATGAATAACCCGTGTTAAGACCATTGAGCTTCATAAGTAGAAGCTGCAAAAACTCAAACTTGCAATGCACTCACAACTTAACCCATGGCATTGCGTTGTGTTACTGTAGCCTATTCAATATTAAGGTAATGACGTTGCAATAAGCAAAACTTTAGATTTTGAAAGCAAGCAAGACATCGCACAATCAAGGCAAAAGTATTTGAAACAGAACATCAAAGATTTGATATATCATAATAAGAATAGAGGAAATATGTCAAAAATACAGCAAATATGAAAGAAAAATACAGTAATTACAGGAAAATATATGGTTATTCTGCTTCGGCAATTTGGCCTGCAATGTGTTGTGCAAACTGCAGTATGTGCATTTGCTGACATGATCGATAGAACATGATGATATGCGTCTATTTGATTGAATAAATGAAAATCATTCAAATACACCGAATACACATGATGTCAGCATTAGGTTCAGGAATCAATCATGGAATAAATAGCAGCCGAGACTTTCCAGAAAGTGGCCTTTCCAAGGAATGGTTCTCAGCTAAGTGAAGTGAAACCGCCATAAGTGGGCTAAAACGCTTCCCGGTGTAGATGTAATACCATGCCTCTCCACAGTGTCGGTTACATGTACCCCGTATCCAGTATGTGTGGTTGAAAGGGAATCAGCAAGGCATAATTTTCCATATTTTAACTTGTCTCTTCAAAGTGCTTCGTTAGCTGAGACTATAACCTAGTGAATCACTGAAAATGCAACAGCTCTGTCAGAGTTAAAGTTCCTTGTGAAAATGTTCCATTCAGCTATGTGTATTTCTATTCAGATTACAAGAGAATCTGCTTCCAATCATAAGATCTGATCCATCATTGCGCTATCATGAATTTTGCTGAATTGAAAATTGTATTAACAGATGATTAATCGCATACGAATGTATTATACACAAATTATTGCTGTACATTGAGAATTGATAGTGACTGATTAAAATGCACAGAGACCATTGGCCATGATCTCATTGACCATTGGCCATGGGTTTCTATAAATGAAATTATGAAAATCTCCAAAAACTTTTGAAGAAAACTTATTTTTATTCCTCATATCAGACAGGATTAAAAAATCATTGAAACATGGAAGAATATTGAAATATTCCCTTTGATACTCAATTATTTTTATTAAGATGTCACGATATGCACTGGTATTTCGAGCATTTCCCACTAAATTTTGATGAAAAGCTCAATTTTTCGACAGAAGTTGAGTATTTTCCACTGCTGATCAAATTGCCTTGGTCCTGATTACATGATCGTTTAGACCGCTTTGATGTGCAGGTTCAACCCAAAAATCAACAAAAATTTGAAAATCTTGTCATTCAGCAATAAGAATTAGATGGAAAATTGAAATATAAATTAGGAAGGTTTGCAGACAATGTATCGTCAATTTTCACACTTCTACAACAACATCGACGAATATAAATGACATTCACGACACTTATTCCCATCTCAACAATGCATGTGGAAATATAAAAGGAGCATTTGAAAATTTCAACGTAGTATTGAGACAGGAATATATTCACATTCTTTTCGAGTTCCAATACCATATAAATTATCAATGGAATAGCTGCTGCTCCTGCAACAATGCTGGCTGTTAAATAGATTGAATTAATACAAAGATGATCAAAACGAAATGACAAACAGCTGAGAATTCCAATAGTTGCAATAATGACTCCAACAGAAATTCCATAGACTAAAAAGCGATTCGTGTTGAAAATATAGGCAATGATAACCTCTAGCAAGATACAAATAGCTCCCGAAACAATTTGAATGACTCCAAAACATTCACGTGATTTCTGAAAGCAAAATCCATCTTCAAATGTGTTATCCTTTGAGTGTTTATCTGCTTCTTCATTTACCGCAAGGGATTGTCTCATTCTCAAAGTGAGCACTCATAGTGATGGAATTATGAATATATGATACTTAGCTGCAACGAAAATTATACGCTTACATGCCTATGCGTCTATGTTCATTATCAATTAGAGTTCAATTATAGAATATCAACAATAACTTCATCTAATGAATGCGATGCAAATGAAACGTTGAGCGTAAATATATGGCATTAGTCAAAAGTGCCAAAAGGTAACTATATGCATCGGCAACTCTGCTTTTACAGGAAACATACTGGAAATCTGCTGTCATCCGTGGGAATTTCAGAGAATTCATAGGTGTGCAATGTCAGTTTTATTGAACAATTAACTGAATCTCTTCCTTGTTCACATTTGCTTTTCAGCTTCCAATGACTTAATTTTCTTACAAATCTTAATTAGCATCTTGCAAATCTGTTTGAGGAAGCGCCACATTCAATCCAACTGAAGTTATAGTATGATATTTTTTATAGCAAGAAATTGTCTAATAATTTAACTTCACACATAAATAAACGAGAGCAGACGATAAACGGGTGCAGTAATCAAAAATTGCATTTGGTCGCTGGCCTGTTATGCGAGTCCGTTAATAATCTTTTAAATGAATTTCTTTTGGAATGCAGTTGCTGTTTTTTTCTGCTCAATGTGAAGCTGAGACAATAGCGACTATGGGCAATTATATTTTCAAAGATCTCCATTTGAGTTTTATTGAGCATGGATTAATTATCCCATTGCAATCAAACACATGCCAAGCATTGTCACAAGACGCTTTCATTGGATAACTGATCAAAACAAATCGTTTATCAAAATCGACTACCACCGGTATCCAACAGATACTAAAAAAATAAATTTTTGAAAAAAAGTGAAATTCAAATTTCAAACTGCTATTTATAGTATTTCAGCAGTTTAACAGCAATAAATCCTGTGGATGATTCATGTGACACACAGTCTTCACAGTTTTAACATGTGATGCGAATTTTCATGTCGACCTAATTAAATGCAGAATGATAACTAAACTGTTGAAAATGATCTTTCCAAGTCCCTGGGATTCCCATGATTTGATAGTTGAATAATGCCGTGGGCTACAATGAGCCTGGGAATGAAGAAATAGTCACATGAATATTCCTGTCTCCACTTGATCACATCAAATTGCCTCGATTTCTCCTCAGCATATCAATTCTGACGGAATCTGTTATCCATTTCTGGAAGTTCTTAATGGCTTTCTGTCTAAAGGGCCATCAAACGGCAACCTTTAACCAGGTCAGTGGTGGAAACTATATGGATTGCAATAAATCAGCAACTTCCTTTGTGCTATTTGTAGCAACACCAATCAACAAACAAATAGATGTTTTATCGATCGCAATTTTTAGTGATATTTTTGAATACTTTTAATTAGCCATGCATGATGCAAAATAACCGAGCAACCTCGTGGCTACCACGTGGAAGAAGAAAATTAACTTTTTCAATAAATACAAAATTGACAACTTTATAATTCGATTACCGTGATTCATTTAACAAACACCGTGCTGTTTATTCATAATTGCCCATATTTAAGTGCGGCGTTTAAGAGGGCAGCGTTTACTAAAATTAACAATTTGAAATTGAAGTTTTCCAAATTGAACAACAACAAAACAAATTACATGCATATGACCTTTGCGGAAGATCATCAATAAGAACTGAAATCTCGTGTGGCATTCTGCTTAGTGCATTATCGATTTATTCATTGCCGACAAGGCGCGGTGGCTTCGAAGCTGATTGATCACAGTGTAGGACTAATTCCTTGAATTACTGATACCGTAAACCACGAGCTGCCAAATGAAATATATTTCGCTGCGAAGCCCACTCATCAAAAGGAACTAGCATTTCTTCCCAAATGGAAACGGCTTGGTAGCGATCATCTGGTAGCGGCGGCCTGAATTATTTCGTCTCCATAGCCTTGAATTTTACAGAAACTTATGTCAAGTTTATTTTTGAATACTTCTTATAGATGTCCTGGACAGTAGTAAATTCACTAATTATTTTTGTGCGGCATTTTTATACATTTTAAATACATTTTTTATACATTCTAATTTATTTTACATGTAGTGTACATGTATTTCTAAGTCAGGTTACTAAACCATCCAACTTCATGAAAGAAACCGAGGAAATAATGCTTCACGCTATCCGGTAGCTATGCACTATGTAGTAAAACAGTTAATTGCATAATTTCAATTGCTTTATTCCAAATCATGGTGAGTGGAAGGAGTCTTTTATTCCAATATGCTTCATAAGAAAATCAACATTCAAACCTTCAAGCTTCCTAATGTCGACAAGCGCACTCTTGGCCGAATTTGGCTTTATCCGCATTTTCGCATGCATCACCCATCAGAAGCATATGCTAATAACACATACACATGATAGGAAGTAACTTGGTGACATTCCATGCCAGAAATTATGGTTCTACACTTAGTACTGTTCACTTAATCGATGAAAACACAGAAAATCTCATTTTTACCGAAAACTTCGGTCTGCTTCCATTAGATCTACAAACGTTTTCTTCTTGATCCTGTCGAGCAAGAAGAGGAACAAGGTAGTACTCGGAATGCGCACAGATTCTTAGTAACCACTGAGTCTCATCGTTCTATGAAAGCATCATTTCCGTCCTCGTTAACTGAAGTAAACTCGTTCTGAGTGTCGAACGAAACTACTGGAGTAGTGACCTGCGCGGCCTCTAGATTCGATTCGACTCATTCGTGAATCGGATGCCGATTGGAGATTTGATTCGAAATTCTGTTTCGAGAAACATTAGACTCGGTTCTCTTCGGCCGGCCAAAAATTGCTCCATTTGCATTGTTGTGATTATAGCCTCATTTCGCTCGATACGACTATAACGTGCAGTATTAATACGTGTATATAACGTTTAGCCTGTGATGCTAGATTCTCATTGAAAGCGGTTGAAGCCGATTACTTGTTCTTGTACAGACGACTTTGGGTTGCAAGCTCGGGTTCCTGAAAGCTTTTAACTGAATCAGTGATCATGAACCCGAGCTTCAATGACTCTCGATTTCCAGGTCCGGGTTATTACAAGCCTATGCATTAATTCGTCTGCATTATAGTGCTCAAAGTCTTCTGTAATCCCTTATACCTGTACAAGTATGACTTTGAGTGACGAATTTGGAAGTTAACGTATTCTAACCTACTATATATTGTTGTGACTTCCGCCTGAATACATTGGATTCAGCATGATCCCGGACTCAGGATTTAGGTGTTGGAACGATTGATGGAGGCTGTGTTTCAAGTCACAGATGAGATTCAAATGACTTCTACAAGTCTGAGACCACAACCTAGTTTTCATCATCAAACTGCCTTTTTCTCAAAATAAGGCCAATGTTAAGTCGCTTGTCAAATCAGCATCCACTATCCAACAAGCGTCAATACGTCATTCGAAATATGCTGAGTTATTGAAGAGCTGATACTTGACTTCTTGTTTCATTGAGTGCCACACGGTGTGTTTTTTAGGGGTTATACCTCAAGTTTCATGACCACTCTGGAAACCAAATGGAGGTTGTTCCACATGTCCTAGGAAGTGTGAAAAAACAAATTTGAAAAAAATCTATCGAGCCCTTTTCTTTCTGCAGCTTTTTTACACTTTTTTGCTTTTTCTGCTTTCATGTTATAATAGACTTTCCTTGAAATTATGTGCCCACTCTAGAAACTAAATGGAGATTGCTTAATATATCATAGGGAGTATAAAAAAGTAAATTTGAAAAATGTCTGTCGAGCCCTTTTCTTTCAGCAGCTTTTTTACACTTTTTTGCTTTTTCTGCTTTCATGTTATAATAGACTTTCCTTGAAATTATGTGCCCACTCTAGAAACTAAATGGAGATTGCTTAATATATCATAGGGAGTATAAAAAAGTAAATTTGAAAAATGTCTGTCGAGCCCTTTTCTTTCAGCAGCTTCTTTGCACTTTTTTGCTTTTCCACATAATTGTTCTAATATATTTTCCTTGAAGTAATGTGCCCACTCTACAAACCAAATGCAGATTGCTTCACATGTCCTAGGAAATACTTTAAATGCAAATTGAAAATAATCTGTCGAGCCCTTTTCTTTCAGCAGCTGGTTTCCACTTTTTCGCTTTTTTGCATAATTGTCATAGCACACTTTCCTCGAAATTATATGACCTTTTCCATATCTCTGACAAAACTCTAAATAGTTGCTGAAATGCATACAGTTGCCTATATGATTATAGAGATCAGATAAATGTATTTTTATCTGGCAAGCTATACTGATGATATTGAAGCCTTTTTACTCTTTTTGCATGCATGCCTAATCAATTCTGTAAGCCAATTAATGCTTGCATCGTATCTACTCTATGAAAAAATCAATTGGAAGTTTAGATGAAAACAATAATTTGATGATAGCATTCTAACACCTTTTCCATTTTCAAACTTTTAATTTGCGTTGTTTTGTGCCTCGTATTTCATCGACAAAACTGAATGCTAGAACCCTATAAGAATAGTCACTGTGTTGGGCTGCTAAAAGCTAATGAATGGCTTATATTTCCATGATAATCGCTCACCCTTGAAAAAACGCGGTTGAAAACAATTCGCCTAATATTGACATGTCTATATAGCAATAATAAAAGGTTCATGACCAAATATAGCGAATAATCAAAACTATAATGACAGTAAGCCGATTTGCTCATATGAACTACCGCACAAATATAGGACAATCACTTCAAGAATAAAGAAAAGCAGTCAAATATGATGACTGTTGTAAGTGCACACAGCTTTTAAGAGATTTTTATGGTATTCTGAATTGTCCATCGAAGATACTTTGAAATTTTGCCACGTTATGGAGAAATTGTGATGAACTGCTTCACTTGCCTGCTCGCTGAAAAGACCTAATCCAAGCATTTGCGAAGTACAAAAATCTTCAATATGATTTTTTCGGCATTTATCACGAAACTAAACCAAAGCGGAGATCATAGCAATCGAACAATGAATCCTAATGTCAAATATGGTTCCCTTCATTGTAAGATCATCAATAGGTAGCTACATATTTGATATTTCAGCAATTATTTATGTCAGAGATATAGACAAGGTCATATAATTTCGAGGAAAGTGTGCTATGACAATTATGCAAAAAAGCGAAAAAGTGGAAACCAGCTGCTGAAAGAAAAGGGCTCGACAGATTATTTTCAATTTGCATTTAAAGTATTTCCTAGGACATGTGAAGCAATCTGCATTTGGTTTGTAGAGTGGGCACATTACTTCAAGGAAAATATATTAGAACAATTATGTGGAAAAGCAAAAAAGTGCAAAGAAGCTGCTGAAAGAAAAGGGCTCGACAGACATTTTTCAAATTTACTTTTTTATACTCCCTATGATATATTAAGCAATCTCTATTTAGTTTCTAGAGTGGGCACATAATTTCAAGGAAAGTCTATTATAACATGAAAGCAGAAAAAGCAAAAAAGTGTAAGAAATCTGCAGAAAGAAAAGGGCTCGATAGATTTTTTTCAAATTTGTTTTTTCACACTTCCTAGGACATGTGGAACAACCTCCATTTGGTTTCCAGAGTGGTCATGAAACTTGAGGTATAACCCCTAAAAAACACACCGTGGCCATGGCATCAATATATCATTCAAAAGTTATCCAAAAATGCTTTTGGTACGCCATATGTTTTCTTATTGGCTAAAGGTGTGATTGCTTACCTTTCGGCCAGAACTTGAGGATCATGACATGGCCAGCTCTCCATCATATCTCGATATTTCCGGGAAAATGGGTGCAATTATGGGTGACAAATTACACTTTTTCTGACATCGTGCTGACAAATGGCAGTTTTTGTTTGCGTATAGATCGTTTGCCGTTCACCATTCTTGCGGCTACAGAGTTTTCTATCGTACTTTTTCTCATAAAAGTCCAAAAGATTTCATATGGTGCATTTTTCCATGCTAGTTCACAACTGACTATCGGTGCTTGCAGTGTAGAAACTCATTCGCTACTCACGTTAGGAATCCATGATAGATTCAATATCCTTCGGGTAAGCAAACCGTAAAGTCAATAAGCTAAAGTAGGCCTACGCAAATTTTCAATGATTTGATTCGATTTGCGAATAACGACTCGAGTTGATTCGACACAAAACTTGACGATTCAGAGGTCCTCGAATCTAAGAAAGCATCTCAGGACTTTTTATCCATTATACGGAGTAACCGTATATTGGTAGTTGCCAGAATATTCGGCATAGCATCAAATAAGTTGAAATGAATCATTATTACTTTGAAATCGGAAAACTCAACTATTTTTATCACAGTGGATTTTTACCTCCAAGTTAATGAAATCAATGAAATTGCACTTGGAAGGAATCGAACCCGCTACTTTGAGACAGCTGTTGAAGTTGGTAGCCATTACACTATCAACGCATATGTGTGGGGAGAGCCTGTTTCATCAGTACGAGTGATGACCGACTGACTTGCCATCACCGATTCCGCCAAGCTTCTAAGTGGTATTTGATTGATTTTTAGTATTTACAAGTTCAATTGTTAGTTCAGTTTGTCCATTTTCAATTTCACAATCTGGGTTTTCAGAATTTGATATTTTTTTCTTCGTTCTTCCTCCACTTGTCGTGGTTTAAATGATATCACTAATGAAATTTTGCTATTGGATCAACATGCAAATAATGTGGAAAGCTTAGACACAAAAAAGTTCATATTTGATCCTAAAATTGTCCTCCATTGTCGAGGCACTCTTAATCCCCATGAGGGGTTTTTATGTTTGTATTAGAAATCGGTTTTGATCCATGTAGGTCTTTCAAATGCGTGATTCTACTTTCTGACTGGTTTTTTGTTTTCTTAAGGAAATTAACTCTTTTACTTGAAAATGCAAAGTGAAAAGTTGCACCTGTCATCTTTATCAACTAATGTAGCAGTGGCCGTCACTTTTCGTTTTTGAATTCATTACAAAATATACAATGCGAACGTAGGCAATTTATATTCTTTTATTTTTCACCGTGCGTATAATCCTGTCATTTTATTTTACCTGTAAAGCAGATTATTACACGGGAGTGCAGTAATATTTTCATTATTGCACAGGTTGAATTATATAAAACTCGCTTATTATTTCACCATAGAATTAGATTAGTCATAATGGTCATGACATCGGTGAAAAATAGACAATGTGCTGTAAATATCTCACGCGAACCTATGTATTATGGCATGGACCATGAAAAATGATTTTTCAAAGCCACTTGAAAGTGTTGTCACTTTGAATCGTCTAAAATAGTCTACACGTGCACACCATTGAAGCTACAAAATAACAAATATCTATCGAATATAAAACTGATAAATTGGTATTACTTACAAAAGGTAATCAGTAGCAAATAACATTTCGACACAAATAGCAATTGTTGAGAAAAATGTTATTTCAGGTGAGATCAGACTGGTACAGTAGGATGGCAGTGCAAAGTGAACGGCAAGGTGTGCATCGGATTGAATTGAACTTATCAAAAATTTAACTTATGAATCAGAAATGCGTTCGACGGCAATCTTTCTCGATAAGCAATTTGAACTGAACAGACAGCCGAATAATTCGATTGAATTGTTAAGATATTCTTACGTACATGTCTTACCGGCATATTAGCGGATACATTCCCGTCTATCTTTCATACTTTTCACCAATCAATTACATATAAAATTAAATTTACTTTGTACTTGGCGGCAATATTTCAAAGCCTCGGAGGCACCTTGCCATCATCCACCTATCATAGAAATTTGTATACTCAAGTTTATCAAGCTTTTTATTAAGATTATGTAAGTTCAGTATTCATTAATTATGCAGTGGCTATCCAATGTCTGTTTAATTATTTTAGGCTCCACCTAACAATCGGAAAATTTAATTCATGGTTGGCCTTCTCAATGATCTGACACTGTATCATCGCGTGTACATTGGGAATGAGGTGCATGTTCGTGCAGAAACATATTTCAATATTCCTCAGTCGCAGGATATTAGCTGTGCACACACAATGTGACTTGATGGTTACGAACATTGAGTTGTGAATCGAAGTTTAGAGAACTCCCTAGTCATCTGCCAGACGATTTTGGGCGCTTCTTGAGAATGCAGTCGAGAAACGGATATTTTGGAGGAAATTCTGAAAGCGAAAATTACACACTTGAGATATTGCTCTGTATCATACACCATGGGCAAAATCTGTTGCTTGGCTTTGTTCCATCATTGATGTCGTTCGCAGAAGATAGTAGCAACTTAGCCATAAAGTAGCTTCCGAAAATTCAACTTTCTTGTTTGTAATAAATTCGTCCAAAATTCAAATGAAATACATTATTACCATTATTGCTTGAATGTGTTTATATAGCGGTGTACTCAATGTGCACAAAAGCAGCGAGAAACGTGCACAAAGTCATACAAAATGCAAAAAGTTAAAAAGTAATGCAATGGATGATTTCAAAAATTGGATGTTATAGACTTAAGTATTTTCCGCAGATTTTGAAAAAGTTGTATTTTGTGCAGCTTTATAACTTTCTGCAAACAGTCCAGGGGTTCGCATGCAAAATGATTGTCACAACTTTTGTTTAGCTATGACCCTGCTTTCTTTATTAGACTAATTTGTCATAATTCTTTTCAGCCTACATCAGAAACTAATCTTCAAAATTTGAATGTTCAAATATTTGTGAAATAAACATGGGCCGTTTCATTTTGAGTAGTTGACTAATTTTCAGCAATAATTTCTATAATTTTGAAATAACTTCTTCAGAAATCGAGTTGCTCTATGAAAATCTCATACATTGAATATTGTCGCTACACAATGGTTTTGATACATTTTCGCGTCTCCTTCATTTATAGCAGAAAATATGGGTCCGCATGCGGTCGCTTCAAAAAAAGACGCGATTGTGAGTTACTTTTTCTGAGGAGCTACTGCACATTAAGTAGTGATATCTCTTCAGTATAGTTTCAATTGTCTTGGGGAATGAAGCTATCGGATTCTCTTACGCGGGTTATTCAATTAAGGACTTATGTCGTTCTGCCGCTCGTCGATAGCTCAGTTGGTAGAGCGTTGGCCTAGAATGCCAGAGGTCGGTGGTTCAAATCCACCAAAACGCGCAGTTATTTTCCGTCTGTTGAATTTCATACACTCTTGTACCGCAATATCATAAATAATTAAATCATTTTATTTTCTCAATTTGTCTGCCGATCACAAGTGCTTGGTAACTTGACTTGTTTTTGAAACTATGGCGAATCACAGAAATTTAGCTGGACTAATTATAACGAAGAGATGTTGTACGATTTGCTTTGATAGTCATCAGATGAGACTATAATACTAAATTGCAAAGGTTTCAAACATTATCTTTGGATAATAGAAGTAAGCGGCAGCTGTAACAAATTTCTATTTTTCCGACCCATGTCTCACTTTCATAACTATCAAACTATTTCATCAAATTCAACAGAAAATTTCAAGCAGGTCATTTCAGATATTTTTCCAACAAAATTGCCATAGGCCTAATTATTTCATTTGAAATTACCAAATCAAAGATATAGCGATTAATCACATTCAAACTTCTGATTACAAATAAATTCAAAACTTCACATTTTTTCAAGTAAAAAAAGATTGAACTATGTTATCCCTTCATTCTCATATTATCATAATAATTACAATTCCCGCATGTCTATGTCGTACGGTGATCTTATTAAACCTTGCCTGCTTCATCTGCGCCGTCCTGGATTTTACTGTATTTTCAATCATTTTCCAAAAATGTGCTGGATTTGCCTTACTGGAAGGCGAAGCTTACAAGCTACTTTGAAAAGTGTCTTTTTCGAAATTCTGAATTTTGCTGCCATTTTTATCAAACATTTCTGTGTGGTTCTTTTCAATGACACGCATCGATGTTCGACCTGAATGTATTGTGTATGATGATTTACATGCAATTGCAAACAATACTTAAGTACTAAGCAGGGTCCAAATCATCCTGCTCCCACGTTGCATAATATTACATGTACAACTACGAAGCATCATTAGACATGTGCTTTGAGAAGTTTAGATTCATTAGCTTGCATCTACATCGTTCCGCAGGGAATTAATTCAGCCTAATATGCATCCGAAGCGTTAATCTTCTGTTTTGATGTCCTTTAAAATTCTCACTTGATCCTCGCACATATTCATCACCACTGTACGGTCATTTAACAGTATTTAACAGATAGTTGAAGTGGAATATAAATTTCATAATCGAATATGTAATGTATTTTTCATGTTCGATTACAGTTGGTGGCCCGTGGCGTACCATTCTAACTTACTTGGACACTGCTACTGCAAACAATACTTCAGTGCTCACATTTAGTAGCTCTCGGCCATTAGCACCACTGTGATGCTAATGCTACCAGAATCATGCACTATTTCAAAAACTCTTGAATTACATGAATATGGAGTATTTACTAGAGACGGACGAAAATTAGCAGTGTACACTGGTAGTCAATTAGGCCTACTTAAGGTTGTTCTTATATGTGAGAACATTTAAGTTGTCATGAATAATAGGCGGAGAAGACTCTTCGAGTGCAATAGAGTTCTGCAGTTCCATTTCTAAATCATTTCTGGCACGCCCCTCATACGCTGCTAACTTTCTCAACAATCTCTCTTTGTCACGCATTAACTGAGCGATTTGCTCACGCATCTGACGTAAGTCATTTTCAAATTCCCGAGTTCGAAGAATGATATTAGCGTCCACCGGCGCGAGTTGATCACTGATGAAAGCATCAACATCAGTCTGAACGGCGATGTTATGAAGATTGTTCGGTAAATGAATGCGTTTACGACACCAAGTTGTTGGTGCCAACGACGGGGAAGCAGTTACATTGTTGAGCAGAGGAACTGACATGCTTGCCGGTACAGTTGGGTACGGAGAGCGAGGACGATAATTACTTCGACATGTAGATGCTTTAGGACCGAGGTCGTCTTCGTCGATGGTATCAACTGTCAAGGCAATGTCAACAGACGTTGTTGTAGCTGCACTTTCGATATTCGTCTCAGATGTAGCGAAGCTGAGGAGTTTACTGAGATCAACCAAATTAATACCACTCTCCCGGCGAGAATTTGATAATCTGCAAATTGAATTATAATGTGACAGGTAATAATTTTTATGTAAATACCATTTTCAATAATTTCAAAACTCATACTGTACAACACAATCGTCCTATACAGTAACCAGCCTCTTAGTAACACAAACCGTCAACTATCAGTTAGGGTGTGCACTGCGGGCGCGGTTCAGGCCTGCGGGCCTTTCTTGACTTCCAAAAAATTCCATTCAGCAATTGAATGTACCTAAATTAGTTTTAAATATACTTTAGAAAGTAATTGTTTATCACAATTTTCGATATTTGTCGAGCCTGGTAGGTAGAAAATTTTAAATTGAATCAAACCCAAATCACTTATTCGCATTGCAGTGCAGCTATATTGATGTGATAGAAAAATTGACCCTTGTGCTTAGGAATAGTCATTAATATGATTACCTCGATCAGTCAATTAGAACAAATCAAAGTAGCAAATCATACTAGCTTCTTTCAGATATCGATGGTCTATTTGCAATATCAAAATTTACGCCGATCAAACTGCCCATAGTGTCTGATTGCTACATATCTGCATTAGCTGGAGTGTACATGAAATATATCCAACATGCATCTGCAACGGAAACAGTAATAATTCAAAGCATATGAATGTGACATTCAATATTGTATAATTTGCAAGTATGTTTGAGGACTAATTAGAAAGAAAACCTTCAATACTTTATATTTACTTTGGGTGAACATCCTCATCAACAATATTCAACGACATCTCTCACTGACGTTATATCGTCGCATCAATTAACAGTGGACGATCAGTCATGAAAAGTCTAAGGAATAGAACAGAATATTCTTTATAAAGAAGCAATATATGTTGTTGTTATATAGCGTGAGGCCAGTGTCTTCTTTGAACATGAAAGATAAAACTATTAAAGATGAAATCACAAGATCGCCTGTAAAATCGTAAAATCGACATACTGGAATATCGCTCTGCTGAAGATTGTTTGTAATGGAATATGAAGATCAATCATCCAAAAAATGCGAGCGAGAATCGCAAATTCGTAAATCGTGGTCAGAATATCAACTTTCATAATTTTCTTTCATGTGTCAACAGACTTTATTAGCAGTCCCATTTCATTCATATTCAAGCAGATATTATCTATCAAGTAGATGTTCCTCGACGTGAAAAAATTGGGCTATGCGTATTTACATCAGAAGATATCTCAAAATATACATGTATATAGGCAAAGAAGTGCTGAGCTAGAGCCACTGTCAGAGTCCAAACTGGCGTCATCCTGGTCATCCATGGTCCTCTCTAGACTTTTGCAATAACATAGATCTGATCTCCATGAAACTGTCTAATTTCTGTCTAAACATGGTACCGTGGCTCGCATAACAGCTACAACGACCATTGCACTTTAGGAAATCTTCTGAAAATCCAATGCTCTCAAAAGGGCCACTCTAGTGGCCATAAAACATGTCGCTCAATTTGTTGGAACATCGGGCCTTCCTTGCGGGCGCGGGCAATAATTACGGGCGGATTTTAGAGTGCGGGCTGCGGGTCGGGGCTCAGCCTCTACACTATCAGAAGCATTTCAATATATTTGATCTAATCACCGGTGCAGTGGCCCTGTGGTAGAGTGCTCGCTCTGCGTCCGGGATACATGGGTTCAAATTATGGTCGTGTCAAACCAAAGACTTAAACTAGGTACACTCTGCATTCTTGCTAAGCACTCAACACAAAAGAATGACAGTGGGATTAATAGAACTCGGCCACATTTCTAATGACGAGACCATTGAACCATATGTCGAGAATGAAACTTAGTCAGTAAGACACTTAGTCAGCAGCACGTGCATCCGATACTTTTATAGACTTCTCTCAACTCGCTGCAAAGCTACGCAGTTATAAACTGGTTGATGATGCACAATTAATTAAACAGACGGAACCTTTTTGCCATTTTTTTGATGCATAAGCCTACTCGTAATGAAGCTGTTCTCCGGTGACGATGGCTTTTAACTGATGCCCTAAACGGGTGATCGGTTCGGCCCAACACACTAACAGATCTCCCGTGGAAGTTCGCCTCCTTTTTCAGTTGTGTATTCTATGCTCGACTGTCTGTATTACTAAAATAAACAACTTTTCCTGAGTAGTCAAACCTCTTGGGTTTTGTGCATCTGCCTAATGATCTAGAAATCAACCGTGCCTGGAAACTTTGCCGTGACCAAACCCATGCCAGGTATCCGATTTGAAATACGGTCGGGTTGGACAAAGCCCCCGGATCTGGATACTGAAATGGTTGGACGAACCGCTGGACCGGACTTGTGCCACGTATCGGGCATATGGTTTACACGTCCGAACCGTCCTCCTGCTCTAATTAACTGATTATCAACATTATTATTAACTTTTATTGACAAGTGTAAAATCCTATAAATTGAGGCATGCACTCGCTGACTATCCGGCTTGTACCATTGCAGAAAATAAGCGATACTTCGAAACATCAAAATTATTGAAATAAACAAAGAAATAAACCAATTGCATTGATTTGCAATTTTTTTACATTTCATTCATTTTATTAGTTAGAAATTTCACCTGAATCAACAGTCAACAAATATCCGGCATCATTTCCAGTCATACAAATGTTGATTTCAATGTCTCACATCAAAATCCACTGAATGATCACACTCCAAGTGCCACCTTCCTATCAGACTTTGCACTATTACCATAGTCTGTTGTTTATTATTGAATGAATATAATCCGATTATCACACTTTATGTCATCAACTTGAGACTCACAGCGTCTAAGTCTCCGACTCAACATCAAATTATTATCTCATAGCATCTTAGGATGCTAAATGATCATTAACTTTGTCCTCGTTTTTCAGGTTTATCAAGGTTGTTCATTTCATGATTGAATGATGAGTTCTGGATACAAGATAATCTGCAGATGTCATTTCGCACCAAAGAATTGGATTGATATCTTAGCAATATCGTCAGGCGAACACACGGCTGTGAACTAAGTGAACAGAGTATCACAACTGTGTGTTCATCCTAAAAAGGAAAGTTAAGATTCTAACATTGTCAAAATCCATAAAAAGATGGCGGTAGTTTCGATGATCATGTAATCGAGATCGTCCAAACAACATGCATATCTGTCGATCTGTCCAAACGCCTCGTTCACACAGCACAACATTATCGACAACTCCTTCACTGATGCATCATTTGCAAACTTGTTCATTGATCAAAACCAATTTTCATTTTTGCATTTAACTTGGATAAGACTCAGAATATCTTAATTACATCGCTTTCTACTAATTACATCACTCACCACGTTTTTCAACTTCAAAAATTTGCCAAGTCGCTTTGGCTCTCTTACGCCAAACAAGTGCGTGTGCGATGACAGCTGCTAAACTCGAATTTCGAAAATATTTTGTCACGAATTGCCTACTTGACGAAGATCCATGAAGAAGAGGCAACATCAGGCCACTAACGAGTGGTGATTGCTGCTCTGATGTCTGCTCTAAAGATCAGTTGAAACCTGCATTGAGATAATTCCATGAAGTGCGAATTAGTTTGTTCATTATAATGTACGCCGTGGGCAGTTCAAGGTTAATCAATGGTCGATCTCATTTTCAACGAAAACTTCAGTCTGCTTCTGATTAGACCTACATTTTTTCTTTGATCCTGTCTGACAACGAGAGAATCGGGTAAAATCTGACAAACACAGATTCTTAGATGCCATAGGATATATATGTACATACAGTCGAGTCTTGATATAAGCGACACCTTGGGACCTGTTGTCATCGGTTGTATCAAGAGATCGCTTATATAGAGAGCTAGCCACATATTTATCAATTCGTCAGGGACCAACCTGACCTGTCGCTTACATCAAGAGCGCGCATATCGAGAGTCGACTGTACATCATTCTGTGTGCTACATTCTCGACTTCGTTCAAATCAAGAAATCCGTGCCGGAAGCCGCATTAGTGGCAAGTAAAGCTTCCATAAGATAAGTGAGGCCTCTGTTAGTGTAGACAATATAAATTTCAACTCCCCCACAAATTGTAATAGCTCCAAGAGTGGGTTCATCTTGTATAGGAAAAATTGTGTGATAATAATTGTGCGCAAACGTGCTTTTTGTACATATACTTGAATTTCTATGCATATTTCCAAGTCTTTATCAACTGACACCCTACAAGGACCTAAGACAAGGGTGCGGAAACGCGTTTTCGACCTAGCGGCTTGAAAGGCTTGGCGTTTCCACAAAAATGGTAGTTGCAAAAATTAATCGTTTATTGATGATAAAGCTCGCAGACTTGGGACTCAACTTGTAAAAATCTGCATCAGTTTACAACAGCAGATATCTGAAAGTACTTTTGAACTAGTGACTGAGAAATCCAGTTCCTTTGAAAGGACATAATTCAGAAAAGATAGCTGGGGTTCGTGAGAGACATGGCGAAGGCAAATGTATGTGAGACAACGTTGCAGCGCATCATCTCGGCGATCTGTATTTGCGATTTTATTGGAGGATACGTGTTTACTGAAGCGCAATGCCGGTCATTATACTTCGAAAAGCCTCGTGATTTCAGCTGGAAAATGCAGGGTGTTCCACTAACAGTTTGCATCAGCAAATAGCTACAAATACTTTTAAACTAGTGAAGTCCTAGCTTTTAGACATGTTGATAAGGGACTTCGTCTCTACAAGATTAGCCCGCTCTTAGAACTATTGCAATTTGTGTCGGGTCGCTGTACATTGCCTGGACTACATGGCATCGCTCATTATCATTCCTTTATAATAGCCAATTGCATTGATGCGGATTCAGATGCTTCAGTGCACATCGATCCCGCTACGGACCTTGTTATTGGTAGCATTTATTCAATGATTGAATTGCATGACAACTGATGTGAGATGATGAGGGTTTGATCCTGCCAATTGACATCGGACGCAAGTAAATAGTTCGTAGCTCAGTTGATGGAGAGATAGGTCTAGTCTATCTGATGTCGTAGGCTTCATCCCTACAGTTCGGAAGCCAGGACGAGTTTCTGCAGCGGAACGAAGCCGAAAATGAGACGTTCACAAAATGATGTACACTCTATGCCTACAACGAATCTGCGCGTCTGCCGAGTTTATCTTCTTGTCAGACAGACTCAATGACAAAACACATGACAATAAGACGCAAATTGCAGTTTTTGGATAAAATGAAATTTTCTAGGTTTTCTCTGATTAACCAGAAGGTACTAAGCCCAGAGACAAGTTTGACATGGAATGTCTGCAGGACATTTCCTGTGATGTTCATGTGCATCTGTCTACGAAAATTTTTATGAAGTAAGTCAACAGAAGCATTTATAGCAATTTAACCCACATTTAACCACATTCACGTAAATATTGCTGATCAGAAACATGATAATAACATATGCACATCATTGGAAGTTGCTTGAAGACATTCCATACCAAAAAATATGGGCTTAGTGCTTATGAAAGCAAGTCCAGAAAAACATAGAACATTTCATTTAGCCAAAAATTACAATCTGCGTCCCATTGGATTTACATGTGTTTTCTTTGATCTTGTTTGACAAGAAGAGGAACCAGGTAGAACTCGGCAGACGCACAGATTCGCTGTAGGCATAGGGTGTACATCATTTTATGAAGGTTTCATTTTCGGTCTCGTTCCCTGTCGAAACTCGTTCTGGCTGCCGGACCACTACCAGCTGCAGAATCTTTGCATGGCAAATTTGATGTGTCGTTTATCCTATTTCATCTTTGTTATTAATCAAGCAATTTTGGGATTCTCATTTCTATCCATTTAAAAAGTACAAATGTGTCTAATTAATCTCAATAAGCCTTAAAAGCAGCATTTACAGAAAGTATCAAAAAAAAGTTTTAAAGGTATAATTTAAGACGAAGCAAAAAAAGGTTTTTCCAAAATTCTAAGTTTTTTCAGGTTAATTATAGCATAGATTGCAAATTGAGCAGCCACTTTTTAAGAACGAAATCTTTTCCTTACAACAAATTCTCCTGGCCAATGCGGTGAGTGCATGGTAGTAGCCGATCTTTTGAGCTTCGTTCGCATCGAAATAGGGAACCGTCTCAAAAATTGTTTTCTGAAAAAGCTATTCTCTCTACGGTTGAACGGTTTTGGAAGGATATGAGTGGCGATTCTCCGCTACACTGCTGAATTATCTAGATTGATGGACAACCGTCATTATTCAGTAACTCGGATAAAACAAGAACATGTTCATGACTAAAATTCAATAATGCACCTTACTACCTTCCATGGCATTGCTATTCGCTGATCCTGAAGGTGTGATAACACGTGCAACTATATTACATGATCGATCCATGATGAGTCATTAAAGAATGGACGAACACAAACATTGAGCAGTTGCAGGCGGTGTGGCCTTCAATAATTGTGCTACAGTCGTCACCAGTGTCCAGACGATAGTTACTTGATGAATTATAATGAAGAAAAATACATTCTTGAGCAGACTACATGATGACCAGAAAATCAAGCCGCTTCATTCTTTTCACGTTACCGTGTGGTACCTATCATCGTGTGAGCATCAGTCAAAAGTGTCGGCACAGTTGATCAAGCAGCAACTTCAGACTTATGGGTCGATGAAGTGTCACCCATAAAATAGCATGTGCAAGCGCACCTTGAAGGGCCTTGAACACTGTTAAATAGAAGAAGCACGCTTCGTAGTCCGGCAGCTAGAATGAGTTTGTGCAGGGAGCGAGGCCGGAAATGAGATGAACACTCATGCCTACTACGAATTTGCGCGTCTGCCGAGTTCCTCTTCTTGTCAGACAAGACCAAAGAAAAAAAAAGTTAATTCAATGGGACACAGATTGCAGTTTCTGGCAAAAATGAAGTTTTTAATGTTTTCTCCTAAAAACGTAAAAGTACCAAGTATAGAGCCATTATTTTTGACATGGAATGTCTTCAGGTCATTGATGTGCATGTGATATTATCAAGTTTCTGATCCCCGATGCATGCGAGAATGCGGCTCAATGTGGTCTGTGGATTAAGTAGGCCAACGTGTTGGTGCTTGCCGACAGCAGGAGGCTTGCCAAATCTAAACGTGTGCAGTACATCATAGATAAATGCTCATGAATATGATAAGAAATGACCTAAAAACATTCCATTTATTTTTCTTTGATCGTATCTTACAAGAAGATGAACTAACTAGACCTCGGCAGACGAGCAGATTCGCAGTAGGCATATATTTTGCATCGTTCTGTGAAAATCTCATTTTCGGCCTCGCTCCCCGCAGAAACTCGTTCTGGCTGCCGGATTGTCGCCTATATTATAGAAGCTTTTCTGAATGCTAAAGCAGAAGCTTGAAGTTTCTCACGCTATTTCAGCTAACACTCGTTACACGGAAGTATGACTGGTATTTGAAATTATCAATCTGTTAAATGTTCAGGATTATCATCTCATCATGAATTGACTTTTGTCATCGCAGTAAAAGAGTAAAATAATTTCTGATTATACTTAGTGTAACAAATCATTCATTGTCATTCATTGTCTTACCTTTCCGCAATAGGTTTCTCTATGTTTTTCCAATATCTTTCGGTATAGGTATGTTTGTTGTAGTTTGGAACTGTGTAAAAGTGACGGTAAAGTCTCTGAAAATAAAATATATGACAATGCAAACATGACTCAAACCGCTACTGAATTGACAATTGATTGCATGTAACTTTATTCGATTTAGATTACATGTAATATGAAATAATTTTATATACATTTTGGAATGATGCATTCCGATATATTTCGGAGATTCATTTTTTGATTACACTGATAGAAATGCATGTGAGAGGCTACTAAAAACTTAATTAAAATTCTTCAAATAATTCCATATATATTGATTATTTAATAATTGTAATTATTAATTATTTATTTTAATATTAAATATTTCCATAATAGGCCATCAATTAATAAACAAATTAAGCCTTGCTGACATTGGTGACAAAAGTGTTTTTGCTTTCAGGGATACTTGATGCGTAGTATTGTCAATGAAAGGAATGTCCAGAACATTCTAATAATAGTAAATCTGACAAGTGAATTCTACGACACTTGCATTGAAATTTGATAGAATCAATTCCTAGATGATGTCATTCAATATCAGGGTAGGATCACAGACTATTAGATTCAGGACTATGTCACTAATTCATCTATTATTTTTATATGTTTTATCATCATATTTGCAATAGCAACCCTACATAATAATTGCATTCAACTGCATAAAAATTGAATTAACAAAACGAAAAAATGAGCAAAATGTATTCATGACAAAAATGAATTGAATGCGCTATAATTGCGTTGCATGGATTATTAGGCACATTGACAATTACATGCTCAAGTAAGCCTTCATTCTTTCACTGATCCTGATAATCGATAGCCTAAGTTAAATATACATCAATTTGAAACAAATAGGAGAGTGATCTATTTTATGAAATGCTCTTCGAATGATCAACAATACGTGTAGTTCAGATCTCACATTGAAGTTGGAGATCATATTCATTTGTAAATATTAGATGATTGAACGTTTTGGAAGTGATATTTATCCTAATTAATGTATAGATACTCTCCAAATCTGTTGAACAATCATCAAGCGAATATTTTGGTTCTGTTTCATCTGTTCAAAGCGTTCGCACATTTTTTTGGATTGTGATGTCTTATCCATCCGAATAGAGGTTTCGGTTCGGCCTTGACGAGAGAGTAGGACGACATCCTCTTGGCGGTCTTCTCTTTCATCTTGCTGTGCGTGTGTATGACTGCATCACGGATGACGTTTTCGAGGGTTCCTTCTTACTCCCTCCCTCCTCCCTCAGGATCAGAGAGAAGCTTACGACCACACAACCACCTCGTCGAGCAAGACGACGAATAGCGGGTTTCGTGATACCTTGGATGTTATCACGCAGTACTTTGCGATGACGCTTAGCGCCACCCTTTCCGAGATCTTTACCTCCTTTGCCGCGCCCAGTCATTTTTGTTAGATATTAGATGATTGAACGTTTTGGAAGTGATATTTATCCAAATTAATGTATAGATACTCTCCAAATCTGTTGAACAATCATAAAGGGAATATTTTGGTTCTGTTTCATCCTTTTTGTATTAATCAGCATGAAGCTGAAGTAAAGCACAGCCATCTAAATGTAACCAGAAGTTAATATCTCACAGCTTACTTGATTGATATGTAAGTACAACAACTGGTGTGCAAATATCTCACAGCACTTAGCTGCAAAATTCCAGCAAGCTTTTCCAAGGATTCGATAAATGCTGATCTGCAGCTATTAAGCACTGGGAAGGACTAAACACAAAGATGAAGATTTCACTGAAGTTTTATAAATGAGTGCAGTGAGATCAGCACAATGTATGCGATACAAGACTTTTGAGAATTCTTATCAATCTTCAACTAAGGCAGTAGTTAAATCTAACGAGTTAAGACAAATTCGTCGATGTAGCCGAGGCTGCTTGGTTGATAACTCGATGAGTTAATTTAAAACTTATATTTCGGCTGTCACAGCCCGTTTTTTCTACTCTATACTTTGAAAGGGGCTCTATACTTTGAATTTTAAGGCAGTAGTGAAAAGCCGAGAACGGTCGACAGTTTTTGTAAACGTCTTGAAATAAAAAGGAAATATCACTCACACCTGGGTCCTTTTTTTGATTGAAATTACAAATGACCCAATCTCTGTTCGGAATCCGCAACAACTTTGTCTTGCTCCTAAAAACATCCTCAGCTTGCATTTTTAAAATAAAATATCAAAAAAATATTGCTGTATAAAAATAAAAAGGTAATATAAAAAGTAAACCTACTGTGAACGTAATTACTTCTGGACATTCGTGACACATGACCCGCTTGAACTAATTTTCAATTTAAAAAAGGTCCAAGTCGTCAGAAAACCGCTATACATGTAGATGGACCACTTGTATTGACAACTCTACATTGAAACTGTAGACAACCAAATGACGGACAAAATAACATTCATATTAAGCAGACAAATGCCACAGACAATACTATAGCCTGCAGCCAAAGTGGCTCTTCAAAGGAGACAATTTGCAGCCAAAATGCTAGACAAAGCTCTCTACATTTCTCATTTTATTGCAAAATAGGATGCTTTGTACGTATTACTTACAACCAAATAACTATTATGAAATCAGTAATCAAATCGTCATTTCAGATTAAAAGTATTGCCTATAAAATTCATCAATGGTATTGAATCTCATTTGTACACCTTTTCTATTGTGTAAATATACATTGTTCGGAACGTTTTAAAAAGCATCACATGATATCATGCCAAGAATCGAGATCTGCTATATCGCCATGATTATAAAATGAGTATTCTATTTAATTTGTGAATTGCATTTGCCCATATATGTAATTCTAATTTATCAAGAATGCCATCCAATTTTGATAAAGGTTTATACATTAGCTATCACTATGTACAGTTAAAGCAATGCTACAAATTAGTCCGCCCTATCAAAAGAAAATTATTTGCTAAGAATTTTGTCTGTTGATGCGTAGGATCTGTCAAATGGACTGTGTATGCATTGTGAAGGACTGTATACAGTTTCTCGACAGAATATGAATCACATTTTGGGAATAGAGACAAGGAGCTCTGAATCATCGATTACATTGCATGTACATATGTACTGCAGTTTATACGGAATATTTAGTTGAATTTTAAATGATGCTAATAACAGCTTCGTCATATTAAAAAAGCTCTGGAGTTCTCACATAAGAAGCTCTGGAATATTTCGAGAATCTGTAGCTCTTTTCATCTTAGAGTTTGAACTGCACAATGGCATCACTTTATGAAATCGAAAAGACGAAAAGTCAAACATTAACAACATAGCTGACTATTAGTAACTGAAAAATACTATTGACCAATGCTAGCACAATATTCAATATTACCATTTTTACCAATTGTTGCATTTGATTAATGAATGTTGTGCATGTTGATCGTCCATTCATTAAAGCTTCATTTACATGTATGTTGAAAACTAGTCTAATTCATTATTATTTCAGCTGAAAATCATAAAAGATGCATCCAAATTATTGAAAGTTGTTTTCCATGTCATAAGTGTACATGTATATTAGGATCTTTGCACTAAAATAGAATATTTCTGACTATCTGTTTACATGGACCATCTGTGTCTGTTCCATTGTTAGTCCACCTACCGTGGTTTTACTGTGTATTCAAAGTTCCACTACAAGATTCCATTACTGCTTGGAAGAATATCTTAAGAACGGCAATTCCTGCAAGTTCTCAAACTTTTCACAATCTTTGCTCTTGGTTGAAATGCAGAAGAATAAATGAATTGTATTGAGGTTCAATCAAAGCGCAACTAGATGTCTTTACCACACTAAAAAGATAATCCATGTAAAATGCACAAGACATAGCTAATGATAAAAAATATGTTTAGTGAAACAGATGAAAGTTATTCCGACATGAGAACAGAAATCTAGTGATTGAATGATTTCATTGCCTTTCGGCGCTTTTCTTCCCATAGAAATATAAAACTTCAAAGTTATGATATTTGAAGAAGTCTGTCCATTGCTGCATTATCAATAACATCTTTAGAGCGATAGAAAAACCTTTGATGGCTGAGATAACAGCTCAACTTACCTGACTGAAAGGAAGAAATATGGTCTTGTTTTTCGTCTTCCGACAACACGGAACGCAAAAATAGTAAACGATGAATTCCAGAATAAGGGTCAACACTCCCAGGCCAATACCAAAACAAAATAGGATAAGTGGACCGATGAAATTGTTCGTATTCAAAACCGATGATTTCTAAAGAAGGAATGTACAGTACAATGATGATGTAAAGCAAGTAAGACAATAAATGATAAATTACACTGCAAGCATCATATTCACATCATAAAACACTAAACTAGGGATCCCCTATTCGATCTCAGACAGATTTATGAAGGCTACAAATTAGCAAATTCACTCAATGTATTTCATGACTACATGTGCGGCTCCATTATGAATGCTGTCAAGGATTTTACATTTAATGGCTGAGGAAGAGCCAAGGTTTTGATGATGCTACAATTTAATTAAAGGTATCATTAATTCGGTTGCTATTTGACAAACCATTATCAGATAAAAGGAATTAAACGTAGACGCAAAAGTCATGAGTTCAAATTTCACATTAACATAGGAAATAAGGAAGTCGATAAGAAATCTAGTAAAGTGTATAAAACTATGTCAACAAACTTCAGTAGTGAAAAGGAGGAATAGAAATATGCGACAGATAGTATTGGACTGCATCTTACCAATAGCAATGCGAATTGATCTGACTAGAAATATTACTAAAAAATTATACAAAATACACATATACATACAAATGTAGAAAAGGAAGGTAATGTGAAAAATGACTTAATGACTTATGATGAGATTTAGAAAATATCGAATCACCAAATGAAGAGGAAGTCCTTGTAGCACTCTAATTCTGTTTTGTTGTTAATGATTGGTTTTAGTTTGTGAATGAACATTGCTTCTCGTAGGCGCAAATTGGCTTCATCTCGGTCATAGACAAGAATGGCAGTAGAAAAGCCGTTCGCTTTACATAATCGAAGATGTTTGTTTAGTGACGAGTTAGAATCGTTCTTTTGTTCTCTGCATCTGATAGTAGTTCCCTGATTGTGCTTCCGATGTAAAATCCATTGTATTTCTCACATGCATGTTGGTAGATCACATTCTTGCGACAGCAGATTTTGTTATCATTTATTGGACAATTTTGCATGTTGCATGCGAAGTGGTTGCATGTTTTCATTGTTCGATTGCATGATAAGGCGCTTCGTAGTGTGTAAGTTTTTCTTGTAATTCGCATTTTGATATTTTATCGTTGGAAGACATTTTTCAGTAGTTTATCTATTCTGTCAGATACGAAAGGAAATGAAAATGAAAGTATGATGGATTTTCATCTCCCTGCTTGCTTCTTCGTTTCAGCCGTTTACTTTTCGTAATCATTTCATTTGAATAATCACACTGTAAACTGTAAACCCTTTAAAAACAGCTAAATAACCGTTAAACTTCACAAAAAATATCCGTAAATATCTGTAAAAATGATGACGTCACAACGTGATGAGTGATGACGTGACAGTTAAAATCCGTTCATATCAGATAAAAATACGTCTGTTTTTACGGATATTTACAGTTCAGACTATAAAAAGCCGTGAAACTAATTTTGGCTGTTAATTTTAGCGGATATTTACAGTGTTTCTGAAGAATTTCGTCGATCTTACTCACATGCTTCCGCTTCCTTATCACATCAGAGCAACGTTCTGCTATTCTTTTTCTCAGTTCTTATACGAGTAGGTGTATGTGAGTTATTGTGCACGAATAAATTCTTTCTAGTGTGTCTCTTTTAAAATTCAAAATGTGGATGATCTTGGATTTTCAGCGTAACTGAGAAATCCAAAAGACTTATGATGTTATCGTCGCTTGTAGGGAGTTCGATTTCAAATTTAGTGTATGGATGTTGATCGTTCAAAAATCTCAACAACTGCGTTGCCTTTTCTTTGTCGGTGAGGAGAGCAAGACGGTCATCTTCACATCTTTCAAAAAGAGGTGTGTAATTTATCATTCGTAAAACTGATTCATTTATTCAAATGAAATGATTACGAAAAGTAAACGGCTGAAACGAAGAAGCAAGCAGGGAGATGAAAATCCATCATACTTTCATTTTCATTTCCTTTCGTATCTGACAGAATAGATAAACTACTGAAAAATGTCTTCCAACGATAAAATATCAAAATGCGAATTACAAGAAAAACTTACACACTACGAAGCGCCTTATCATGCAATCGAACAATGAAAACATGCAACCACTTCGCATGCAACATGCAAAATTGTCCAATAAATGATAACAAAGTCTGCTGTCGCAAGAATGTGATCTACCAACATGCATGTGAGAAATACAATGGATTTTACATCGGAAGCACAATCAGGGAACTACTATCAGATGCAGAGAACAAAAGAACGATTCTAACTCGTCACTAAACAAACATATTCGATTATGTAAAGCGAACAGCTTTTCTACTGCCATTCTTGTCTATGACCGAGATGAAGCCAATTTGCGCCTACGAGAAGCAATGTTCATTCACAAACTAAAACCAATCATTAACAACAAAACGGAGTTAGAGTGCTACAAGGACTTCCTCTTCATTTGGTGATTCGATATTTTCTAAATCTCACCATAAGTCATTAAGTCATTTTTCACATTACCTTCCTTTTCTACATTTGTATGTATATGTGTATTTTGTATAATTTTTTAGTAATATTTCTAGTCAGATCAATTCGCATTGCTATTGGTAAGATGCAGTCCAATACTATCTGTCGCATATTTCTATTCCTCCTTTTCACTACTGAAGTTTGTTGACATAGTTTTATACACTTCACTAGATTTCTTATCGACTTCCTTATTTCCTATGTTAATGTGAAATTTGAACTCATGACTTTTGCGTCTACGTTTAATTCCTTTTATCTGATAATGGTTTGTGAAATAGCAACCGAATTAATGATACCTTTAATTAAATTGTAGCATCATCAAACCCTTGGCTCTTCCTCAACCATTAAATAAAAATAAATGACTGGCCAAGACATCTTCAATCACTGTCGAGGTTGCTGAACCTGTTTCAACTTAGCAGTACGCTAGAGTTGCCACGCGGTCGGTGAAATGTCATTGAATCAGGATCGTCTTTAGGATTCATTTTGAAGCTCTTCATCCAGTTTCACTCAATCTACTCAACCAGAACCACCCCCATTTAACCAGAGTTTAGCGGACCATTACGAGGAAAACTACACCCATTTCGCTATTTTTGTGTAATGAGCCAGCAACTACCGGGTCATTACCATTGCCAGCAACTGCTGCATACGTTTTTCTCGTATTGATCACTTCCATATCCCAAGGATAAACGGCACTGCTGCAGTTTAGTGCACCCTCTTTTACCCCTACTGCAGTTTAGTGCACCCTAAAATGCATGTGAGAACAACATGATTTAATCAACAGAATGAATGCCGTTCGTTCTTCCCTATAGTTATAAATGAGTGTCTTTGTGTCTTCGTGTGTCTTCGTCTTCGTCTTCGCACATTACACCGAGCGCGCGCTTCGGTGTAATGTGCGTAGTCATCGTTTGCGGGAGAATGCGCCGTTGTTTTAGGGTGCACTAAACTGCAGTAGGCGCGTTTCCGTCTCTTTCATAGAGGGTGCACTAAACTGCAGTAGTGCCGGATAAACCTTGAGCCTACATTTCGGAGCGGTTTATGAGATGAGATCAAACGAAAAGTGAGTGCATTGATGACAATCATCACATTTTGATACGAAGCTCAAGCAAGTTCGCAACACAAAGAATATATTGAATCGACGAAAAGCATAACATCCCATAACTTTCTGCAACTTTATCATTACAAACTAATAAGTGCGCACAGGATAATTAAACACGAAATTGAGACTTTTTTGTTCTAAACAACGACTGAGGCAGGTTTTTAGGCAAAATTCGACTTACATGGACACCTCTTAGACTTCTGATACTACAAAATCAGAAATGCATGGGAATACGGATTTTTGATAACAGGAATGAACATATCCTACTATACATCTTAGTACATCACTTTATCATGCGATCATCTGTCTGAAAAAAGCTGACCAATGAATAAGATGTGTCTCTTTGATTGACGGTTTAACTCTAAAACTGATCAATAGACTATCGTTGTTTTCAAGGATAACATTGCGTGTGAGATTCATTCAATGATGTTCATCTCACCTAGAGAAAACCCACTTAGCGGAAAGTCTTGTCTACATGCACCGTCAATCGATCATGTTAATAAATACACGTAATGTAGCCTATACACAATACATTACAGGACAAACTGACGAAGCAGAATGACTGCATGTTTTTTATAACGCAAGATCAATGCACGAGTAGTAGCCTATGCGTGGAGAGTGCTAAGATCTTTCATACATATTTTTGGTCTTTTTCTCATATTCTGGACCGAGAAGCTGACAAATGCTCAAGTCCTCAGTCTTGTGAACGAAGTGCCAAGTCTAATGGATACAATCAAGAGGAGGGAAAGGAGATGGATCGGACATATCCTAAAACATCAGAACCTACTATGAACAGCCTTGGAAGGCCGGATGCAAGGAAAACGGGCAAGAGGAAGACCGAGGCTTATGATGATCAGCGACATGAAGAATGGTGAGGGATACGCGGAGATGAAGAGAAGAACCGAAGATAGAAAGAAGTGGAGGAAACAGTCATGAGAGACCTGCTTAAGGGCAGATTACCTTTGATTGATTGATTGATTTCATATTCTTATTGCAACAAATCAAGTCTTTGATGTTCTATTTCATGCACTTTGCCTTCATTCATTATGCGATGTCTTTCTTGCTTCAAAATCGAAGGTTTCTGTTTATTGAGCTGTCATTTTCATTGAAGTGTTCGGTGAAGCATAAGAAGAATCAATGAGTGCTTACATGTTTGCAGACCTGAACAAAAGTGCTAACAATAGATCTGTTCAAAACGCTTTAAAGAGGGGACCATTGTCTCTTATTGACGACCGCAATTACTGCTACAATGTGACCATATTTTGTACGTGCAGCAACGCGATCGATAGACCATGGAAGAAGCATTCCGCTATAGTAGGTGAGCTGACATCTATTCAATGACATGTGTGGCATGTACATGCAGTGTGCTTGTAATCCTTTATTTTGCTCCGTACGCGCAGTCGATTCATGAATCTGCAAGCCAGGAGCTATCAAAATCTAATCGATAATCGTTCTGAGTAAGCAATTCATTGCAATTATTGGCTACAGCATCGCAATCAATTTAGATTGTAGTTAGCCAATTCATTGTGATTGTTCTATCAAATTATCAACAGGCCAATGCTGCATTTAAAAATTTTGTACTTCCCTATAATTCGATAGACTGTAGCTTACTTAGAAATGAACAGTCAGTTGACTTGCTGCACTACTTACATCTAGCGATACGAGTAGCACTCGTGCTTCCATGACTGGCAATTTTTCCACCTAACTTTTGAAAGAATAATTATAATATTTTAATATCTTACATGTTTGAAGAATTAATCAGGATGATAGGTTTATTTTTATAACCATCACACTAAAGTGTCATTCATACGCCAGTCACGTAAAAAACACGATTATTTTTCTTAGAGAAAGATATTTTGTAATGCACCCGCAATTCAGATGTATTCTCTCTATTATAAGCCAATGGGCGTCTATTTTCAGAAATTGCTTAAGGGGCGATATTTTCAACACCTAATTATATTAGAGAGGGGTATACGGTGCACACATGCACATGTATGGTGTCGGCCTGCTACATGTAGAATGCGTCGCTGGATAAAATGCCATTTGGAGCTAAAATTCCAATTTTTGAAATGATCATCTGAAAAATTCTATTTCTGAAATTGACTTTAAAGCTTCGAATTTTGGCTTTATTGGTATCCTATTCATAAAATCATGTGTACGCCAATGATCTAGGCATTAGTGTGTACTATCTCAATATTTCCATATAACATTATCATCATTTTTATCATATCATCAATGTGGCAAAAAAAGTGCCATATTTAGGAATTTGACCAATGATATAGAGTGGGCGCGAAATATCATGGCTGCACAAGTGCTAATTAGGCTTAAATTTTAAGAATAATCACCAGCATTCATGCATACATACATACATAGTTACGCCAAAAGGCCTCAGATCTTCCGATCTCGGGCTAACTGTCTGACATATGAAATGCCATTTACTTGATCTGGAGCACTAGCGTTTTTAAATAGGCAGTCGACATAGGTCGTAGAATTTGCCTGTCCTCGTCGACGGGGTTCATGTGAAGTCATGAACAAGATGTCTTGAGCCGGTTCACGAAAATAGTCTTCTGCTCGAACCAGATGCCCGCACAGAGTCAACCGTCGTTGTTGTATGGTCTGGCTCGGTCGAATGAGCCCACACCTTCGATACAGATCGTCGGTCTTTACCTTGTCTGTGTAGCGCATGGAGAAAGCCGCGCGGAGTAGAGCGGAATGGGCGGGGTCCAGTCGCCTCTCGAGAGTCCTTGTTAGAGTCCAGGTTTCCGCATTGTAAAGGAGCACCGACTCGATTACTGATGAGAAGAGTTGAATTCTGAGAGCATTAGGCAACGCTTCAATCTGTAGGACTACCCTAACAGAGCGGAAGGCAGTCCAGGCCAAAGATCTTCGCCTCTCGATGTCAGATTGGATTGATGGAACAACACCGCCGAGATAGACAAATCTGTTTGATCGAGGGAGGCGTTTTACACTACCGTCGATGTCGCGGCACTCGATGTGAACATTGAGATCAGATGGAATAGTCATAACTTCAGACTTCTTGATGTTGATTGACAGGCCTACTTTTGCTGCTGAAGTCTGGAGGTTGGCGACCATACTCTTTGCTCCGTCGACCGTTGAGGACAGTAGTGCGAGGTCATCAGGATATGCAAGGACATACAGACGCTTTTCGGGATGCCGCAGACTCCTCCGACGGCTTAGAAGCAGCCCGTGTTCGTATGAGGGAATGGCGTCATGGAGAACCCAGTCTAGCAGTAGCACAAACAAGAACGGTGCGAGTGTGTCTCCTTGAAGGACTCCAGAGGTGGTTGGAAAGGTGTCTGTAGGTCCGTCGCTGGTCATTACCGCAGCTCTTGTGTCCCTGTAAAGTGCCATGATGGAATGCGCAAGTAGTGGTGGAACGTGGAAAGCTCGCAGTACACCGGCGAGAGCGCTTCGAGAGACGGAATCGAAGGTCTTGCGAAAATCCATGAAAACACGGACGAGATTACGTTGGTGAATGCGACACTCCTCCAATATTCTCCGAAGACAGAGTATATGTGAGGTCGTATTTCGGTGCAGACGAAAGCCATTTTGCTCGAATCGTAGGTAGGGTTCTAGGACAGGTCGAATCCTTGACAAGATGATCTTGTTAAAAAGTTTTGCAGCACATGACATCAGCGAGATACCTCTGTGCTCTTCCAGTCGATTTGTACCTGGCCTCTTCGGCACTCCGATGATATTAGCAGATGTCCATTCTGGTGGGGCTGATCTACCCTGAAGTAGGCTGTTCATTACCCCGACAAGATGCTCAGCAACACATTGAATGTTTAGTACCTCAGCTGGCACGCAAATCTGGTCCTGCACATTTTCCTCCTGGGGTTTGAATGGCCTGTTGCATTATTTTAATTAACAGTTATCGGAGTCACATTGAAGTCTGATTCAGAGGGTAGAGCGGAACATTGAGGGAAAGACATGTTGATCGATTTCAGTGAGGCTGCATTCAAAGTTGCGGAGAAATCTTCCTTAATTGCATCTTTGCGGGCAGTTGGAGTGTCCCCAGAAACGGTGATTCCACTTTTCCGTCTTCTTCCCGTCAGTCTTCCACGTCAGTTTTGTCCAGATCGCATCGTTCTTGCGCGCACTGCCAGCCGCTGCTATTGTGGTAATGACTTTGTTCAGGGCAGTTCTCTGACAAACCTTGTAAGTTTGAGCAAGTTCTTTCTGAGCCTCTTTCGCCTCAGCAGTCCTTCCGGATCGACGGAGGTGCGCTACTTTCGACTGAGCGGATACCACATCCTTGTCACTTTTCCATACTGGCTGTCCCCTATGCGGCTGACGAACGAAGGGTATTGTCTTTTCTAGTGTGGTTTTGACAGCCCCGGCAATTTCACCGTAGCTGTTAGGATGATTTGAATTGTTAAGGATTGATGAGAAAGTCGTAGAGAAGAGTTGTTGAGTTTCTTCTTCACGTAAGGCGAGAAAATCATACTTAAAAGGTGTCCTCGGTGGTCGGAAGAGTATCACAGTACAACAGTTTGTGATCAGTAGGAAGAGATGAAGGCACTATGGTATCACAGTTACTGAACCTACTGCGTTCTCTCCTCCGGATAAGCACATGATCAAGTTGTGCCAGCCTTCTTGTTGCGTTCCTTCCTGTAGCGTTGCGGCGTCTACGTTTGCAGCCTACAAATGTAGCAAGGCGTTGTGGGCTTGCGAAACTGAGTGTTTACAGAAACGAGGTCATGGCGTGAAATGAAGTCCATTATAGTGTCAGTATTGGCATTTTCACGGGGCTGACGAAAGGAGCTAGATCAGACTTTCTTATAACGGCGTTTAGATCACCCAGAATGATCATAGTGTTTAACTTAATTTAAGTAATTAAGTTAAATTCCGCTGTGCTAAAGAGTCTATATTTGTAGAAAGAAATTCGAAAAAATCTCGAGCGTCCTCTGGATGGACAGCAGTAGGCGCGTATGCACAGAACAGATTTGCACTTCTGTTTTTCAGTCGAATGTCTATTCTGAGTAGACGAGAAGACAAACTTACACAGTTGACAGCGTGATGTAGTATAGGACTGACAAGGACACCGACTCCTCCTCTACCCCTTGCGTCCGCTGATGTGTAGATGATTGTCCATCTGAATATCGTCGGTGGAGACGATTGAAACTTCTTGTAACATAACGAGGTCCATGCGCAATTTTGTAGCTATTTGAGCAAGCATGCCTCTTCTCCAGATGTCTTTCAGAGTGCGACAGTTGAGTGTTTCGAGCCTCAAGTTCGAAATATCTGATAAAGCTGGTACCTGATGGTTGTAGGCCTCACGGTCTCCAGCGCTACCTGGCAGATCCGATTGTGTACTTGCCGAGTGGAGAGAATTGTAATCCGATCTACAGCTGATTTCTGACTCATGGGGAGTCGCAGTGCTGAAGTTAATGCCGACGTCACTATCTCTGTTGTCAGATGTTGGAAAGCCACTTTGCTCAAGGTTAAAGTACCAAAGTCTTCTCCTAACCCGCCTGGGAAGATTTGCACTCGCGGTGGAGGGCATTGAGCATCCATGAAAGTAGGCCTACATGTACATGCATTGAAGGAAATGTCTTTATAAAAAGAAGACACACTGAAAGCTAGAATTTCCAAAGCACCAAAGCAACCAATCTCTGATGATCAACGATGTCAATCATTAGTACATGTACATGCAAAGTACTGGTGCGATTCTTCGGTATGCAGCTCCTTTTAAAATTCCTACGAATTCACGCTGTAGAATCAATATGATTGTTTGCATCTAAAAATTTTGAATCATTCGATATTGTGATCAAATTTGGCACATAGTGTCAGTACACTGTCAGTATGCTGGCACAGAGACAACTACTTGCAAATGTGGCAAACTCAATCAATCATTGAATTGAAATAATTAAATTAAGAATTAAACAAAATATTAAATATTTGTCAAAATTAATATTGATTAATGTTGATAATAAATAAAATAAAAATATAATAACAACATTAATTAATATTAATATTACAATTAATTGGAAGGTACTATGGGACTTCGAAATCCATACCAATAGAGGAATCACAGCGAGAAGACCAGATATAGTCCTCATTGATAAGAAGAATGAGAATGGACTAATCATTGACATCGCAGTGCCAGACGATCACAATATCGACAAAAAGGAAAGAGAGAAGATGGAGAAATATCAAGACCTGCGGCTGGAAATAAAGAGGCTGTGGAATGTAAAGGCAATTGTCGTGCCAAACGTAGTAGGAGCCCATTCTCAGGCAAGCAGTTGACCTCCCTGAGTCCTGGTAGACTCCGACGTCTAAGTGATGATTTACACTGGCCAAAAAGTATGAGATCTACAGGCGTGTAGTAATGCCACATATATATTTTTTTGAGAGCCCTTGGTGTTATCAAATCTAGTGTTGAATCGGGTGAAGAATGTGTGTGACAAATTCTGTAGACGAAAGCTAATTTGTTATTCCTATCGATACGTCGGAAATTACACAGGTTTCGGTTCACAGGTTCGGATGCTAGAATAGTCGACTTACATTATAAAAGACAATGCCGTTATACGTTCCCATTGACAGTACAACGCCTAATCATTTCCAAGCAACGGCTTCACTGATAGGATTCGAGGGGATTACCGTGACACAAAATCGATAAAAATTCACAATCAGACGAATATTAAAAGCATTTTCATATTATTTTTTAAATCGCAACATAACCATCCTCACAACTCTCGAACTCGTTTTCTCTCAACATTGTCACTTCATTTCAGTCGTAAAATTACTAGGCATGAGACTGTGTGATCACTTGTATACCTGAGGAGTTGACTTTGAATAAAGTTCCCTAGAAGAGCTCGATCCCAGAGATCCTCAAAAAATGCGCTGCAGATTTCGCTGCCAAAGTCGAGAAGAGAGCAGACTGTTTCGTTTTTGCACAACATGGAATATTTCAAATGAAGTCTAGTCAGCTTAGCTATCAAAGGAATGAGAGGAAAGAAAGATTTCTGCTATGGGAAATCGGCGAGAGTTTTGGATTCTTTAATGAAGTGAAAAATTACTACCTAAAGGGGATTTGTGAGCTTTTGAAAGGCATTCAAACAGACACCGTGATGACAATGCTTCAATCAACTACTCAAAATGATTTCATTTACATCTATCATTCACTGTTCCCATGTTGACAAAGTTTCGTAATTTTACATAACATTTTATAAATGCTTGATGAATTTATTTCTGTTCAATCTGTCGGTTGCCTTTAAGAAGTTCATGCGTTGAACATGAATAGAAAAGCCAATGAGTGATGTCTGTCGGGAGTTACTCAAAAGTTTTCTCAGCTTGCAGTGTGGGGACGGAAATTTGAGACTACATAGGACGTAGCAATTTAAAGTGAATTTTAATTCAATAATATATTCAATTGAAAAATAATGCAATTTCCAGTTACACATTTTCATTGGAAATTTCCTTACAAAATGATGACAAAATAGCAGAATGTGCACGCACATTGAAATGGATGAATTTGATCTACAAATGAATTTAATAAATTTTTTACTGGAGATATGTTGCTGTATTTCAACCTTTATATTTTCTATCAGCTAATCATGACTTAAACAACCCAAGTAGCCTAAGTCACTCAATAGTATGTCAAAGTGCGGGAATAAATTACAGTCTATACCAGGGATACGTAGTCGGAGTCGGAGTCCCGGTGTCCCATCATTTTTGCTGGAGTTGGAGTCCTATCAAATGATAGGACTCCAGACTCCGGCCTATAAGTAGACCCGAAACATATACAAAAAATTATTATTTATTTCTCGTGCATCTGTCTTGATGTCAACTTTCTCCATCAAACAAAAGCACATAGATAGCAGTGCATGCAAAGCTTGTAATAGTTGAGGGAATGAACCATGATAGTGAAAAAAGGATTGTCTTTTTACTCGGTGATTTAGTAGAGAAGACAAGCCTTCCTAGCCTCGATCACACCTACGCGCCAAAGGTCACATCAGAGACAAAAATGAAATATTTGTTTGTTTGAGAACATTGCCTCTTACACTCGCGTTAATCGTGTGCGATGGCTTCTTTAAAGCGCTAATTAAAATCAAAAATGTACTAATTTTTTGGAGAAGAATGGGGATTTTCCTGCCTGGTAGACTGGAGAAAATACATCAAGAAGATCCGGGAGGAGCCGAGTCGCATGCATACAACTGAAAGCGACATTTGATCAACTTTCATCGAAAATGATTGATAATTGATACAGCAATGATCACTAAATATAGGTTCAGGTAAGCCTATAATGATCTATGATGAAAGTTACCAGTTAATTTTTCAAAAAAGGCTTTATATAGTTGACACCCGGAGTCGGAGTCCTATCAAAAGCCAGAGTCTTATCAACCCCAGGAGTCTGAGTCGGAGTCCTATCAAAATGATAAGACTCCGCATCCCTGGTATATACACTCGACGACAACACGCTCCACACTAAGCTGTTTGAAGAAAAAATAACTTGGTCGAAACGCTTTATTTCCAGGCCCCTGACAAAAGAATTCTAGAAAAGATTTACTTCCATCAGGTTTCTTAAGATCATTAATGATGAAAACAACAAGTTGATTCACAAATATTCATTAAAATTTGGTGGCACCACCTTTGTTGGCAACAATTGCTTCAACTCGGGAAGTCATTGACTCAACCAATTTTTCGCAAATGTCAGCAACTTCAGGATCTCTTGCCCACACATTTGCGAAAGCGTTGATTAGTTCCTGTTTGTTGTTGAACCCGCGAGTCTTGAGACGTCGTTTGATTATTGACCACTAGTTCCCGATCGGATTTGCATCCGGTGAACTGGGAGGCCATGGTAAAATTCGAATACCCTTTGTGTTGAAATTGGCCATACTTCATTCACTGGTGACAAGGCGCATTGTCTTGTTGCAACCAACCATTGCCATACGGAAAAAAGTCTAATGATTTCATTAATATAAATTGGCATTTCAACCTATGTTTTCTATCCATTAATCATGACTTAGGCTACCCAAGTAGCCTACTACAGTCATTCAATGGTACGTCGAAGTGCGGGAATAAATTACAGTATATAACACTGTACACGTATGTCATCAAGCATTTTCTGTGAGTAACTGTAAATATATGTATTTGTGATTGCAGCGCTGCAGTGGCTTGTGCAATATCGTACGTGTTCAAGGCAAGGCCCTAATGGCCGAAATTTTATGTGAAAATCATTTTGGAGATTGTGAACAATTTTGGACTCGAATCCATTTATAGTCATTATTAGCTCTATCGCTTGATAGCATGCATGTTAACAACTACTCAGCACAGCAACCAAGAGACGAGAGACCTACGAGAAGCAATCCACCAATTGCTGTCTCAGAGAAGCAGCACCACGAGACTATTTCATCAATTACATTATGTGGAACATTTGCAAACGGCGGTTAAAAAATACTTGCTAACGGTACTCAATCATCAAAGGTCTTGGACATTTGGGTGAATTTATATGAAAGCACCATAGCAGAGCTGTTCGAAAACAGATTCCTCAATTGATAACATTCTACACCATCAGTAATTAAATAACGCTTGAATATTGGAAATGCATTTTTTAATGTTGGAAAACAATTTTGGTTCTGGGTTCACATCTGTTCACAATTAGAAATATTTTTAATTAGGCCAATACAGAAGTGCGTACCTGCGATTTTCTGTCAATGGCTGTAGACGAGGGTCTTTGAGCTTTCCACTGTTTTCTGATAAACGACGTATGGTTCTTTTCAATAGGTCTTAAATGATGTAAAAAATTAGAAAGAGCAGATTTTTTGGCAGAACAAACATCAATGGTTGAAATTCTTGCTTTCTACATGTAGGACAAACTGAAGTGATAGTCCAAATGTGAATCGTGCAGTGAATCCTGCATAGTGGCATATTTCATATCTTTTTAATCGAGAAGACATCTTTAGGAATCATACATGCTGAACTGAATGTTGTATCATCGTAATCCATTCTCGGCTGATTTACTTTGAATTTAATTTGGCAATTAAAGAAGTGATGAGCAATGTAACAAAAAGTTGAAGCGCACGACGCCTTGTTGCTTGTTTCGCACTAAAGGTTGCCTCAAAAATAATTAGATTTCATTTGTCTTTCTCTGTAATATCACAACGCAATTATACTCATGCTACAATCTCTTATGAACTTCCATTAACAAAGTCATCAATCTAATAAGTCAAAAGGTTGACAAACATTCGGCGTTACCAATTGACATGCTCTTTACAAGCTGTTTCATATGAATCAAAAGAACGGCATGACATTTTTTGCGCTCTAGTAATCAATTCCACAAACCTCAAATGATTCTTCACATGAGTTTTTGCTCACTTGAGAGCTCACGGCATTTGCTCAAAGTAAGATAACTACTGCTTCCATATCTCAATTGCTATGGGAAATGATGCAGCGGCTGTCCTCGTTTATATGAAAAATATGAAGCAAATACTTATCAGACACAATCAAAATGGAATGCTATCAGTTGTTGCGAATGATAGATCGATACTTATGATAGTTTTGAAACATTAACTTCAGACTGTCATCAAAACTCACCATAGATGACGTTTTTCAGAAGTAGACACAAGTTCGACAATGAAAACAGCGATAATTATTCTCTTGATGAATATATTTGCTGGAATATGGCGGCAGTTGCTGATATGGCAACTGAAATACTATGAATGAAGCCAACATGTAGGAAGTGCAAATTTGGCTTGCAATTTGAATAATGAGGGTAAAAATGCCTCATGATTGCAAAAGACAGGCTACCAGGGATGCGGAGTCCTATCATTTTGATAGGACTCCGACTCCGACTCTGGGTGGCAAGCATATATAGCCTAGTTTTTTTGAAAAAACTGGTACCCTACAGCATAGTTCATTATAGGCTTACCTGAACCTATTTTTAGTGATCATTTCTGCACCAATTATCAATCATTTTCGATGAAAGTTTATCAAATGTCGCTTTAAGTTGGATGCATGGGACTCGACTCCTCCCATCTTGCTGATGTGTGCTTCACACGTTTTTTCTCCAGTCTCAGCACGTTTTTTCTCAGACAGGAAAATACCCCCTTCTTCAAAAATATGACTACAGTTTCGATTTTTAATATGCGCTTTAGAGGAGCCATCGCACACGATTAACGTAAGGGTAAGATGCAATGTTCTCAAACAAACTAATATTTCATTTTTGTCTCTGATGTCACCTTTGGTGCGTACGTAGGTGTGATCGAGGCTAGGAAGACTTGTCTTCTCTATTAAATCACCGAGTAAAATGACAATCCTTTCTCACTATTACGGTTCATTCCCTCAACTATTACAAGCTTTGTATGTACTGCTGTCTCTGTACATGTACTTTTGTTTGACGGAGAAAGTTGACAGTGACAGACAGCTTTGCACGAGAATAGATAATTTGTTTGTATTTTACTTCGGGTCTAGTTACATTTGATAGGACTCCGACTCCGACTCCATCAAAAATGATAGGACTCCGGGACTCCGACTCCGCACCCCTGCAAGCTACTCAGAAAAAGAAAACTGGAAAAGAGATCTTTCATAGTGATGCAGATATGAAGGGGAACCGGGTAGACTAAGACTATCATCTTGAAGTTATGGATAATTCATATGATCATAAAAGAATGCAATAGTATCTTTCAAGCAAGAAAAAATCCTGTTTCAATTGATAGATAGCACTATACACATGACGCAAGAAGCAGAATGCTTTGAAGGAGAGTCTTATCATTCGAGATAACATAACTTATTCCCTTGATGTCATAAGGGAAAACATAAACAGCAATATTAAGATTTAAAATGGTAATTATCAATAGCGTTTCGTCGACATTTCTGAACGAGCTACTCAGTTTTCCTGTTCGCAAGTAATACACTTTTTGGTATTGTTTTTAGACATGACAGGTGATTAATTCGAATTTCATTCACTTCACGATGAAAAAGAGTTACAAGCCATCCGCCTCATTACTGTAACGTAACTTACAATAGCGCTCATGCGCTAGGCTACTAATTTGTAACTTTATTCCATATATTCTCATGCCGAAAGATTATAGACTTTTGTTTCATACTTTTATAGAAAGTTCGCATCGGTTTAATAAATCAATTTGCTTGATTTAATTTTCGGCTCCTTGATTTTGCTTACTTCTCACCATGAATATTATTCCAGTTTTCTTTCCATAGTCATACTGTAGACTGAGTTTAAATAGTAAATATTCATCTCCTTCAATTGACACCGTCTACTAGAAAAATCATCAGCTGCTAGAAAGAATGAGCAAAAATTAAAGATTTAAGTCTATTGTTTTCCTATCTTGTATACCTATTGATTGAAGATCTTATGGGTACTGAAATGTCTTCTAATATTTTGTCAACAAATCTGGAGCAAATAACGGGAGGATGTTTATCGCTGAGCTAGTTGAATCCTTAACGTCGAGTTATTTTTTCATCTCAACAAAAGAAGAATTGTAAGGCAAATAATTGTAGGATTTATTTAGAGAAATTTGGCAAACAAAAGAAGAGCCAAAGTTAGTCTTATGTATAAGTGCACAATTAGCTTCCACGTCGCAAATCCAATTCGCTTGATTTTCTTCCATATGACTTCATTATAGCATGACCATTATCACGATTTTGTCCTTCATGTCAGCAGGAACATCATGCATTTTCTAATTTGTCAATTATTGTTAAGTCCATCCACTGCCATGATCATAATAGAAGAATTTTATAGATCATCAGGAATAAATGCGCATAAACATGCATACAAAGTATGTATTATCTCGTAACTGCAAGCAATGAACTGAACAACTGAGTTCAAAAGTTCATTTTTGAACCAACATCTGATTAACAAGCACAGGAGTTAATGGATGACAATTTTGAAACCTGGCTTGCACATCATGAGAACTGCGACATGCTTGGAGTTAAAATGTTTGAAATACACAAAGATGATTGCGTTACGTAATAGAATTCAAGCTGACTCTTGTATTATTGCAATTAATCAATTATCAACAGAATGCTTACTGAAAAAGTCAAAATTATCATTGTGGAGGAAAGGACATTACGGAAAGTAATTAATCATTGAATGCAGTAATTTAGCCTTGACAGCTCATCCTCGTTATTTTCATGCCGAGTTGGGCAAATGATGAACAGTCTCAAGTGCCGAGGATGAACTAACTACATTAGCTCAAGTGACACTATTTACATGAAAAGTGCGCTAACTCGATAGTTGAGACAATGTTCAAAATTGTTGACCCTCCCACAAGAGGTTGTAGAAGAATGTTGCATTTTCCATATCTGCAAGTAAATGGAAAACCGCCAGAAGCGCTGAGCGGCACTGTTTTGAAAACAGATAAGTAAATAGTGGGCGCCGTTTGATATTTTTGCGGATGTTATTAATGTTGTTAAAGTATTCATATTTTCAAGACAAGCAATCTGGCAGTTGATAAATTTATCAAATCTCAACTGATGTAAACACCACAAGACATGTCTCGGACTTTTGGGTCACATCAATCGTGGATAGATTTGAACCTGCGACGTTGGAGCTAGAGGACGTGCAAGCATCCCTCCAACCACAGGGCCACCGGACCATCTGTTGAGAGCGTGAATTAGCCACGGAGGAACTGCTGATGACTCACTGCTGATGCACCCAATAGGCCGAAACATGTCTCGTGGTGGTTACATCTGTTGAGATTTGATATCATCATATCTTGCTGTAAAATCATTATAAAGGATGCGAATATTTCTGTTCGACACGCTAACCGCTGTGGTAGGCTAAATAAGCTGAGGATTCATCCCTACAATTATATCAGCCGGTGCCGGCAGATTAACTAAGTATTTCCTCTGTGCCATTCGCTAGAAATCCAGCATAATCTGGCTACTTCAGAGTCTCTTTTTGTGCTTGACTTTTACATGAAGACGCGCTCTAACTGATATTGACTCCTCCAGCTAAAGTTTGGAGGTCAGTGAAAGCATAGATAAAAAAGAAAATTATAAAAATCATTGATGAGCATTCCGACTGTCAAAAATATCGAGAAAATTTAGCTAGCTAATCGTAAAATTCTCGCTTGCTTCTCTAGACCCACAAAAAGTGGACAACAATATTCCATGATCGATCGAATGCATGCAACAAAGGCATCTTGAAGTTTTTCTTGTGAGACGAGTGGTTTCAGTCTTCGTAATATATGAAGAGTTTGACCACACTTTTGGCGAACATGATCGATATGGGTCTTCCAACTAAATCGGTGGTTGAGAAAAGCACCAAGAAATTTCATCTCGGATGCCCGCTCATTGCCATCAGAAATATTGAGATATACAGTTTGACGCTGTATGAAAGCAAGTGCTGGGCAGCCAACGAGAAAAATCGCCAAAAGATCGCCAGAACAGAGATGGGTATGTTGCGAAGCATCCTCGGGGTAACAGGAAAAGATAGGATAAGAAATGAAGACATTCGCGGAGCACTCGGGATTCATCCGATTGATGGGATCATGCGGTGGCACAGACTGAGGTGGTACGGGCACGTGGTACGTAGACCTCGCGAACACCATACCCGGCTAGCGTTGGGAATGCCTGTGCCAGGGCCAAGAAACAGAGGGCGACCAAAGAAGACATGGGAGCGCCAGGTGATGGAGGACATTAAGATCATTGGAGCCTCAACCGTGGATGCATTAGACCACTCGAGATGGAAGAGGAAAATTAGGCCCCCTTCACTGGGACAAGGCCTTTGAAGGTGAGCAAGGTGAGCACAGTTTGACGCGTAATAAACATGTACTTTGACTCTCCTTTTTCAATGCATAGCTCATTATCAAAGGATCAACTTGTCAAGCTTGATATCTTCTTGTCAATCTGCTCACTGATTTGAACATATGAATTGTTCGAATCTGAATAACCTAAGTCGTCAGGGTATTTCACCACCGTAGTTGAACACGATAGCGCGACGAAATCACTGACTACGTTTTATGCGCTGAAAATGCTCTCTTAGAAAGTCCATGTTGATTGACAATATCTTGCATGGTATCGTCGTTGGTGACAAAGATTTTGAGATCCGCTTCTTTTTTTATATTGAAAATCCTTAATGCAACCCATGCTGAGTTGTACCAGCGTATGATTCCGATTCTATAATCGTCCTTCTCTTTCTTAAGTAAGACATACTTGAAATATTTTACATTAACTTGTTATTATTCTATCAGATATTCGGAAAGGCTTCAATGGGCAAAATTGCTTGCTGATGCAGCTGTAGTCATGTGAATCAAGAAGCAATTTATATCCATTAATAATCAAAACCAATAGAAATTATAGTTTCAGGACTGAAAAACAAGGGGTGACTAATAATGTGTTACATATTGTACATACAGCGCGCATAGATAAATAAATTCTTGCACCTGAAATAGTTCACAAATATTATCGTCATCTGCTGTGCAAAGCTTTCATTTGTGTGCTGGATAAGTAGAAGAGAGCCTTTTTATATTTTTAAGCATTTTGCACATATCATCCAACTCCTGCAAGATAGTCTAAGCTAATCTCAAATTTATGATAAATTCAAAAAACTTGACCACTTGAGTTTTGTGAAGATTTGAACCAAGACTTGCGCCAAATACAGGTAGCTTCGCGCTATGTTCTAGGACACCGAAGAGTATGGAATTTAGGAAAGCTCTGATGGACGAATTTAAACGATAAGCTTGAACACTACACTCAAGCTATTTTTGAAAAGTTGAAAACTAATTGAAATTGACTCAATCACATTTAGAATCACATTCCAGCAGCTTACATCTTTATATTTGGGAGAAGTTGAAAATATGAATTATTCATTCGGTGTTTTCGGACTTCTGTATAGCACTGCATGATGAGCAATATTGAAATTTTGTTCTACAGCTGCCTCTCTATCTACCAGTATTTATATACTTCCCGGGACAAGCAGAGGTCATTGCCTATCATCAATGTCTCTTGCGATATATCGGGTGATCGCAGACCTGTAGAGGTTTCAACTCAAAATTCCAGGAAAGAGCATGCTTCAAATATGCATGCAACATGAAAGCTATCATTAGGGAACAACGCAAACCTTTTCCATCGAAGTGACATACTATTTGCATCATGGCAGCTTTATCCTGCTTTCATTTTCGGCATTATTTGATCAACGGAAACGTTCGCTTCTACCAACTTGCATCTTCGCTATCCAGGTTGAATCTAAGAAAATTCCATAGTCTGATATGATAGAAAATGGAAGTTATTGCAAGCTGTATCCATTGAGTACATTGTTGATCTTTAATATGGAGACACAGCTTGAAATGTTGGATCTGTTGAAGTAGACATTTAAGACAACAGATGAGTCGCCGATATTGTAATGAAGTCCCCAGCAATAAATTCTAAAGCTCCACGATGTCACAGACGCATTTCAATTAGCTAATGATTTTCGTATCAAATAGTAGACAGATAGCCTGCGCAAATTCTATTTTTGAAAATGGATGATCATAGCATGCGTTAAGTGAGTGCAGCACAAACGCTATCACGTAAAAAGGATAAGAACGACAAAATCAATTTTCCAACGATATAAAACTTCTTCTTATTTTGCTCACGAAAAGATAATACTTTTATAATACTAGTATAAAAAATAGTACTTCATCACGAAATATTAGCAACATTATTTTGATGACTTGAAAGTCTTTTACATGCACCCATGTATACAATTATCATTAAAAAGCTGAATAATCAACTTGTATGAATTAATTCATGTGTTTTCTGATCAATGCCGACACTATCAGGAGAAATAAGAAGCAACGCTATGAGCGGTTTAACGCAGCACTTTTTGTCCACTCCAAAGGTTCAGCAATTCTACTTGGGAGGCACAAACACGTTCAATCGGAAATGAATCCGCCAATTTGGGACATCTGTCATTTTTTGGTATTTGATTCCTGTTTCAGAGGGCACTTAATGTATTACAGCATCGATGACATTCCATATAAATAAACGTACACAATGCTGCTACTAAACTACCGTATTTCTTTTACCTCTAATTGCTGAAATTCTATACCAATAATCAGATCGATTTTCAAACTACGAGTTGATCAGTTGTTTTTCAACAACCTTTCTCTGCGTAAAAATTCCGGTTAATCGACGAATTATGTATCACTCAATTCGAGTCCATAAGATGAAATACTGGAAATGTATGACGTCAGCGTAAGCATAGAGATACATCAATGAATGAACTGCATCTTAAAGATAATCCTGGCATTTTAAAAACAATGCAACACTTACAATAAAAACACAGGAAGTCAACAGGCAAAGCATATTCGACTATCATAAATTGAAGTAAATAATCAGAAAAAATGCTAAAGAGGGAAATTTTCGCAACGATTGATACATTCAACACGTTTTGAGTGTAAAGCTTCCAAAAATGTGCATTTTTTGTAGTTCGGCTCATGCTAAATTATCTAGGAAGATTCAATTTGAATCTCATTAGAATAATACTAAAAGAGTCATTTAAAATATTATTCGTCGATTTACCGGAATTTCTGTATTACATTTAAGACGTGCCTTTCCTATGTTCAACAACTTTTGGCTATAAAAGTACAGTTCAAAATATAAAGCAAATTTGTTGAGCGTGTGAAGCCTAGTTCCAGTGCCCTTTTGTGAATGTAAGTCATCACAAGTAATCATTAAAATCAGTTGCACTGGAAAAGAAAATTGCAATGAAAGCTCTAAACTGCAAAAGTCCTGTTTTAATTTGTTTTTGAAGATGCTCAATTTTAAACGACTACAACTTTTTTTAGGATCGGCCAGTGACATGAGACTCTTTCTCCAGTGCAGGAAATCTCCTTTTCCCACAAATGTACTCCCATCACCTTTCATAAAATAATTTCTGTGGATAAATTGTCAAGTACTATTCTAGTATTTATCTCATGACTATCTGCTATATCACAGACATTTTATAAAGAGCTCATTTTTTTGAATATTGTCACATGTGTTTTGTATTCAAAATTTCAATAGCAGGGTGGCAAATACTGAGCACTATTTTATGAATACCTTACTAAATATATGAATACTTGGCCATCTTCAAGTCTTTGAAATCTCATCAGGAGGTGCTCAGACATATAAAACATATTTTTTTAGATAAATATTAGTGTGGCAATTGCATGCAGTCTTTCAAGCACGTACTTCAGAGTTCTCTATATTCTATGCATTAAAAATCAATCATGTCTACCAATACTCTTGTAGAATTATTGAACAAAAATACTAAAAAGAAACCTTGTTTATTATGCCCAATTGCTATGTAGTGCAGTTACTAGTGGCCTACCCAAAAGCTTGGCAACACAAATAAAGCATCCACAGTCATCCTGCATTATATTCACAGATCAATAAAATCATTAGTCATGCATCGCAATTGTGAATGAAAATGCAATGTAATGTGCATGTAATGTATCAGGATTGGAACCGGGACCAACTGACCGTCCCGGTCGACCGGTTGAGTTGTGTCGGTGTAAGTCGATCAGTCGACCAGCCCCAGTCGAAAGGCGGTCGGTCAATCAATCGGATTATTGAGATAGATCGATCAGACAAGAATTGTAATGTGCTGTATACACAATTTATCTATGGCTTACTAAAAACTTATTGAAAATGTCCCCGATAGATGATCCGTAGTATATTTTTAAGATGGACACTAAGACTGCCTTACTGTCACTAAGAAATGTTCTGTGAGTTTGTCTACTCACGTGCTTACGCATCTCAAAATTCATGTCTGATAAATCTATGTTAACTTAGAGGAATCAGAAGTTGTAAGGTACTAGGGCTGCTAATTTATTTAAATTGAAATTATTCATGTGAAGATGAAAGCGTATCCATATCATACAGAAATAAGCCTATCTAATGCAGGATAAAAATAAAATGCTATGCGTCAGACCAAGACTGATCCACACCCTAGCTAATTACGTGATAATACATTGACACACTAACAACTTTTTCTACAAAATTACAAGGGAAAGAGACGTATAGCTTGCAGTCAATCACATATGGTCAATATGTTCACCACAATCCGTTATTCATTGCCTCTTAATGACTAACATCTTAATGGGCCCAATTCACTCATTAAAGAAACACATGTGAGATAACACTTGTCGTTTAATAAGTAATTTAAAAAAGATGCTCATTCTATTGTAATGATTTATTTTATTTTGATAAACAATGTTATTTCAAAACCCATTCAGTTTTAAAAGATAACCAAATATTCAAATGAGTATTCAATGTGTAGAATAGGTAGTGCATAACCCCTTAGGAAAAATACTGAAAAACGTATTGACATCACAAATTTCAAAAAGGAAGAGGCCAAGGCCACTTACAAACGGAAGACCCTTTGTCGCATCAGTTTGAATGACAAAGTGTAAATTAATAAAAGACGATCACAGCCATCCGGTTGGGCTTGGCCGGTCTACAGGCCGGTTGGGTTGGGTCAGAAAATTTCTAACCGGTTCCAACCCTGTAATGTGTGAAGGAAGTGATGGAGATAATGTGCGAATTGCGGCAAAAAGGCGATTGTGAATCTTATCTGTTAAATTTATGGACTGCGGACTAGCGCTCTGCTGGCGTAGGAAGGAAGTGACCTAAATAACTGTATTATTAGTTTTAAGAATTTCTTCATTAGCATTTTTCTTACCAAAGCTCCATTAACGTTTCGACCTGGTACTTCCCGAGTCCACAGTTTTGATCGCATGTGATTGGACTTAATGAAGGCATCCTCGGAGAAAATGTTTGAAATGCAATCACGTAACTGTCTTCCTTCTTTCATCTGATGACTGATGGCTACCGCGTATGAGACATGAGAAAACGGCTCGCCAATTAAGTCTAACTGCTCACTGTGATATACTCTCTTGAAATACATGAGAGATTCCACATCGTACACGAATGCATCAATCCTTTTGTCTCTACAAGAAAAACACTTCGGTAGATTGAAATGACAACAGTTGACGTTAAAAAAATGTGATTTGGGGACGCAACAACAAGACTGTGCGCGAACGCAGGGAAATCCGGATAATTTGATGTTGTTTTTTGCTCATTTCTATCCAAGTTTGCAACTCTTTCATTCACGTTTTCAAATTCATACTGAAAAATAGATTTCACTTGAGGTGACAATTTTTATACAGATTCAATTTTTAGGACGTGTTATGTGATCATTTTTCATTTTATGTGCTGCTGGTTCTATTCGAGATGTGGCCAATAATGTTTTCAGTAAACATTTTTCACAGCCACCATCAAAAGCCCAAGCATGGAGAGCGTTGCATCCTCTGAGTAATTTCTTCAACTCCTCGGCGAAGGACGACTCAAAGGTGCGACTTTTCTGTGCTGTAGTGAAACCCATCCTCCTCTGCGGCCTCGAGGCGGTCCCCATGACAAGGAAGCGTAACATCGACGCCCATTACCGCGCTCTTTTAAGAAACGCGCTAGGAATTCAATTCCCGATGAAAGTAACTTCCCGGGACCTCATTTCGCGCATTGGAGTGCCGGCGCTTAGTGACAGCCTACGTCGCCGACGTCAAGGACTTCTGGGTCACTGTCTCCGCAGTTCCCATCGAGGCAGTGCCATCTCTCTTGGACTGGTTCTGCTCCATCCCCCAACCGAGCGATTCCGAAGAAGCCAAAGCCCAGACACAGTGTCTTTTACAAACTTTCTTTTGTAACCCTTCCCTGCTTGGACTTATCCCGAACTCAACTCGTTTGTGTCCCTCGGCTCTGTTTGGCGAGCGTGTGCGCGCAAGTTAATGATGTACATGCACATGCATGTAATTTTGCGTCAACAGCAAAAGCCAGTAATTTCAGCCTCACATGAGAAGGAAATTCACTTGTTATTCAGGTACTTATTCGTTGATTCATGCTTCATACAACCTCATCACATTTCAATAGTGATAATTGAGCTACTATTTCAATTTAAAGTTATTGATCAGCCAGCATAAATTCAGGTGTTCCAGCACATTATTACAGTTAATTATTACAATTCATCATGCCACAGTTTCAGTATATACTCCCGCTTAAGGAACTTGTAACTGCTCACGCAACATTTTGAACAATTTTGTACAATTTTTTGATGTCAGCAAATCTTCGTTTTATGTTTTGTGTGATAAAACAAAAACTTCTATGAAATTGCTGGAACTTTCGCTAAGCAAGAAGCATCGTCATTTCTTCAGTTGTCAGTCAAGGTGATGGATCTTCCATTCATTTTGCAATGTATTAAACATCCAATGGATTTCATACTTGAAATAATGCGAGGAAAATCCATTTGTCAGCAGACAATTGCACAACGGATTTGTATTGCATATTGACTAAGATAACGTATTTCTAAGTCTATGATTTGATGGATCTGTTCCTAATTACCCCTTCAAACAATGCTAATTAAATTAGCCTAACTTTTTCGCTTTCGAATAAAAATGCCTATTTGCTAGCAATTCCAAGGAAAATGATTGGCTGTACGCCATTTCATCCAGCAGTATTTTTGGAGACTGTAAATATAGAAATTTTCAGCAATGTGTTCTTTGAATAATAACTTCATGTACCCACTGCCCGTCCCATTTAAAGTCGAAATTTTGTGGAACGTCCACTTCTATGGCCCATAACTGTAAAGATAAATTGTTCTGTCTTCATGTTTGGGTCCATAGAAAGCGCTAGCAAATTCAACGTCGATAGTACGTCGAAGTTAAATAATTAGTTGGAGCAGCGAATGCTACGAGTAGGAGAGAATCAATTCACACCTCCCGCTTCAAATTCAAACGAGCAATACACTTATTATGTCACACGTCTACCTGTTCACCATACAATAAGTTTTTCTCGATTCCAACAACATCTTGCCGCTGTAATTGTGCAAGTCAAGACGTCGTCTCGCTTGTTTCCCGATTTAAACATAGCGATAATGCTGTAGTACTGATCGCCCACTTATGATAACCGCTTTAATTGAGCAGCTTTTAATTTAAACCGCTGTCTTGAAGCTAGAGATGTACATAGTCATTGATTTGAGTTGCCTTACGACTGTCTATTATACAATGATAGGTACATTTGGGGATATTTAGGGAAATGACTGGCTGAGTTATTTATACTTTATGTCAAACCTGATGATAAAAGCTCTTGCCTTCTATCTGCTGCGAAAATCTGTGAAAACCTAATGGAAGCCCTTCGGCTTTTATGTGAAGAAAGTTAGTTACAATGTCAAGTTTCCATAATAATATTTGAAGTTATTATAAAGAAATACTTTAATTTGGTAAGTAACATAGTCTCTAATCAGTATTGTCATTACCCGATAGAGTCGCGCTGTTCAATTTCTGATTGTCAAGTGGTACGTTAAAAAGAAGTTTGAAACCCAGTGTAGTAATGTAGTGGAAGTTGTCAATCAGGCGATCTCGGATGAAATGTAATCAAATTTCGACAAGTTTAGAGCATGACTTTTTCTAAATTTACAATTCATTTCTTTTTGTTATGAAAATGTATTAAGATGTAATTTTGATAGGATTGAAGGAGAGTTTCAATTAATCTAATTAAAAGTAGAATCGAATCTGTTCGAGACGGCTGATGATTCGACTCTCCTCACAATTTCAGATAAATTGCACGCAAATCTTAATCCCTGGAGAATCTCTGCTTAGCAATAGGAGGCCAGTTCACTTCAAAGTAATTTGTTTTCAGCTTCTCAACTTCATACTCTATTGTCCAATTGTCTCGAATTTCAAATTACTTGAGTAGAACTTACTCAAGGGAAAACTTGAAATGTTAAACCTGAGGTATCTATTGTATTGTCAATTGAGATCTTTTCATTTTCAATAGAAATCATTCTCAGCCTCATATAAGGTTCATTCTATCAAGTAACTCTGTGATATTTTACTCTTGAAAGCAATCACTTCGATGCTACTTTGTTGTGGATGTTTCAAATAAAGAATGAACAGAAGAATTATGCGTGATTTAAGATTTGAGGATTGTTAAAATTCTTCAATGTGAACTGCATGCATTTGCACAGGGTGGGCCACAAATCCACTCTTTCAATAAGCAGGATTTTTGATATATTCTTAGTAATCATATCTTGAGCCATACAAAAGTTTGATCTATTTCTTTAATAATCATATTTCCACATTGGGTGCATTCTCTGTGATATTCTAGTTCTCTAGTAATCTGAGATGTGACGAAATATAGCATGATGAGACTTAGGCTCGATGCACTGGAAGGTCGTTTGGATTTTCTAATGCGCCATCCTCATAGTGTTGAACGAAGTTGCAGTTCCAACCAATTATGAAAATTGTGGTGGCAATTTGTTCGAAATGTCCGTTACAGTATAGCTTTTCGCATAAGGTCCGACAGAGATTTATGAATCTGATCACTTGAACAAAGCGATGTGAAGAGTAAAAGACAAATTACGAGTTTTTTCCAATGTCGAACCAACGAGATGTGAGCGAGTCGAAAAATGAATGAATTAGCTCATAAAACAAAAGAAGCATTAAAGAGCTGGTCAACGTCATCAGGTTGATGTTTTTGATAGAAGAATAAAAAAGGTACATTTTGGGAATTTTGTCCTTTTTCATACAGTGACTGACTTAGAAAAGTAACTTAGTGCATCCCCTCATATTTTTCATGCAAAATTATGAATATATTAAGAATGCATACCGTCAGTGTAGATTCGTCTTTGTCTTCCTCTCGCTTTTACACCATTGCTTTTACTTTCAACCATCACACGCAACATTTCGTTGTGTCTTAGGATATGACCAAAATACTAGATCTTCCGTTTCACGATATCCAGCAATCTTCGTGTTTCATTTTGCTTTCTTCAGCACGTCTTCATTGCTTAGTTTTTTTCTTTCAACTGATATTCAACATTCTTCTCCAACACCACATCTCAAATGCTTCTAGTCTTTTCTCCAATCCTTTATTCAATGTCATATAGCAACACAAACCATGCATAGCAAACTATCATCATTTTCGTGGTTGAAATTCCGATTTTCGAATTCGATAGGAACTTTCTGAGCTCTAAGAATTGCGTTTTCGCCATTGCTATCCTATGCCTCATTTCTCTCTCACATCTCCGGTCACTATTGATCTCACTGCCCAGATTGCACATATTCCAGATATTTCACATTCTCCACCACCTCTTCATTGATCTTCAGCTGCATTTGTTTGCAGTGCACTACATGTACTCCACATGGTGACGTCCGTCAGTCATGGTATCTTGCTAACAACCATTGACTTTGTATTCTTAGCGTTCAGTCGTAGTCCCTGCTTAACACTGGATCTTCTAACTTTGTCGAGTAATTGCTGCAGTTCTTCTTCACAAGATGACATTAAAACCGTGTCGTCAGTATATCTGATATTACTCATCTTTGCACCTCCAATGGTAATTTCTAGATTCTCAATAGTCGGTTCCCTCAATATCATCTCGGAATAAAAATTAAAGAGGCAAGGAGATAGGATGCACCCTTGACTGACTCCACGCTTGATCGCTGTCCATCCCGATAGTTCACCTTCTACTCTCATCGCTGCTTCTTGCTTCCAGCACAAGTTTAAAATCAACTGCAGGTTGTTCTTTCCGATGTGTCGCTTTTTCAGCTTGTCTAATAGTTTATGATGTTGAACGCTGTCGAACCCCTTTTCGTAATCCGCAAACCACAGGTATACGTCTTGTTGTACTTCTATCATTCTTTCGCACATGGCACGCAGGGCAAATTCTCCCTCTCTTGTACCTGCGCCCTTCCTTTAGCCAAACTGTATGTCCGCAATCTCCGTTTCCAGCTTCATTCGTATTTTTCTCTCTGTTATCTTCAGGAGCAATTTCATTGAATGGGCCATAAGGCTAATAGTCCTGTGATCTTTACATTCGCTGGCTCTTGGCTTTTTCGGAAGACTAATGAGCAGGCTTGCTCTGTGCAAATCCAACAGGTCCCATGTTCTGAAATCCATTGATAGGCCTAGAATCATTTAGATAGCACATAATGCGCTTGTGTTAGAGAAACGCAAATTTTAACCATCAATGTCTAATGACAACTTGGCGTTCGCTATGATAAACATGATCGTAAACGAAAAAATTAAGCTTGATTGTGCATCATTGCATTATGAAAGAAATGTCAAAGTTAAAGAAGTTGTCAAGCCAAATTATTAAAAACAATCACCCACTTTTGACTCGGCTTTGGTTACCAGTCTGATTGCAACAGCAGTTGACCACGAGATCCCGACAAATTTATGCTAATTATTTAATTGAAATTAATAAGAAAAAGGAGAATTCTCTTGTATTTTAGAAAGTGATACACGGAACTGATCAAACCTCAAGGTAAGAATTTGGAGAATAGAGAAAGAAGTTTGAGAATTAATTTGGAAAATGTATCAAACGGTCATTAATAAAGTTGTTGATGTAGATTTGATCTCTGAAGAGCGAAAATGGATTTCTAAGATAGGAGAGATAGCACAAAAGACTAATTATCAACGCAGATAACCATCCTCAATGGAAGCCTTTCATCTCTGGTCTTGCTACCCCTTTCCGGTGCAAATACATCATCCCTCGTTACAGACAGTGAATCTTGAGCGAACCGAACCATAAATGCACTACCTTCCTGTGTCGACTCAATTTGATGGCTGAGGGATATCATTGAATTTATTGTTGGCCAAAAGTGCTGAATAAAATAGCAAAACCTTCTAATATTTCGTCGCATACAAGAGTTTTTGGAAATTAACAATTTTTGATATATCATTGTCATCCTGCAGACATTATTCTCATTACTAAATGATTCATTAACACTGCTACTTTATTCACGATGTGATTGAAAACATCTAAATGCTAACTCAATGAAAAAAGATATAGCATCATTTATATAAAAAGGTTAAAGTTGAGGCCTTCTAAAATACGGTTGTAATTATGCAACAGCTCATTAACTGAGTGGATCATCTTTCCTTCTTCGTACCATCAAAAGATTGGCCAACATAAATTGAGCGGAACACATCCCGGAGGATTTCTTTCAGAGATCCTGTGAACTCTAAAACTACGGAATACTCGTAGAAGTCTAGTTATTCATAAAATGACTGCTGATTTAAAGACATGAACTGCTGAAAACCGATTAAATTTGATGAGAGTGCACAAAATATATAAGAATTTTTTTGTGCTGTGCAACGATTTAGGAAATGGACTGTGTATACTGAGGCTCTCAAAATTTGTCGGTTTTTGAGTGTGGTTTAATACAGAAGTGTGGCATATAATGAAAATCTGATTCCTGTTCCAAGTCATTCCATTTTATAGGGCATGTCAAGCAGACATCTACTGTCAAAGTACGAGAAGTAATTAAAATCAAGTGACCTCACTATATAGTAGGGCTGTGCGCGGTGCACTGGTGGACCGATTCTTCTACCGTTCTCAGGCCGGTGTACCGAAATGTGCTAGTTTCTATCTAATTGACATTTTTGCTGCATAGATTCAATTATAATTAATTCATTTTATCTGCTGTCTTAGTCACATCAAATTAGAGAATGATATTTTGAGCATACGGTACATTTAATCCAACTAGGAGAACATCATTCAATTTTATCAATACATTATATATATATATACCGGTATATTATTCAATATATTAAGTAATTTGTTTTGTTATCTCCGAGAAATGCTTGGTCAAGCTGATGGCTGCAGTGACGCTGTGACGAGACTTATGTGTGCATGGAAGAATTTTCGAGAGCTCCTTCCCATTCTTACGAACAGCAGCATTCCTTCCTGAAGTCGAGGCCATGTTTTCAACATGTGCATTCGAAGTGTAATGATTTGTGCCAGTGAGACGTGGCCAATCACACAACACTCTAGAGATCCTATACTAACCTATTTTGCCTATACCTCTATAGGAACTTCAGTGCAACTCCCTAAAATTCTCGGCTCTCACACCCGGTGCACCGGTGCGAGTAGGTGCGGCTTGAGCACAACCCTACTATATAGTCAAATGAAAAATTGCGCTGGGTTTGAAAGTTCCATACGAGTTGATGCCAAATTCACATGCAATGTGAAACTACTGATGCAAGATTCTCGTATATTACAGGGATTTGGTATGTTTCTCATACAAATATTGACTTCCATTTGCTCGCATGTCTTTGGTATGTAGCGATACGAACAACTCCCTCTGTGATTGACTGATTAAAAACGACATGCCAAAACATGGTTAGATGTAGCCATAGAGTAAGTATATTTAGGTATAGTGGTAACACCGCATTTATTAAATCCCCAATGTGTACACACTTTCGATTTTATTAAAATAACTTGAGGGGGATACAGTCAGAATTATTTCCAAATGTGAGATATGCACATTTATGCAGCTTTGAAGAAATTACAACGGAATTGACTGATCATGATAGTAATGCAGAAGGAAATAATGTTATTCTACAGATCCTCCGTCTTATGACAGCCTTGGAGAGGTAATGTTTGTTAAATTAGCAACTCGATGACCTGCTATTGCTTTCATGCTGAACCTCGAGAGAATCATATTATAAGCAACCTGCCACTGGTAGAGCAAAATAACAGAATCAAAGACAATGATTTTAATTAACTTTGAAAGATGTAAATGGGTCCACATCACTTTTCAGATTCAAGAAGTGAAAAATGAATTTAGTGAATCATAAATTCATGACGATGAAAATTAAATTAAAATCATGACATTTCAGCCACGACAGCACAATAAAATCTCGACTTTTTCATAAAGACTTCCATTGTAGTGCCGTTCATTAGATATCCTTGATCATCAGCATAATTTCCGCTTAGTTACGATGCTTGTTAGCGAATATTATTTCCTTTTGATATCCAACTTGTTTCATACTACTTTTAACTGGGCGTCATGTCAGTAGCATTTAAGTTAGCAAAACTGTTATCAGTTTTTCAAAACTGCTCAAATAATTTTTTGGACCTGTGGAACGTTGTCTCCGCAAAAAACTGAATCTTTTCAAATAAACATTTTCACTATACAGAATCTTTTTTGAGTCGACACTCTACCTACATACTCTATGTACCAAAGTGTGTTTTGGTATCCACCTTTCGCCTGTTTATGGCAGTGAGCAGTTTACACTGTAGTTGTGAGTCTTTGACGAAGAGTGTTCACAATGTAAGTCACTGTAAAGTTTAAGAGAAATGACAATGACCGTTCACAACTGCACTACACAGACAAACCCTAACCTAAGTTCGAAAAAGTCACGTAAGAGAAATCGTAGGCATCATTCTGTCGTTCGATCAAATCTCCTTCCCTGCTTTTGATGCAAGGGTGTTAAAAATTAAACTGCCAAAAGCTATTTTATTATTTTTTTCAGTTTTATAACCATGAATGTTACCACCTCTATCAGAAATGAGAATGAGCCTCTTTCACTTCATGTTCTTTTGTGGGATGTACCGAACATGTGCGTCTATCACTAAATCAAGTTGACAATTAATCGTCGCATCGTAGTCAACCATTTTCTCACACACTGATGCAAGTTATACATGACTTTAGATTACATGATGAATTTTTGGCTCTAAACTTCTAAACTAATTTGCCGACAATGCTGTCGAATGATTTTGGGATTGGAAACGCATCAGTTGAGTTATTCGTACTGCTGTTCTATAATTCATGAGCCGTTCAGATCGCTTTCCAGGGTGTGAGTGGAGCAGACGCAGAGAAACAGACACATGGATCCGAACATCCTATATTTATTAACGCAAAATAATGAAGTGTTTTGTTTATATCAAAATATGTAAACCCAAAGGTGCATGTACAGTGCACGGAATTTGCTATTTAGTCCGGACGCCAACATGAGTTTCTGCACGGAACGAGGCCAAAGATGAGACTTTTACAGAATGATGTACACCCAATGCCTACTACGAATCTGCTCGTCCGCCTAGTTCTAGTACGTTTCTCTTCTTGTGAGTCAGGATCAAAGAAAAACACATGTTGATCCAATGGAACGCAGATTGCAGCTTTTGGCTGAGATGAAATTTTCTATGTTTTCGCTTATCAACTGGAGAGTATTAAGCCCAGAGTCATAATTTTTGGCATGAAATGTCTTCAAGTCATTTTTTTCTTTTTCATGCACCCCTGTCTATAAAGCCAAACACTTCTAGATTTCGCGAGCCTCTTAATGTCGGCAAACACAAACATTTTGAGCAACTTTGTCCACATTCAACCACATTCTCGCATACATTGTCGATCAGATGCATGATGATAACACATGCACATCATAGGAAATGACCTGCAGACATTACATGTCAAAAAGTATGACTCTAGACTTAATACTTTTCAGTTGATCAGAAACAAAGAAAAATGTATTTTTGCCAAAAAATGCAATCTTCATTCCATTGGATTAACATGTGTTTTTCTTTGATCCTGTCTGACTCGGCAAACGTGCCGATTCGAAGTAGGCATTGGGTGTACATCGTTCTGTGAAAGTATCATTTTCGGCCTCATTTCCTGCAGAAACTCGTTTTTGCTGCCAGACTTAGTTAGCAATCTATAACAGAATGATGTAGCCCGATACCACATTGCTGCTTCGAATTTGCGTGTCTGCCGAGTGATGCTATTCAGTTCCTTTGAAAGTCGCATGCAAATCCAATGGAAAGCAGACTAAAGTTTTCAATAAAATGGGATTTTCAATGCTTTTCTGATTAAATAAAAGCACCAAGTCTAAAGCCACAATTGTGTGGAAAGAAATGTCTTCAGATCTGCAATTAGCAAGCTAGTAAAATTTCGACGAGCATTCATTAAATATCACTTCGAACACACTACTGGCAATTCGCCTAAGTTAGTGTGCCTGCTATAATTAATAAGTGCCGCTTTTGCAAACACAATATACATAGAAAAATTAACTATTGAGATGCATCCTCAGTTGAAATAGCTGCCATTTCATTCAATATCGGGTATCATCAGCAGGTCTAATTCACATCTCTCAACAGCGACACAACTCCCTATTTAAAGTTGTTTTTAAGTTTTTCTAAAGCTTTAAAAGCTTAAATTTACCCGGATATGGCTGCAACTTAAAATAGGAGGTTGTGTCGTTGTTGAGAGGAGTGAACTAGACTTGCTAATGATTCTTGATATTAGATGAAATGGAGCTATTCAGGTCTGTTCCCATTTTTCAACTCAGGATGCAACTGAATATTTAATTATTCTACTTACATTTTGAAATGTCAAAAAAATTTTCAAAAAAACATGAACTCGTATAGTATCATCTGTTGTTCTGCGTGTAACCGAATGCTTGGCCTCATCAAAAGGATGTTTGTGACTTCTTTGGTGACTTTTTAAAACTTACACACGCCCCGTTCTTAAATTTTCATGCATTTTGTGGTACTCATATCGACAAGGATTAATTGACAAAATTCAAAGCATTTATCAACGGTGTTGCCGATTATTGAGCGATCCGAGCCAAATTATATAAATCGACTACAGGAATTTAACTTTTAAGGTTGTCTTCTCGTAGCTCTAAATATAGCCTACGCCTTTTACGAAGTGTTAAATGGTCTCATTAATCTTGATGTCGAGAAATATTTTACGTTTTCCGTGAGAATTCCATACCGAAACATTCCTTCCTATGCAATCATTGCCAAAAGGACAAGAACATCAGTGAAGTACAATTTCTTCACAAGTGATGTGATTAAGCACTGGAATAATTTGACTTACTTCGATATCTCTGCACCCATTTTAAACGACTTTAAGAATCGATTATCGAATTATTTCCATAACATAACGGCATATGGTAGTGATTTGATTTCTTTACTTCTGATTGAAATGTGCTTATTGCTTGATTTTAACTTTCGTGGTAATCAATGCTTGGTTTTTGTTGCTTGGGAACGAAATTGGACTTCCCACGTTTCATTTGAATGATTTATGACCAATACATTATCATTATCACTAACGTTCAAGTGCTGTTCAATCTCCATGGCTATTGATTGCTATTTTCATTTTCTATTTCTATTAGTACCTATAGTAGTTTTACAGATCATGAGGCGTATATGTTGAGAATTGTGTGAAAAAGTGCTAGCAGGCTTGAGATTTCAATGCTTATCAGTTGATCAGTCAGTTCTCATCAACTATAATTCGATTAGCACAAAAACCGTCTTTGAGGTCTTTCAATAACTGGTCAATCCAATGATCATAATACAATTGCATTTGTGGTCATTATGCGCATTGAAGAGTTGTAGTCAGTCTTCTAATATATAGAGATCACCTACTTCATCGATTTCTATGTTACTAAGAAAATGGCATTAAATGGTAACGAATGTTGTGACGATTTTCATCAGCTTATGATAATTATATATATAAAAAAACAGCATCTACTTTTGAATAGTGAAAATATTATCTGCATACTGAATAAAAATGCAGTCAATGGTAATGCCTATAATACTTTGTTTTAGCAATTCCTATCACAAAATATCTAGTTGAACCTCTTGAAAGGATGTATTAGTTCTTTGATGAAAACTCTCGTGCTTCATACACTTAATTTCATGAATGATAAAAAGAATATTATGGCGCCACATTCAAGATTGCAAAATTCAGACTCAATTTTTTCAAATATCAAATCATTGACGTCAAAAGTAAAATGCTCAATAAAAGTCTTTCATTCTACTTCATGTGCTTTAGGAAGCAAATTTACTCTTCGTCCATTCACTGAATCATTTCAGGAATGCGACAATTACATTACATCGGAAGTCTAAATTACATGATTTTGAAAAATAGTTATAATTGTTGTTGATATTAAAAGATATGGCCAATTTTTTATCTTTTTTAGAATGTCTAATTTGCAATTAATATGAATATAGGTATACTGTTTGGACTAGAAGCGGGCAATTTAATTCTCTCTGTTTTACAATGCGTTTACAATCTTTCTCCTCCGTTCTAATTCAGAGTCATTGATCCTGTGGTGTAATTTAAAGTGCCTGTCTACCTGATCATGCATGCACTTTCATTCTAGTATCTAGATATCATTCACATATGAATTTAATTTCTTGATTTTTAAGAGGTCGGATATCAAAGTTATCGAAATCTGAACTCTGACAGCTGATCAAATTTAAGCTCTTTTTTCTTTTAGAGATAACTTCTGGTGTTAATATCATGAAATCTAAACTCTTCACACAGAATGTGCATGTAGAATAAATATATAATGAGTGATAGGTCAATCATTGGAATTGATGGTCAATCATAGGTCAATGATAGGTTCCCAATATCCCAAAATAGGTCTTTTAAATTGTCAAAATAGATCAATTTCCAAAATTCTCTTTAACATACAATTCAGCGGTTGTAAAAACAGTTTGCAGCAACAATCTTTCGCAGATTGATTTCTTTGTCTAAGTTGACGGAGGGAAAGCCACAGTTTGAGGACGTCGTCTATTTGGTCACAGGCTACACGTTTCGCCCGTTACTTCGGTCCTGTTCGGCTGCTCTTGGCGTGAAGTTCTGATAGCTACATGTAAATAAGGGAGAGATAATAAAGTTTTAGCTTGCCAATAAATTTGCGCCTGATACTTTGTTTCATGATGCATGCACTAGTACTCTGCGCAGTCATGAGATTTGACATTGATGTCAATGCTTTTATTCTTGAAAATAAAAGAAACTTGGGATTGAGAACACGGATTTTTCAATTTTGGCTCGTGTAGTCGGCATGGAAACAGCGCGGTGTGTCGGAAATAAAATTAAGCGAGAAAATGCTCATTGATTATTTTGCTAGTTTATAGATCAGAATTTCACGCTCTTTACAATGATACCAAAAGGAAAATATTTCATCGACGGGTTTTGTCGATCAACGGATTTGATCGACATTCTTTTTCAACAGTTAGAAAAATTCCCATTAATTTATTTCTGGATCAGAACTAAAAAGAAAATTTTTCATCGACGGATGATTTTCAGGATAATCAATAATATCGATTTTACTGATCAAGAAATTTGATCGGAATCTCTGTTCCCAGGATAACAAATGTCTAATGTTAAAAGCAGCTAGTTTTAGATCAGAAGTTGATGATTTTTTTCATTGAGACCGATAAAAAACAATTTTATCCACATAAATCAATTTATTGATTTGATCGGCACTTCTGTAGAAAACTGATGAAATTGTGCATATTTTGATATCTTATAGATTTGATGTATGTTATGAAATTCAATTCAGTTATCAAAGGCATGTAAAAATGATATTACTCTTCTTTCACAAAATGAGAGGTGCTATTTTGTAGAAAAGACTAGATATGTTCTTACAACTTACTTAGAGATCTACTCCTCGTTGTATTGGGAGACTGTATGCAATAAATGCAGTTTATATCAAAGATTTGAACTATTCTTGTGATTGTGCCACACTATAAAAGCCCTGATGTACTGACTCTGATAGTGGCATTTTTGACGGGACAGTATCGGATTGAAAAATATCAACTGATCAATGATATCAATGATTTATATCCCTAAACAGCTTAGTTTGAGACTTCTTCTGAAAATTTTTGTGATTATTCCAAGATTCCTCTCTGATTTTGGATGTTTTGAGTGGGCCATTTCCGAGTCACACCATCAACGTCGATAAACGTCGATATTATTACCTTGGAGGCCCACAAAGACCCACAAGGAAGAATTTTTGCTCCAATTCATCCAGCTTTAGTAGTAGGCCTATTGTTTGATGTTGCTGCATGTATAATGCTCCTACTATAGATATCGGTGATACAAGCCACCAAGAAATCCCTTTGACGCCAGAATATTTGAAGCTGATTGTCAACGAACATGCACTATAAACTGACGATTAATCACTTTGCCAATCTGATTCAAGTTGACATAAGTGATAACTTTAAAATGGACAACATAATCTTCAAAATAAACTGCCCGTCATCTATGCAAGTTTAAATAGTAGCGGCATCGCAGACTAATTACTTGAATAATACATTCCAGGAGATTCATTTGAAAATGCGACTGGATGCCGAAGATGACATAGATATTTCGTAAATTCGAAAACCTCCGGCATTTTTCAACACTTCTTCAAAAAATTTCGATCAAATCAATTAATTGATTTATCGATTATCTCAAAATTTAAATGGACATATTCTTTCATATGGGAATATTCTTCCATCGGTCTCATTGAAAAAAGCATCAAATTCTGATCTAAAACCAGATGATTCTGATGTTAGATATCTACGGGTATTATCCTTCGAACAGAGATGTCAATCAAATCTGTTGATCAATAAAATCGATATTATCAATAATCTCGAAAACCCGTCAATGAAAAATTTCTGCTGTCGGTGTAGTTGGAAAGAGCGTAAAATTCTGATCTAGCAACAACCAAACTAATAAATTGTCATTTTTTCGCTCAATTTTTTTCCGACACATCGTGACATATGCATTATTGGCTTTGTACTTTCACTATTTTTCAAATAGGATCGTGCTATTCTGTGGCCAATTCCTCCTCATATCGTGGTTATGCTTTTCATTTGATTTGTCAGCAAAAATGACTTGAAAATGAAGGAGAACAAAAGTTTGAAACTTAATATCAGACACTATAGAATGCGAATCAAATTCATTGATGAATCAATTTTTCTTGTTAATGACAATGCTTGCTCAAGTTGACATGATATTTCAATTACCTGATATCACGTCTGTAGACTCGAGTAGACTTTTAAACTTTAGAGTTATCAATGCGAATATGCACCAGCAAATGCCTCTATGAATTTCTTTTTTGTTTTTACGTACAGAAATATGCGAACAGGACATGCAACAATTCAATCTATTGCCCCGTAACTCTTAGACGGTCACAAGTGCAACGAAGATAAATTGTTGAAAGTTTTATGAAGTCATGATCGACTGCAATGCCTTACAAAAGAAAAGCTTAGCATCAATTAATATACTTCCAGTAATTATTTCCATAATTTAGTGTCATTTTGTCAAGGATGTTGTCATTTTCTATGTTGATTAATTTTGCTACAATTCAAATACAGAAAGTGTATATTAATCGATTGATAAATATACGATGTCTGTGCGTCTAAAGTATCTATTGCCATCATTTGGTCATCGTTCTGCCTACGTTTTAGATGCACTGATGCACTAATGTTGAAAGATGTTAGTGCTATGGGGTGAGTAAATTTCACCTAAAAGATGAAAATGAGTCAATTAAATATTATTAACTCTAAATTTAAAATTTGAAATTAAATGAATATTAATTACGAGATATTTTAAAAACTTTAACTTTATTTAGACTTAAACGCCTAACGCAGCAAGAACAAAGCTAAACATAGGCTACGTGTAGCTTCACATGGCAATGTTAGCCACTATTATACAATGATGTCAAATGATATGGAAAAGACGATAAGAATGAGCCGTCCTGAATTGTGAAGTTGCGTTTTGATCAACGACCTCCCATGACCGAGGAAAATATTTTCCGCCTTTGTCTGACGATGTAACTTTGTGTCAGAAAATGGGTAAGTTACTAATGTACTGACGGCTCGAGTCATATTGGTGTCATTCACAATTCCCCATTCGGCAATCGTGTTTGGGAAACACAACTCTATTTTGACATGCTCAGAACTCTGACCATGCTTGACTAAATTGACTTTTAAGCGCCATACTACCGCTCATGACTGCAGTAATGTTGCATTAGAACAGAAATTTTGTCTCTTTTTCTGATCATTTGAAGACTGTGGACATCGCAAACTTGTCTTCCTATTTTTGAGGGTACTTTAACTTACGAAGTAAAATAACATCTTTGAACAGCTACATTTGAAAAAAATCTTCAACATCCCATTTTCGTATATTTGATTTGCATGCATATTCCAAGCACAAATCAATCATTAATATTGTTCTACACTCAATCCACTATCATTTTGACGTCTGAGAAATACCGGTGACATTGCGCGGCGGCGAGTTGCATGCTTCTGTCATATCAATAGGCTTCATATTCCGCCACAAAACGGCAGCAAAAAGATTCATACATTGAAAATTTGTTGTCTAGAATCATATTCATGAGACAAGTTTATAAATCCTTTCAATTCATTTTTTCATTGTACTTTTGGTTGAGAATTTTCTATTGAAGATTGTATATGAAGCGTAGCATCTGTCAAAACAATGAGCAGTAGATGCGATTATTGAAAATATAACATCTCAAAGTCAACTCTTTATCTTCCTGTTTAAAATTCAGATGAATGGTTATTTCCAATAGTCTCCTGTTCTCAACTTATCACTCAATGTCAGGAAATTGAATATGAGATGAACGGGGAAAGATAGCTAGCATCTGGCAGCATATTCTTCCGGCAAGTCAATGAAAATCCAGTCATGAAAGATTTAATCGATTGTAGAATCTAGAAAAGCTTCTGTACATTTGAAAAATTATTCTATTAGCCATTATCTGTATTATTCATTATTTATAGAAAGAAGCAGGTAGAACACGTGTTTCACTAGAGGAAGACAGCTCATTGAAGAGAAGTAAATACAGAAAAGTTGAATCTCTTTTATGTTCTGATCGCTGTCGAGGATGCTGAAGATACCATTGAAATCAACACGTGAGACACGGCAACATCAGAAGCAAATTACATGTGTATTATGTACAAACTTTGTATTCAAACTTGCTTCTAAGCTGTATCTGTCGTCACAATTCAAAAAGTGCTAATTCAATCAACGCCCATCCGAGAATCATTCACTCTTCAGTGGAGACAGAATGGTTTAATTAATATTCTAGCCTGTATTCCTATACTCGCAGTAACTTCTACATGTACATTACAATTTAAGACGATCCATGTCTGTCTCTGTACATAGTACGGAGAACCACACTTTAATGTTCAACCAGCAACTTTTGCGTCCACCATTAATTTTACTAATTTATTTAAAAAGATTAAAATGTGCATAGTGAAGAAATAATGCCTTTATGTCTGCTAGAGGGGTTGATAGGATTGCTATCAACAGGAGGCTTGCCATGACAACAAAGCGTAAAAACCGGGGAACTGAACACATTTCTATTCAAGACGACCAAATAGGGACTTGTTGTGCAAAAGCTCGTAAAAACCTAAAACTTGCTATTATGGGTATGAGTTTATATTCAGAATTATAATGACGTTCAATTAACTGAAGTAAGTACAATGCAATATAAATGAAAGCGTATTCCTTCTTATTAGCTCATAATGATGCATGCATATACCGGTACATCATAAAATATGTAAATAGCATAATTGTAAGTTGTGAACATCTGCATCTGCTTAATTAGTTTGGAGTTTAATTCATTGAATCGATCAATGTTTTAAATCAGTGTTTTTATCAGTGTGGGCAACCTATTGCCTTTCATTAAAATAATTGTAAATCGTAGTTATAATAAAATAAATAGCATCATTATAACAAAATAGTTAATAAACCATTTATTTCGATTTTTTGTGAAGATGACATTTATAATAATATTTTCTTAAATTTATTCTAATCAACCCAAACCTTTGTCATTTCGCAGGCAAGATATTAAGATACTGTAGAAAACCTTTGATGTTCAACGTATGCAATTTTCTCCCTTATTTCTAAATTTTTTTATATCACAAAGGTAATGACATTCCCAAAATGAAGCCACAGCTAGTTCACAATGTTTCGCTCATGAATGTGATTTTCGATACAAAAAATCTCCGGAGACAAAAAAGGCAATTTCTGAATTTCTGTTTATACTCGAAGCATTTTTTCAATAATTACATTGTATGCAAGACAATTGAACGTTCGTTTTCAATATATTTATGTACCTGGAATATTAACAGAATTTTAGGAAATATCTCAAAAATGGAAGTTGTTTTATTTATAAGTATTATGTTCTGCACATAATGAAATATTAAATAAACTTATCTATTTAGGAAGTGAAAGTACAAGACAAAATCATGTAAATATTTCAGATTGCTACATGGAGTCGCCTTACATATGAATTTACCTTACTTTTGCATATTTTTAAAGGATTACTATATAAGTAATAAGAAAAATACATTTTCGTCATTTTCTCGGAAAGATATCGACAGGTTTTTTTCTTTTTGTCTTTTTTCGAACACTTATCCCTAAGACTTACTCACAGTGCGGAAATATTTTTGTTATCAAAAGTTGAGATAAAAGTTGTTTCTGGCGTGGTTTCTCCTCTTGCTGTATCAGGGGTAGTTTGCGAATGTAGACAAAATATTATATGTAATATAATATATTACATATATTACATATACTACAAATATAGAGGTTAAATTGTCTCGTCTAGAAAAACCGTTTAACTTCAGATCTAAAATGCCTACAGTTCAACTAATGTAATTCAATTCTATCTCCTCTGCCATCCTTCGTCGTCTTTCAATAGGCATGGACAATGAGCTCAATTATAAAATTTGGTGTCCGTACTTCAATACAGGAGGTGAGGAGCTGAAGCATTTTTCTATGTTTAGTAGCTCTTTGACTTCAGATTAAACTATAAACCGATGAAAAATGTCTTCGTAGAAATTTAATCAGTAGAAGCGTTCAATGCACAGCCTCTGTCCCATGCTTTCGTAATAGGCTCATCCAATTTTTTTTGGTAGTGAAAAATTTTGAATTTCGAAAAAAATTGCATTGGATCAACAGAAAAAATGCTTGAAAGTAAACATTGCAGAACTGGGACTTTATTATGCCAACTATTTCTTCAACACCTGCGGGACATTTACACAATTATTTTAAAAAGCTTTTGTAAACTTGATATTTCAAAAATATATGAAGCTGATGCGGTTTTAGATCAATTAAATGGATTTCATGCTTTTCTTCAATGACATGACCTCGAGTATAGTATCTTGTCATAATACTCGGAGTAGTATCTATGTCATGAAAAACGTGTGCTTATCATGCTACTATTCGCACTTTCTGCTGATGGACTGTGGCGCTATTCAACTACTCAATAAAAGAAAAAGTGAATAATAACTCCTTAAAACTACCTAAATTTATAAAGCATTGTGAAAGGGTTCCTATTTCATTTGTAGATAAATCTAACTACTACAAGAGCGCAGAACAAGCGAAAACATCTGTCACATTCATAATGAGAAGCTCAAGTCGTCACTATCATTGTCATACTTTAATACAGAGGTTCCCAACCTGTGATACGCGTACCACTGGTACTCCAGTGCTCATCAGATGGTGCGCGAGTACCTGTCCGAAGTAGCCTGCACGTGTCATGATGATAACTTCAGCTATTCAAGTCACATACCAAATCTATCAGGAAAAGTGTTAGTCAGCTTGAGATAATTATATCGACGACAAAATGCGATACAGTTTATCACTTTTCATAGTCTCAAAAGACGAAGATTTGTCTTGTGCATAGATTTCATCTTGTATCGTCAAACTTTGTATTAAGTTGTTTAGATATCAATGCGACAGGCGATGTATTGACATCTATTAAGAATTATATCTTTCCTAACATAAAAGCATTTCTTTGAGACCAAGTGGTACGCGGCCATCGTGTAAGATCTGAAGTGGCACTGAGACATCAAAAAGTTGGGAACCACTGCTTTAATAGAAAGGTGAATGGGATGCACACTTAGAATAATATATCTCAAAATAGTCGTCCCAATTTGTATCAAAATATTTCCTCAACACACTACTGACAAAACATGTATTTATCAGACCTGATTAGCCACATTTTATAGAAATTCAGAAATCACACGTGAAATTGGATGAAATGGTGGCTGCACAAATCTGCTCGCATTTTTTTCAAAAAAATGTGTCTGCAAGTCAGCAATCAATAATTTGCAGGAAAAAAAGTTTCATAAATTTCTGATTGTTTGCTTTTGTTTTCTAGAAAACTCACATGATATGTTCGAATGCCTCCTTAGCAGTAGCCAACAGACGAATATGGCGATAAAGGTTGGGCATGGATCGTCGAATGAAGAGTTCAGTCCCGCTGCCCATAACGGTCGCCACTCGATATTCACCTGTTTCAATCTGAAATTCAAAAGAAATTCAACGGATTATACGAAATAGAAGTAGTGCCTGTTGATTACCGCACAGCTGTCCTCGTTTTCGTTTCAATTATTTACTATCGTTCCTTTATTTACAGATGGACAAATAATAAACTAACTCATTTCACTGTGTCCTCGTTGTTTGCCATACAGCCTGATCAGGTAGAAAATCATCAACATCATCATCATGTCGATATCAAATTAACAGCAACCTGCACAGGAAATTGCTACAATTCTAATTGCATTTACAATTACATGATTCCATCATGCTCTGATTTTGTACAAAGAACTTTTTGTAGAAGTTTCAACTACAATGATGTCTGGGGACTTAGATGCAGACAAAATGTGTTGTCGCTCTCCCAGTTCGCATGTTCTTTATTGTAACAGTTGCAGGGCTCCGTAGACGAATCGGCCCTTTATTGACATGTTGAATGTGAAAGTTATTTATTAGATATTCGAGAACTTTATTTTTAGAAAATTCTCCAAGATATCCTAAATGAGCTGGATTTGGTCCACTGAAACGTCTTTTTTGACCAAAAAGTCTCGAAAGTACACATCAAAGACGCGTTTGACTTTGTCGAAGAGCTGCGTAAAGTGAGGGTCGACTGTAATATGAGAATCGTCAGCCTTGATGTTAAAAGCCTTTTTATCAATATTCCCGTTGAAGAAACAATAGACCATATTCTCATGATCAAACCGATTTTTTAGAATCAAAAATTCACCAAGTCTCTCCCGATGTTTATTAGCCAAAATGAATAAATCAAGTAAAATAAGGAGCCAGACGTTTCGCGCCCGGGCGCTTGTTCACTGTTCACAGAAGTTCACTGTTCATTGTTCACACTTCTTCTGTGAACAGTGAACAAGCGCCCGGGCGCGAAACGTCTGGCTCCTTATTTTACTTGATTTATTCATTTTGGCTAATAAACATCGGGAGAGACTTGGTGAATTTTTGATTCTAAAAAATCGGTTTGATTATGAAAATCCTCCCGCCAACCGCCATCAAACACATATTCTCATGATTGTGAAAGATGATGAAGCATCTATCAACAAAAGAGCTGTAGGTGAGCTTCTTAGACTTGCTTGTAGTGATATCCTCTTCACCTTCAATGACGAGCTTTACATAAAAAAAGAGGGTTTATCTATGGGCTCGTGCCTCGCCTCCACTTTGGCAGAATTTGCCATGAATTTAGTAGAGTTGAAATTCAGTTCGAAAAAACAGCTAACTTGAAATTGCATCTCTCGTTTTTTTATAGGCGCTGGATGGATGATGCATTCGCCATTTTTCTGAATGAGCAAGATATCAATAAATTTTTTAGCATTGAATATGGCATTGAATTTACTAAAGAAGCTGAAACTGAGAGCAGTCTGGTTTTTCTCAACACAAGAATAACCAGACTGGATCATTCTTTTGATATCTCTTGGTTTTTGAAGAATACTAACACTGGCGTTTACACTCCTTGGTCCGCCTACGCGCCTATGAAATATCGTACGAATGCCGCCATGAGAGCCCCTTTTCACAGAGCCAGCAGAGTTTGTTCTACTGATGAGAATTACCAGACTGCCGTCATCAGCATCAAGAATGTTTTTATCAATAGCGGTTTTCCAGAGCACATAAAAGAACGAGTAAAATTACATGCAGATTTGATACCTGTGCAAAGACAAGCGAATGATAATGAAAATAAAACCATAAATTGGAGCTTTCTGTATACCGCCAGCAAAGAAAAAGAAATAAAAAACCGCATAAAAGACATCAACAGAGTTTTACCTGCTGATGTTCATATCCGCCCTATTTTTAAAACCCTCAAAACATCTCAGTTTTTCAGTAATATGGATAGAGTGCGTCAACATTTGAAATCGAGTATCGTATTTGAATGCAATTGTAAACACTGTGACAAATGCTCCGTTGGCAGTTCTATCCTCCATTTTCAAACCCGTGTAAATGAGCATTTAAAAAGATGCCCTACACCTACATGTACATCTATGAAACTATTGTCATCAAAATGATTGAATCAGATCAATTATTAAATGAAAGAATGAGTTCCAATCCTTTAATGCTCGATTTGTAAGGTGCTGTCTGCGTCTATCTAATGACGAATTTGCGTTAAGTCAGTGACGTATTTATACACTGTGCATCTTCGATTATCGTAGAATCCCAAACTCAATTCTATTGTGTTCATATATACTGGATTTTTCTCCAGTACAGCTTTTATCGTCTGATTCATTACATATAGCATGGATATCTATGTTATTGACTTCCACTTTTACCATCGCGGTGAACAGGTTGTAGTCCATCTTTCGTTGAATCAAAATTCTTGCAAGTGTTTCACTTCACTCCTTTTAATTTTTCGCGCTAAGTTAAAAAGTTAAAAACATATGTACAACCCAACATTTCGGGTATTCACTCGTCCTCAACGGTATCAGCGGTAAAAGTGACACAAATGAAGATTTGTTGTCTGACTGCGGATGATGTGAACAAGAACAAGATTCAAACATCGATCACTTCATATTTGCGATTGATTTGTGGAGAAAGACGTTACATTTCATATGCCATAATTATGAAATCGAGTTCAACGATAAGTGACTGATTCATTTACAAGTGAAAGGCTGCCCTATGGGAGCCATTTCAGCTCACATTTCGCCACTATTTACTAGCATATCCTCGAGACGAAAGCTTTAAAATGTGTCACAGAAGAATTTCAAATCATCCCACAACTGTATTATAGGTACAGTGATTATATCATAGTCCGGCAGCCAGAACGAGTTTCTGCAGGGAATGAGACCGAAAGTGAGACTTTCACAGAATGATATACACCCCCTGCCTACTACGAATATGCACGTCTGCCGAGTTGTAGTGAGTTCCTCTTCTTGTCAGACAAGATCAAAGAAAATCACATGTAAATCCAATGGAACGAAGATTGCAGCTTTTGGCTAAAATGAAATTTTCTTTGTTTTCTCTGATTTAACGAAAAGTACTAAGCTCAGAGTGATTATTTTTGACATGGAATGTCTTCAGGTCATTTCCTTTCATGCACATGCACCCCTGTCTATAAAGCTAAACACATTTAGATTTGGCGAGCCTCTTAATGTCGGCAAACACAGACATTTTGAGCAACTTTATCTACATTCTCGCATACATTCCCGATTAGGTGCATGATAAAAGCACATGCATATCATAGGAAATGACCTGAAGACATTACATGTCAAAAATCATGACACTGGCCTTAGTACTTTTCGTTTAATCAGAGAAAACAAACAAAATTTCATTTTAGCCAAAAGCTGCAATCTTCGTTCCATTGGATTTACATGTGTTTTTCTTTGATCTTGTCTGACAAGAAGAGGAACTCACTACAACTCGCAGACGTGCCGATTCGTAGTAGGCATAGGGTGTACATCATTCTGTGAAAGTCTCACTTTCGGCCTCGTTCCCTGCAGAAACTCGTTCTGGCTGCCGGACTATCATGGTAGGTCCGTTTTCTGAGAATAGCAGAAATTTCAGTGACTTATTATATGTGTTTAACAAAGTCAGTGTTAGTATTCAATTTGCTGCAGAGATCCCAGATAACAATGCGCTCGATTTCTTGGATATCACCATCATCATCGAAAGGTACAATATTCATCATAACTATTTTGAAAAACCAACATTCTGGCATCTCTCTGTTGCGTGATAGTTATGTACCCCAACATGTAAAAACAAATTACTTCAAGATAGCAATGAACACCTACGCTAAAAGGCGTTACAGTAATAAAAGTTTTATTGAAATCTCTGAGAAAAAAAACATAATAGGCATGGGAAAAATGGTTTTCACCGTAAAGAATGGGAATATACGTGCAAATGCAAAACGAGTAAAAGAAAAGCTGAAAAGGAAACTGTAGGCTACTGCATTTCAATTCATTGATGACCGTACGGACAAAAAAATCCGTAAATTAATTGATAATTACCACTTCCTAGTCAAGCTAGGTAGCAAACCAAGTAAAACTGTATACAATAGTCTAAGAAATAAAGAGAAAGAACAAAACATGCGAACTGTGATTTATGTAATTACATGTACTTGCCTGAAAACTTAACAAAAAAATACTCGGAATTGCAAAATTACAAAAATAGAACTACTGATAAAATAACTGTCTTACTAACACATTACTATGTCAATGTCGATTTATTCAACATAAGCTAATCTAATACATATATTCATTATTTTGTAAATATTGATTAAAAAATTAGAGGAGTATAAAAACAGAGTAAAAACAGAAAAAAAAAATGACTATAAAATAACACAAACAAAAAAAAAGACATCAAAATATGAAAATTGTAGTGACAACTATGGAACAAAAAAACCGTGTTTTTTGTTTTGACAGACACACACAGGGTGAGAACACTTTGTTTACACACACCGTGATTTTGAGCTTTGTTTCGGCCATGTTGTTGAAGTTCGAAACGGAAGGCTTGTTGTTTGGAGACGTTGTGAAGGTGTGTTTTTTCCTTAGAAGTCAGTGTTAAATTTTACCGGGAAGATGGATAAGGTTTCGAGACATCTGATGAAAAGTTCCAGCATGATCTGAACAATATCCAAGCATGTTGAAAAATACAGCGACTATTTGAAAAAATCCGAAGCAGAGAGGGTCTCGAAGCCAGCGACAATGAATACAACCGAGCCATCTGATCTTCTGCCAATTGTTACAATGCTTTGTTGTGTTCTGGTTTTTCGGTTGTCACTGTCTGCGATGTTGACATTATGTTGTAAAGTGCTTTGACATTGTCGTGTAACTTGCTCTTTTTGGCTTTGTTTTTGTGTTTTTGCCTTTTGCCGATTACCCATTTGCAGTTTAGAATAGAGCATTAGAGTTTATTCATGATTCTTTTTTGGGTTTTCGGGTATTCGACTAACTCTAGACTTTTTTGTTCCAACACTTTGTTTTTCTTTCCTTTTTTTACTGACTTTTTTAATTAGATGTTTAAGATAAAAAATAAGATGTTAAAATACCCAGGCCCAAATAACAAGGCATCAAAGCCATAATAAAGCTTCATCGAACCGCAAGAACGAAGTTCTTTTGAAAATATTTTTTTATTTACCTAGGATCATAATTGGTTCGCCACAATATTTGGTTCTCGAGGTCAACAAGGTCTCGATAAGAACGATATCCTATTTCAGAAGCTTGTATAAAATGTCGTGTGAAAAAAAACGACGTGTTGAATTTACAGGGCAGTAATTGTTGTTTCTGTACTGTTTATCACAAAAATGCACAAAACAGTGTTGAGTTTTATGAGGGAAGGGTTCCCACAAATCTGAAGTTAGTTTTAATTTCAGCGGTCGAGCTCGAGCTTGAGCGATTTTATTTCAAAGCGCGCGAAGGAAAAAACATGCAAAAAGAAAACTCTGGTCTGGTGGCAGCTAGCTTTGAAAATCGGCCACATTCGTAAAATCATTAGCCATGTAGAGGTTTATTTTTTTTTTAAAAAAAATTTCATAAAAGCCATAAATAATAAAAATTTTTTATATTCTTCATTCATGTCAATTCAATTGTTGTAACCGTTACACAACACGTCCATCTTGCTCAGTCTAGCTTCCTCTGCATCTTCTTGCATCCATCAATCCATCAAAAAGCAAAAAAATTTGAAATTTGGACTTTAGGCATCATGCACGTGTGCTTTTCCGTAATTCCCGCCCCATATTATGATTGATATTAAATGTAACACCCACACCCACACGACCGACCACTTTTGCCACCACTTACCATCTACAACTGGTGAACTGTTCGGGTACGGTCAATCATGTCAAGTTATCGTCGTCATAGGTAACCATAGGTGTCCCTAGTCATCACCACCACCACCGATTTCCGCCGACCAATGAAACATTTTGAACATTCTTTCGTATTGGCTCATGATATTCGATACAGATGTGTCAGTGTCAGATGATGTGTATCATGTGGATCACATGTGTTTGCTTGCTTTATCGTCTTCGTCTCCTGATGGGGGACACACAACCTACTCCACGAGATGCAATTGTGCGTGCGTGCTGCTTTTGTCTGCGGAATGTCGCCGCGTTTTCATCGAAATGAACTCCACTCTTCTGCTTTCTTTACTTGATTATGAGTATATTTGACTTATTGACTTACACAATACAAAACACAAAACAAAAAGATGTCATCATGATGAGAGCATAGAGACAACAATATGACATGTTTATTGAAACAGTATGTATGTCATTCAAAAAAAAATGTTGCCATCCATAAATGAATAAATATTAGAATCTTAGTAATAACTATCAATTTATATACATCCATCTGTCATAGATTCATATTTTCTAATTTGAAAGGCAATTTTTTTTTTTGAGAAGAATTTTCAGGAGAGGGAGATATGACAATGACCGTATTGTAGGGTTAACAGGTTGATTGTAGTGTTGGAAGGGAATCACCAATTAAATGAAATTTTTATCTAACGGAAAAAATAAAAAAATATATTAAAAGTCGGTAAATATCAATTCCTAGAGAAGCTTTGTTCACCAAGTACTAAATTTCAAAATGTGACTGAGGTCGTTTTGACCTCATCCGTAGTTCTAGTGTTAAACTGTATGAGCCATCATATCATTTACAAATTTACGTTTACTTTATGTAAGCAATTTTATATTGGTGTAATTAACAGGACATTCAAATTTCGTTTTATGGAGCATTGTTGTAGTTTGTATCACAGTAATTCCAGTGGTGCTCTGACTGATCACGTTCTTCATAAACATCAAACTCAGTGACTTGACTATCAATGATTCTGATTTGACTATTCTTGAAAAGTGTTCTGACCCTCCAGATACTCACTTGATGGAAACGAACTACATTAAACATCTTTCTCCACAAATCAATCGCAAAGAACTCATCGATTTTTGAATCTTATTCTTACTCACATCATCCGCAGTCAGACAACAAATCTTCATTTGTGTCACTTTTACCGCTGATACCCTTGAGGACGGGTGAATACCCGAAACGTTGCGTTGTATATATGTTTTTAACTTTTTAACTTAACGCGAAAAATAAAAAGGAGTGAAGCACTTGGAAGAATTTTAATTCAACGAAAGATGACTTCCACTTTTATCCGGTTTGATATTTGCTTGCCATTGATAGTCCACCTTCCAGAACGAGTACAGGAACTTCAGAAGAATTCAGGGAAAATTCAGAATATCTGTGTTTTCTCTTACCCTTACTTTACGAAGAAAAAAAATAGCATGGTTTACCATAAAGTGTGATTCACCCCCACTTCATGACAAATTGCTGTAGATGCTTTTAATCAGTCATCACAATATTTTCCCACCAAATGATTTTCGAATACTGTCAAATAGCACTGGAACCGGGAATAGAAGCATTGAGACGGCGCGTATATTATCATGAGGATTGGTATATTCTGCGATCATTTGTAATCATTTGTTTCACATCTTCCTCGCTTCATTGATCATCGAGGATAAATTGGAATTCATACCAATGTTTTATAATAAATTGATAATAATTTATTTATGTTTTTGTAAGACACTGTGGCTCATACGAAGATTTTAAATTATTCCTTTCTCCCAGTCTTCTCCAGAAAATATTTGAATGCACAAACAAGGAAGCTGGTGAGCATATACAATCTTGGAAAGAACCAAAATTAGAAGAACCTCATTAAATTTTCTGTCTCTTGCTTCTTGCTGGCGCTTTGCATGAAAACAAAACGCGAGTGGCTAACCTCTGGAGTGCGGCCGAGGGTCAATATTCAATGACACCATGGCCAGAAATCGGTTTACTCAAATTCTACGTTATCTTCGATTCAATTGTCGGAGCGAAAGGAATTCTTAAGACAAATGTACACCTTCACGCCGCATTTTCGAAGAAATTGTGACTAAATTTCGAGCTAACTATTCAGCTGGATCTGAATTGACTGAAGACGAACAGCTGGTCAGTTTCAGAGGGCTCCGTCCTTTTAAAATGTTCATTCCTTCAAAGCCAGAACGCTATTGAATAAAGTTATGGGCTCTGTGTGATTCGAAACCTATTATTGTCTCAATTTACAGTCTCAATTACAGGGAGAGTTGGTGATGCTCCGGAAAGAGGTCAAAGTCAGCGTGCACCTGGGCGTCACAATATTTTTTACAAGCTTACAGTCAGATGGCTATGACAGGCACCATTCGTCATAATAAAAACCTAATTATTCCCGGAAATGATGCCTAACACTACGCGAGAACAATTTAGCGGCCAATTACCATCTATTTACTATCCGGATTTAAAGACAAAGTAACAATTGACTTAAACATCCCAAACAAAAACAAAGCGGTCATTCGTCTGTCGACTATCCATCACGATGTTGACATTTCAAGTGAAGAGTCAAGAAAGGCTCAGATCATTCTCGATTATAATAGAGGAATGTGTGGTGTGGAGAGACCAACTGGTGCGATTTTATAAGTGCATTCGGAGATGCAATCGTTAGCCTCTGACTGTGTTCATGAATTTGCTGAACATATGATCGGGTAACGCATGTGCATGGGGAGCGTTCCTGTACATGCATCCAGAATATGAACAAAGAAGTTCGAAAACGCCTTCTACTTCAATTTTCCAAGTCTCTGATTGGTTGTAGAGAAGGCTTGGGCCAGCAAGATTGCAAATGAGACCTATCAACCAACTGGTACCGAAACAAAGGCGATGAGAGCTTTGTCTAAGACAAGAAAATCAACAAAAGGATAAGCTTCTTGCCAAAAGACGGTGTGTGCGGAACACGCCATCATAAAATGTCCAATTTGTTGACTGTAGAAAATTTAAATGCAATTGTCATACACAAGAAAGTATAGATCATAAACTTCCCTTGTTGTTCATTTGCAAAAAGACATTTTGGATGTATGCATTGCACACACACCATTGTGAACTACAAACATTTCATTCTTCAAACATGCAACGCTTTCGTGACTTGAATTAGCAGTTAACATCCATTTTGAATGAAACTTTTTGCACTTCTGCGTATTAAAAACAAATGTAGTGCGCTTCAAGCAAGTGTCGAATTTTAATCAAATTATCTAAACAAGAAGCAGATTATTCACTTTCTTCTCTCAATCTCGACCATTCGTGCGTTAGGGACTCAACTTTTCATACACAGAAATTGAAATATTCCCAATCTAATTTCAAACGCTGAGAAGACAGAAATCAACTCTCAGACCACTTGAAACGCGCTCGAAATTTAAATGAGTCGAGCAGTTTGGAAGTGCTCTCCTTCGAGTTAGTACCATAGCGCTGTCTCATTCTCAGCCTTTCGCAGGAAGTTCTCTAAGTTGTGTCAAGAGCAGAGAAAGGTTTTTTTCAGCTTATTTATATAATTGAATGAAAATTAATTAAATCATCCATTTTAGCAATGCACGTGTATAATGCAGATATTGCTTGAAATATACTATCATCTAGGTTTGTGTTATTAATTTTTGCGCCCACATGTACGTACATCACAGAAAAATCCTCCGCAATTATTATGCCAGCTATTTATTGCAATCTCAGATTTGAATTAGACTTTTGAAATTAAAAGCGACAGAAAAACAAATACTTATGAGTGGATGTACAATGTAGTGCAATGTAGAATTACTGAATTGGGTGTGTTTTGAAATGTTATCTGCGGGCATTTCTAACTTCCGACAAAAAAATATTATTTTTCTAATTATTATATAAATTTATTTTTTTTATTGTATAATTACATTTAATTTGTTATTTAATTACATAATTATCGTACAAAAGAAATGTAGAAAATATTTGGAAGGGCAAAATCTTGACATAAACAAAGCAATTTAAACAATAATAGCGAACATTCATATTTTCATAATGGGATTCATTATGTTCAAGTCATGTATTCAAGTCAGAGTTACAACAAATCATTAAACAATTCTGACATATATTGTATGAAAGACTTCTGTCCGTGTGCTGTTTAGAGCAAAGAGACAGCCTAATGCGATCAATCGAAAGCACAGCGGGAATGATATAATGAAGGGATTTGTTCACACGTGTCGCTCGCTGCCTTTCGAAATAATCGTATATGCTGCCTCTCCTGGATCTCAAAAAAGTCTGGTAAGCAAGGCAATCCACAAAACTTACCACAGAATGATGCGATGACAACGCCGCACGAACTTCTCAACCAACAACTAATCTATTGACGACACGCATGTGATAAAGTGATCAGCTTATCCAGACGGGTTATCTTGACTGCGCCTCCGGTCGTTTCCTTTCGGTGCAGTATAAGGTGATTGAATCGTCCTCCCCCTTTAATTCTATCCTTACCGGACTCTGAAGCTTACCGACAACCGCGGAAAGGGGGAAGAGTCTTCTCCCTCCAAGCTTCTAATATATTACAGCAAGTCACATTAAATTCACAGTGTAACAAATTGTGTGTGTGAACTTTGGGGTGCGTGTACACACGTGTAGCTTTATTGATGACACTTTTCGATCCATGATGAGTCAGAAAAGAATGGACAAACAATGGAAGCAAAGACATGTCTTCAATAGACGTGTTTCTTGCGTCACCGGACAATAGCAATTTAGTGAATGGTGATAAAGAGAAATGCATTGATTTCATCGTCTGAGTTTCAGTAATAAGTGTCAGCAATAAAGTTGCATATGTAAACGCACCGTTATGTTGGCACTGATTTGATCCCAGTCGCTTATCTTTTTACTATACATGCAAGTGGCAATTCGAAATTCAAGATCATCAATTTTGACAGATCTTTGGAAATTTGAAACTCTAGCTACTTTTGGCAATACAAAGTGCCTTTATGAATGCTTTTTACGATGTCAAACTGGGTGCATGTACTGAAAATATATCTTTTATGTATGGATTTTAACACCTATGTGCAAGGAATACAACTGAAATAAACGTAAATGAAATAGGGAGAAAGATTTCATCCGATAGTAACTATTCCAAAGTATTGGTGAAACAGTTTGCTACATTCCTATCTCATGAAATGCGATTTTAGAGAATAATGACAATCTGTAGATACCCGAAGAGTTCAAAAGATTAGGAAAATCCACAAAATTAATTATACGAATATTTACTATTTCTACAAACTAATTAGTAGCATTTGCCTAACGTTCACCTGCGATTGAATTTCTAATACTCTATTCGATTTCTACGGTAAAATTGATGTAGATGATCATGAAAAGATTTTAATCTCTATAAAATACTGCGCTCATATGGAAAACTGGGACGCTTCGTTTTAAGTTTTGGCACAAAATGTTTGTAAAATGTGGCAAAAATTCAGACCTTTCAAAAGTACTTTTCAATATAGGTCATTTATTTGACATTCCAGAGGGCCAAATCCAGCGACATTTTCTGAAGCGTTTGTAAACACGACAAACCTAAAAGTCTAAAAGTCACAAAACCACAGTTTAAGCAGCCTAGATATCATGAACGATTCCTCCGGTGGTGGTGAATTTGTACTTTGCACCTAATTTTAAATTCAAATCCGCCCTTGTTGGAATTCATGATGATTGTACAAATAAATATTCAAATCATATGAAAACATAAAGACATCTTAAATTTTCTCGTGGAGGCAACTTATACTCTTTGAGTCGATTTTGTCACCACAGCATGTCATTGTTCAAATGCATTCTCCGCATCATTTAGATAGAAATTCAGTCATAAATGCCCTAAGAAGCAAGAGACTTTGAAATGAGAAATATCTTCTACAATTGAATAATGAAAAATATATTTCTAATGAGATTTTTCTGAGGATATCACCTACATCACTGCTCATGACATGTACAAGTAGTAGAAGCAAGTTAATTTTGCCTCTATATCCATTATACGCATGCCAAGAAAGCGAAAATAAGTCACATATATCATGTACCTACATTTTTATTTACAAAGCATATCATCATTGATTATAAAACGTTATTTGGGGAATCTGGAAGCCATAAATGTTCAAAAACAGAATCTCGAGAATACACTGTATTTTGGCTTATGGATTTTCGAGGCCTCACATGAGAGATAGAGAAAACCGAGCAGTCCATTATCAGTCGATTTAGTGGACTACAAAGCATGATGTACAGATATTTTTCATGGCTTGTTAAATAGTTTGATTTTCTAATTTGTGCTCGGACGAATCTCTAATCTTTGTGTGTTTCCACAGACAGCTCATTACGTCCAACATTGACATCTATACAGTGAGTTATATCAAGCAAGTAGCTCAATACTTATATTACATTATGAGCAATTCATTATGACATAATATAAACAGTCTTTGGCTTGTGTGATCCAAACATAGTGCATTTGCTCTAATTCCCATTGTGGACGCAACTATCGCCGTCTCTTAGCCATACTGAAATATAATTTACTCAAGTTCTGATGTTATATGGTGAGTTTGATTTTCATATTTGTGTTTACATTTACTAATATTCCATTGAATTTATCTATTGCAGAAATTTTTGCATTTAATTCATTGCACCTCATATTTTATCAAATTTCAATTCTACAAATAACAAGCATGATAATGACAAAACTGGTGCATTTTGAATATCAAAAAATCACAACCAACAAGAAATAACAAATGACACTGCTTCTGTGAAGGCAATTAAAAATAATCCAACTATTATCGAGATAATCACAAAATTGGTAAAATCATCGGAATATATTCATTTCGGCACGTTTAGAATTCAGTCTTTTGAGCAATCATTTCGCATTTACAGTTGAAAGAACAATTAGAAAGTCGAAGTCACGATCATAACTACGTAAAACTGTCAAAATGAAATCGAGTTATGTCGTATATTATCGCAAACCTATTTATCATTGTCTCGTAAATTCTGAGCTTGTTGGTGTAATTAACATACCATCTACATAATGCACAGAATTAGACATTCGCGTCTTAAGTTGACAAGAAGAAACATTGAATTTTCATGCATCTGTGGTGGACATTGCTTATATGGCGCACATTGCTAAAATGCATTTACATGTAGCATAATGCATCGATAAATCCGTGAAGAGCACATTATGATAGCTGCATGTTCAGAAATGTTCACGCTTTATAGTGTATGTATACATGCATGTGGTTTAGAAGAATCTTTGCACAGTGTAATGCAGCACTACTATAATGTCTGCCTGAAACATAATCTGTTATGTATCACTGTACATTTTCTGTGCATTTTGATTGCTGATCAGCCTGTCATCTATGATGATATTTCAAGAAGACTGCTTTGTGAGATATCTTTCAGGTTATTCATGAGTTGACGGAAAATGAGTACAGACAGATGACTCTGTGTTCACTTGGCAATATTTGTTACACTCCACAAAACGCCGTGATTTTAACTTCATACTTTTCCTCCAATGCGCTAATAGAATTCAGTGTGTTATTTTATATTATGACAACTATTAGGAGAACATTTTCGAACACATCAAACACAATCTGTGCAACATTACGTATGCCGTAGAAAGATGTCTGTATGGCATGCCATGCCGCATGATTATGGTAATCGCTGGTCACCCGACAGCGATCTTCTGAAGAGAGTGTTTTGCTTACAGGCATACCCTCAGTGTGGGCCCGCCATCAGGCTAATGGGGTCCATCAGCTGAATAACTCGTTCATTGGAAAAACAATTGCATGCATGTATATCTCAAAAGGTACGTGAGATATCACTTTGTTTTACTTATGGTATGCATTTCAAGTGCGGTATGTATTTCGCTAACATAAACAGGGTTGAAGGTCATACAATAGTCATACAAAAATGAGCGTTTTAGTGAATGAAAAGCATTTTGACAAATCTGAAGTTTAGTGTGTTTACTCAACACAAGTCAACCAATAAAGCATGAATACATGATTTTTTGAGTTTTGTTAAAAATTTAACAGGGCCTACCTTTACTTTAATTTTCAAAAATTATTAGTCATCGATATTGAAGCAAGAATGATAAATATGCATATGTAATACAGATACATGGAGGATATACAGGGCTCCTCACTCTTGCGAGCTGTCGAAAATAGTTGGTTAGATTATAAAAGATGATGTACATGCAGGTATAGTAAAAGGCATGTTGAAAATATGCATAAAGGTTCACAAAATCTTAACTTTGTATGATAATCTATTAGAGGTATCTTCAAGAATAATTACTCAATAAATTACCCAAATGCTATATGCACATGTTGCTGCAGAATGTTGTTTATCATTTTTTCCCAGCTGAGAAGGTTGATATCTGTTCAAGACTTATAGGGCATTCAATAGTCAGCTGACATCATTTCTGATATTTTCTTTATATTCGTGCAAACTAATTATATTCCATTTTGGCATTTCTTTATTAGTAAGCTCGTCAGTTTACTTCATCGAATTGACTGTTGTCAGCTGAATGGAATCACATTAGAGAATATATTATTTAAATTATTATTATTATAGGAAACACGTCTGAATGTTTTGAGAGAACTTGTTCATGCAGATTGTACAATTATATTCCGTTTGATCTTAGGTATTACAAAGCTTATAAGTGGCATCAGATTAACCACATCATGAAGCGCTTTAGTTGACTGAGTGGCCTCTGATTGGTGTATATATAATACACTGTTTAGACTTAACGATGAATCCTTTTGCACATAATTGCATGAAAATGACGATAAGATTACAGAGCCCTCCGCCTTATTGAGATACTGTCTTAATTATTATTATCAATCCTCCTGTCAAATCATCGATCTTCTGGATCATAGATTTCCGGTTTCGTGTTTGCCTCATTATAAATGACAATTGATAAATACTTGCATATTTAACAATGTTGAAACTTCTGTACGTTAGAGAATGCACATAGACAATCCAGAAGATTGACATTCTTCATATTTATTGAGACATACCATTAGTTCAGATACTTCCATATTTGAAAAATGAATTGTGTGATTTAGCGAGCCTACGTGTACAACAAATTGATATCATATCGAAAAACATATGCATGCTTAGCTTGAATACTGCATATGATTGCGAAAATATTAATGGCCATTGCGAGAGCAGCCGATGCCTACCACAGGTTTCTTACTAAGTTAAGCAGATTAAGTGATCTTTTGATTTGAGCCTATTGAAAACGAGCAAATTTGATTCTAAGGGGTAGCATTAGCATTTAAAAATTATTATAACTACGAAATCACATTTTCAAAAAGCAATTAAATTCACTGCAATAAAGGGACTATTGAAATTGTTCTAGCTCAAGTTATCTTTTGTTATCATCAAAACATGGATTTTATATAATAGTATATATATATATATTAATATTGCTGTCAAAAATAGGGAAGTACTAATCGGGAATGTTATTGAAATGATGTGAAGATTGATTACGACCCTTCATTGTAGCCCTCACATCGGAAGGGTAAATTGATATGATTCACATTCATTATTCGCATTCATTGAAAGTGACCACAAAATAACATAGAATTGACTCTGACCGGTCAGTCGATCTGGTGCTCAACCAGCTGGTCAAAAGACCGGCTAACGAAGGCGAAACTTTATCGGTCAAGTGACCGGTCGAGAAATTTGACAACTGCTCGGTTCCGGGTCGACGAACCTCGACCGGCTACAACTCTAGTCTGCGGTTCTGTGCTAAATAGTTAATGAAAATGCATGCTTCAGTCGCAGATTTCACACATCTCATAAAATGTAGGAACAGTGCGATGTAATTATGAAATTTACTCACCTCAAGACCACTGAGATTATTGATGGCTCGTAAATCATAAGATTTATCACCAACCATACAAGCAGCCAAATTCGCAGTGTATGAGGCAAGAATAATGAGGCAGAAAAATGCATAAACATTCACTAGGAAGCGACAACTCCAGCACTTCGGGGACTTGGTGGTAACAGTGTGTGAAAACAGCACTGACCAGCACAAAGTTAGAGCAGAAGGAAAACTGTAAACACGTTTCCTATTGCGGCCATTTGGTGTTAACCCGTAAGGACTTTTCCATTCGTAAATGACTGTGGAAATTGCACTAACGTGGACGGATACAAAAATGAGGCACCAAACACGCCAACCAAAAGGAGCAAGGAAGGCGCCAAAAGAGGTGTATTTCGAAGATGTATTCTTCGTTGAGATCATGATACCAATACTACTACTGAAATATGGCACTGTGACGAATGAGCGGTTTATAAAATTTGACGAAATGAAGGCATGAGATCCAATGGCTATATGCATGTCACGTTTGTTCAACTCTGAAATCATGTCTTCCGACTGATACTCTTCAATGAAACTGCTTATTGACTCGTTGACTTTCAATGCCCGAGCTTGATTCACCTTCACAAACAAATTCACCTCTGGTCTGTCATTTTGACGTTTTCGGACCTTGCAAGTCAATAAGTCCAATCTCTCTCGTTCTAATATGTATTTGAATACGTCAATAGTCAGTCCGAAACAGCAGTATAATATAGATGAGTTGAAATAGCGACATTGTAGTCCATATGAGCAATCTGATCGACCTCTGAACGGCCTAATCATCACATGCGGACTTTCAGCATTCACCACAACTTTGTAGGACTTCAGAATACGTCTTCGTACGTCATTTTTCCAAGTAGCGACCGGAATGGTGTTTAGATTATCAAAGCCATTACCTGTATTCCATGGAATGTCCGCAACTTCAGAGAGAGTGTATTCATAATTCCCTTCATTTTCAATACTGTTGGGCATCCCAGACTTTTGAGGGGGATTTTTAAAAGCACTGAAACGAAAAAAGACCCATTAGAAAATGTGATTTTGAAGCAACGGGTTGCATGAATGTATCTACCGAAAAGAGTGACGCAATTCCTCAATTATTATATTACATAGCTGCTTCTATAAATACTTGTATTTTGTTTTGATATGCACATGTTTTTCATTTGTTTTGCTTTAGATCTATTTAGTTTTTTCAGAGAATAACAGGTGATGTAAGATCTTCATGAATCCAAACAGATGAATACTGACTTTCACGACATTCCTCCGGCTTTCATAAGTGCCTCTAGTCAGTGATCAAATGAATTTGATCGACATCAATTGTGAATTTGTACAATAATATTTATTAATTCACATACCAATTGATGTGAGACACGATTGCTGACTTTTTCCTAATATGATGAGGCTTCTTATATCATCTGAATATCATTGTTCCCCCGACAATATATATTACACAATTGTGATGACACTTCCATATGCTACAATATATGAAAGAAGCGGGCAAACATGCATTCGGTAACTGAAACTTAGGCATATATTATTGTGTGTAATTTAGCGATGTAAGCTATGTAAAAAAAGAAGGCTGCAATGCATCTCGCAAAGATGATTTGCATCAATGATATTTGTAAATCTTCTACTTGCCTCAGAGCTTGTAGCGCCTTCTCTAGATTCGCTCATATTGTCTCAAAAATTTTGGCTACAATGGCTTCATTTGAAGATTCAGTGGAAATTGCGCTCTCAAATGCAGTTTGTCGACCAACAAATCTCAGTCTCAATGGGGGATGCGCTCAATACCTCGCTACCGCAACAGGTGCTTCACCATGTAATTTGGATCCGTCTATATGGGACTACAATGTGCCAATCGATAGAAAATGTTCGATATCAACAAAGACCATTTCACTGGCATCAATAGATCGTACAAATATAAGCGCAGGATCATGCATGTTTTCTTGATCTGTAACATTGGCAAATGAATGCATAAAATGTCCATTCCACATATCTACAAGCCTCAATTCGTCTTTTCTAGTGATCTTAGAGCGCCATCATTGCACTCACGGTAAGTAAGTAATGTTCAGTGTATACACTGATAAATAAGGTAAATAAGTAATGATCTTCACGAATCACATACAAAATTTGTTTTTTACTATTTTTAGTGGTTTCAGAAGATCTCACTAATCGGATAAAATATAATCATTAAAAGTGAATGAAATAAGCTCTTCAGTTATCAAACAATATCCGAATTTCAGAATACTATTCTTAGTAAATTTTAGTGTTCTTCTTAATAGCATTCTTGGTGTTTAATTGCCAAAGCAGTTCTTAGATGGATGTGCGTATGTGATATAGAGGGCTGGATATGGCATTTTCGATATAGTTGAGAATTTAGTCCTATGTAACTCATTAAATGACTAATATATGAATGTGAATTAACTACTGTGCTTTCGAGCTCTAAAATAAGTACTAACATTTTCGAACTCACGGAGTACCAGATTCTGGGACTAATTTCTTAGTCGCAGTTCCAGGTTCAGTACTCCTTCCATAACTTATATGGGACTTTATGAATAAGAGTGCAGGTAAAACGTATGCGTACTGTGTACTATTTTCTGTCGTAATGGAACTCTAGGGGCGGCGACGCAAAATTCTCCCAATCCTCCTCCGACACGAAATGCGTGATGCAAATAGGTGAATGTAATTCAATGTCATTCAAATAAGTCATGTATTTACAAGTTTTGGCGTAATTAAACGTAAAAGGTATTTATGTTTATTGGTAGAACTCATCATGCAAGGACTTATGCAATCCGTGCGGTTACTTTATGATCAAAGCAGTATGTGTGTAACACCGGTACTTCCGAAGGCATTACAGTATCTACACTTTAGAATGCATTAAACCTTAACATTGATGACGACAGATCATTTATGCTTCCATCATATCAGTCTTTTGATATGTGTGATTAGGTCATATTCTGATAAAAAGAAATAGAAATTCAAAAATGTTTGTGGGACAAGTTAAAATTGTGCAAGCTTCTTTCTTTTGATTTAAGCATTCAACTATCAGCTTTTTACCGAAAACGCATATGAAAAATATAATGGTTTGCGGAAAACACCAACTGTTCTTTTAAAATATCTCTGATTATTTGCAGACGTTTCGGTGGCAATCTGCGCACCTTGATCACTGCTGAAAACACATAAGCTGCGCCCTGTGAAAGACGTCAACAATTGCATACCTCGCTTCGCACTGTTAACAAAACAAAATCGCATTTTAAATGAAAAGACAAAATTTCTAAAAAGAAAATATTTTCTCCATACATCATAAACTAAAAATTCGCACTGATTTTTATAAAATTACGATCAACCTACTTGTGACAACTTGTAAAAGTCAGGGGTTACGCAGTCTAGGGATGTATTAAAGCAATTTCCTTTCAAGGGAATTTGATCATGATTAAAAGAAAATAAACATTGCATATCACCATGAAATTATTTTTCAAGTTGAGTTGAGTTTCAATATTGTCGGCGTGTAGTGATATAGTTGTGAAATCAAAAGTAATGACTTTGTGTACCATGTGCGGTCTTGTGGCACGTCTGACTATGCAATGAAGTCTCAAAATGTGAATTTTAACAGACACAAAATAGCTGCGTTCAGAGTTTGATTCGAATCCCTGACTGTCATCCCTCTCTATCAACTGGACAATGGGGACGAAAACGAATGTTCTGTCAAACCAAGCTGCTTATATCGCCATTATCATCAAGCAACTTATGGAGTTAAAGTCATTGGCCATTATCAAGCAAGGTCTGAAAGCATACAAAGGCTTTGTAACTTACATGGTTACATACATGATACATGTAACTTACATGATATTACTTACATGACCGTGCAGTGTACTAAAATTTCCATGTTTATTTTAGAAAAAGTAGTGAATAAATGGTAGAGTCTGACTGAAAACATCGTCTATTGATCTTATCTACAAAAGTTCGTCAACTTCCTTTGGCGCCGGCTTGTGGAGACGCCTTGTCCTTTTTCTGTCTGGACAAAATTGTAGAATGCAGTTTTTCCTAAATGACATCTATCTCGAATATGTGCACCCGAATGTGACAAAATTTAATTTCGATAAGCAACATCTTATTGTCTTGGCTAGAAAAGTAGTGTTCTCAATCAGATACCATTTTCAAATGTTAGCTGACACCAAAAGCACTAAAATGTGAGTTTAGTGTTGTTTAGCAATTTTTTGGTTGATGCTAATTTTTGATAATTTGTAAAAATAACGAGACCGTCGTATTAACTGAAGCAATAACTAATTTTGCTGACTCCTGATGCTTTGATGAGCACTCCAAGTGTCAGTCTTGCTTGTAGCTTGACATGCGTCTGATCAACTAGAGAAAGTAGAGTCATTTCCTTAGAATCTGTAGATTGGTCATAATCTAAGTAAGAAATATCAATTCATGTGTTTAAACAAACCGGTCATGCCAGAAGTATTCATAACACGAACATATATGAGGAAGTGTCATCAACTGATCAATCAAAACAGCGGATAATGTATAAATTGAAACTTGTCACAGCTTCTTCTCAGGATTCCTTCAGAAATTTCAGTGCGCTTCTTTTTTATGAGACAGAAAAAAGTTAAGATTTGCATTTAAATGATGTCCAAATCGGTATAACAAAAGAAGTTGCCGCAAAATTGTTAATGATTATAGTCATATAACTAATTGCTTTAATAAACTACGTGTAGCAGGCCGAAGAGTTTGTGACGAAAGAGTCTGAAAATTAGTCTTCTAATGAAATGGGTCCTTTACATTCTGCTTTAAATTAGTAATGGATATCGGATCCGAGCTCGACCAATAAGATCAATCGCATCCGAGACCTGATCTGAGCAGCATGCAGCTTCGACTAAGTCTTGTTTTGCAAGCGACGTCCTCATGATATGGGCAACCGCCAGATGATGATAAAGAACAAAGTTTCGAAAAGCATGTATTTTCGGTGCCAACATTTCGGACTGGGTGCTTTGTCAAGGCAATTGATGTATGAAGGGTCAAGACATTATTGCATTATTGTGTAGTTGGTGGCTGAGTGTCATGGCCATCTAACACTCATTGAAGAACACTTGTGGAAGCTCGTGATAAAATCACCAAGCAAATATTTCTCAGTATTTAAAAGTCAAATTGATACAGTGCTATGACATTCTTTCCCCAATCTCGTAAATTGCAGGCCGGATTTTTCCTTCGCAGCCCACGAAGGGAAAATCAGGACACAGATGGAATGCCTTTTTCTGGAGATCTGGAGGTCCTCGGACTGACACTGAGCTTCTAAATAAACCATATCCAACGTCGACCGAACGAACAGTGACCGGTTCTTCCTCTCGACAAGTGCCTGACATCCTTCCAATCTTCACTGAACCGCAAAGATCAACACGCGCTGCAAACAAGGCCTTCGATCTGACCTTAAACCTTCATAGGTCCCAGACCTTCCATCATTCAGTCAGTTTTCTCTATAGAACCACTCATCAATAGAACTTTTATCTCTTGCAGCATTGAATCGCATACTTAACTGCTTCAAAAAACACATAGTGCGAACCCACTGTAATTGCCTCTTCCTTTCTGCGAAGTGTTATCTTTCTACATCGTTCTATCCCCTAAAATTGCGATGGTCAATATGCTGGCGGTTTTATTGCCACGTGATCCCCCTCCCAATTGCTGAAATAATTATAAAATGTGATATTTGCATCTACACCGGGAGTGGTTGCATGTTTAACTGCGGAGTTGTGTCGATATTGAACGATGTGAACTAGGCCCTGTGTTGAATCCTAAATTTGGATAATTGACGGCTATTTCAGGTGTGCTGCCTTCATTTTCCAGCTCGATATTTCATTCTACTATTTACGCTGTATTTACAAAAAAGCAGCACTTATTAATTTACTTTAATTAATTTCTACTGATTTACTAACTTAGGCGATATGTCAATAGTGTGTTAAAAGTAATATTAATTAATACTTCCAGAAATTATCTTCATTTGCGCTAATTGAGTGTCTCACAATTACCGCATGTTACAATTATCAAAATCAAAGTGACAATCAAAGTTTTGATTAAATCTGGTATGGTGTGTCAAACAGATTAATTAGAAATCTTTATTGACAGAATACTTCAACAAATATATCATAGAAATGAAAGAAAGAAACTACTGACATAAACTGAAATAAAATATGCGAAAACCAAAAATAGTACAAAATATGAAATAACAACGTCATTTGGTGAATTTCTAGATCGATTTGGCATTTCCTCTGATAATCGGCATAGAGCCAGTCGGTCTTCCGTGGTTGAATACTCAATCTGGATATAGTTCTTCATGCTGATGGACCAAAGCCACCTCTCCTTTCTAAAGCTGATGGTTCGGAACAGTATCGTTCAGTTAATACGCGACACTTGAAGAGCTTCCGTTCTTCTGGTGGTAGATACAAGTGTGATACAATAGAATAACTCATTGCGCTTTGGGAAAACTCATACCAATGCCCGTCCTATAAATAAAATAATCTTGGTCATCCTTTTAGGCATTTTGCCATCTCCAATGTCAATTATAACAGGCTCGAGAACTGCAAGAACTCACGCTATCGAAAGAACGTTTTATTATGTCCTTCAGAGCGGAATTCCAAGGTAGGCGGCCAGAACTCTGCTTACACCAGAAAGGATGATGACCAGAGACATCAACATTTAGTCTGATCACCAGTACGAGTTTCTACAAGGAACGAGACCTAAACAGAATGCTGTGCCGCACTTTTGTACCAAGCTCTACACGCTTCCTTCATGTCGGACACGATCAAAGAAAGCCACAAGTAAATCCGATGACAATAATGATAATTCTTTATTGACAAGTATAAAAGCAGTGCATACGGTAATAGAAAACATCTGCACTGATCAACGTTTTTGGTAAAAATGAGGTTTCCATGTTTCCTCAGATTAAGTGAAAACGGCGACGTCTAGTCCATTTGGCATGTCTTCAAGTCATTCTTATCATGTGTACACGTACATGAGTTGCTATCATGCTTCTGATCGGTGAGGCATGCGAAAATGTGGTTGAATGTGATTAAAATTGGTCAAAATATAGTGTATGGCGCTGAGGCCTGCTAAATCTGAATGTGTTTGACTTCACAGACAAAGTTATGAAGTATGATAGGAAATGCTTGAGGACACTCTCCGCCAAAAATTATGGCTCTAGACGTATTATTTTTCACTCGCTCCCAGAAAACATGAACATAGCTCAATTTTATCGAAAACTTCATTCTTCATCCCATTCGATTTATTCGTACTTCTGCTTTCTTTGATCTTGCCAGACCAGAAAAGGAACCGGGTAGAACTCGACTCACGCGCAGATTTTCAGTAGCTACAGGAATTACGTCATTCTGTGAAGATTTCATTTTCGTCATCTTTCCCTGAATAAACTCATTTTGGCGACCGGACTGGATAGCGACGCATCTGCAAGCATGATTCGCACAATTTGCACCATTACGTAATCCCACCGAAATGCGATCGCCCTATCATCTATCTTGAGAGAAAATTGTGAATTAAATAGATTTTGAAGACTCATTTGAAATTTGAAGGATGAATTTGAGGGATACGTGCATACAGTAAGCATACAGTAAGTAGGCGCTAGAGTGTCGACTCAAGAAAGTATCTGTAAATAGTGAAGATTTTTGCATGAAAAATTTTCCTTTTTTGCGGAGATTACGTCCCTGCGGCACAAAAAATTTGAGGTGTTTTTAAAAAGTTTTTTGAAAACAATTTTGCAGACAGATTATTCCTGCGTTTATATACTACCGAGACGAAGCCACTTTATAAGTAGCATGAAACATGTTAGATATCGAAAGTAATGAAAATCTGCTAACAAGCATCTTAATTTAGCGGAAACTAAGCTGATTAGCAGTGGAATTTCATGAACCGCTTTGTAATGCAAGTCTTCATGAAAAAGTCGAGATCTTATTGTGCTTTCTAGGCTGTGCTAATTTCTGCAAAACTGTAAAAATTTGCATATCTCGCATTTGATAACAATACCCAACTTTGTTCAACTCGAGTTCATTTTATAAAATCAAAACTGCACTGTAAACCCTTGACTGACAATTGACAGACATTTATTCTACAAAATCTATTTTGTCGGTCATTGTTAGTTCTTGTAGGATGATTGCCACTGAACACCTACGATATCTGACAAAAAGCGACAAAATGAATAGCAATGAATTATAGCTTAAATTTTATCAAAAATGTAGGTAATTGATTAAATTATGTCAAAATAAATCATGGTTTTGCCTCACAATAATACAGATTGCCCTAAAGTCAAGCGATCACTAATGGAAAAAGTCAATCAATATTCAACAGTTTTTGTTTAGTTAATAGGCATACAAGGTATCTGTTTCGATGTCGGTGGAGAACCTACAAAGTCGTCGGATATCGCAGGATATTGGAGGTGACAATCATCGGTTGATTTTGTCAGCAATTTTGTAGGATAATTGTCAGTCTACGGTTTACAGTGTGTATACACATTGGGGATTTAATAAAAGTTGAGTTGCTACTCTACCTGATATACTTACTCTATGGGTACATGCAATGAGATTTACAGCTAATCACATCATTATGCATTAGTCGACTCCACCTTCACGTTCTAGCTTCGCATGCAAGTGATTGCTTTCATATTAAAACAGTGAGTTGAAGTATGATCAATTATCTTCACTTAATCTACAGAATTCGAACTTCGCTTTAGCGTAGTCACATACTTAACTGCATATCCTGTGGTTTGAAAATATTTCCGTGATTATCAAAATATTTACTTTCAGAAACATGTCCTTAATGTGGGACACAGTAATAATAAAAGAGAGTTGACTGATCATGCCAAAACCGATGTAGAGAAATTTTCAAGTTTTGCAATGATTTCGCTATGAGTCGTCTACTCTGCTATGCTGTTTTATTCTGAAACATGTTTCATCAATGAGAAATAATAACAAAAAGTTCAAATTTCACTGGTAGATACACAAATATTCCCCACTGTCATGTCTCTTTGTCATGTTGGTGAGAGGAAACGATGTATAGGCACGAATCATACTCGAGATAGAATAAGTTCTCCGTCACACTTGTATGTAGTATTCTTAGTTCTTTAGCATCACTTCAATGTGAAATGCAAATTTTCATACAAAATAATTTGCCTGTTGCATTATCTAAAGTACAAAATTCAGTCTATTCGAGCGAGACACTTCAAATACAATCCACACAATATTTAGCTGTCGCATTATTCAGGATGACAATAATTGCCCTTTATTTTGAGAAACAGATCTGTCTAATCCTTCTTGTCATACAGCAGCGTCCACTTGTCTACTTGTGCGGTGTAACAAGTCACACCCCAGTGTGTTCTTATTCATTTTCACCCACAGTTGTGAGACTGACATGTATGACAAGCGCGACCTCTTTGCAAGTGTGATGCACCATCTTGAACCGATTTCTATGTAATTGCCGAAACTCTACCTCAACAATTTAACAATTAGATTCAAAATGAATGAATTTCAAACTAAGAGGTCTTTTAAGTTTGTTCCATGATATACAACAGTAAGATGAACATTTCAAAGATCAGAATATCCGTCTGAGCTGCTCCATGCCGAAAGGTTCTTGGATTGCAATGTCTTAAGAGAAAACATTTAAAGGCGTGCTCTATAGTAACTACAGTTGATAATTTTATGTCATAGAAGTCCATTCATTCCCTGCATCATAACAATAACAACTGAAACTTATAGTCCAGGCAATCTACAGCGAATTACACTGTAACCCGTCACAAATTGCAATCAGATTTCTCACTTGCCATATGCAAACTTGCATCAATTTACATCTATAGGTACTTCAGAATGTGCACGTGTATTATATGATAAGTGTGCGGAAGCGTGTTTTTGATAGAAATGCTTGAATTTCTATGCATATTCACATGAGAGTATTTGCAAAAATGCTTCGCTTATTGGCGGAAAAGAAATTTCTGTCCTAACCTATACAAATCTTCATCAATTTGCACCCTACAGGTATCTCGGAGTTCCGCTATGTCAACCACATAAATGTACGTGCGGAGCACCTGTTGACAAAACAGGAATCCACGGCCTTTCTTGTAAGTGAGCTGCAGGCCGATCGTTGCGATACTGCTTGGCAAATAACATCATTGCTAAAGCTCTGTGTATTATCGAACTTCCCGCGATCCTCGAACCGCCAGGAATAGTATGATCGGATGTCAAACGGCGCGATAGAGTTCTCTGGTGCCATTCACGAAAGCTGTTTGCTTGATGAGGACAATGCACGCAGCAATCCTCTGACCTCCAGCCATCTGTCAACAGCCAATATAAAACCGGTCTGTGTAGCTAAACAGGCAGAGGATGATGAGAAGGTACTGAAACACCAACAATTGATTTCAACAATTGAGTGTCAATTGAAACGTTCGGTGGATTTGGGCCAGGTACTAGTCTACTTATGTGACAGACCGGTAGGAAATCTACTGATCCATTGGCAACCACAAACTTGGCTCAGCGCCTCGGTTTGGCCGTGCAGCGAAGCAATGCTGCTTGTATACATGTCACTTTGTCCGAGTAACTTAACTCACTTAATTTATCTTTTCGTAACAGGCCCTTTGGCCATGCATTTCTTATAAAATATATTTTTTTATAATTGTGTGTACTCATAATCATCAAAGATTTTTGGTATGAAGTCATAAGATGGGCATATTCAATTACAAATCAAAATCGTGAGATGAGACAATGATCCAACAAAGCGAGGAAGGTGAAAGATGATCGGATCGGCTTGTGCATATGAAACTTCTGATTCGGTTAACACTATCATTGAGATGGAATGTTGCGTCATCACTGAAGTTTCTATCACAGGATCCTGGACTCAGTCATCAAGCGACAAAATTGAAGGCGATTAGGAACACCCTAGGTTTCAAATCTTACACAATTGTATGCTTCCAATGCCCTAGCTCTTCTTTGAATACTTTGCAGCAATTCCGACTTTTTGTGTAAATTTTGAGAATTGCTTGAAACTTCTTTGAAAGCTGAAGACAAGTCACCTATTCATTCTTGTCATTTGAATCGTAAGTCTCCGCCTACCGGTGTTATACGATATTCAGTTTCCCTTGATATTATTTTCCGATCGAAAAATGCAATCTTGCTTTTATATTCTTGCTAGGAAAAACAGTTCTTGGTCTAGGTTTCTATAGAATACTCTTCCGATGTCTATATAGAGACCTTACTTGACCTCATTGCGGTCTTACAAAAATAATTAATAAAATGGTGTTCCATGATTTCGAGCGTTTGCAACAAGATTATTTGATGATGCAATGACTTATTTGATGGTGCAGGCATGCATAGTTCGGTTGGATCTTGGATGCCCTTTTGAATGTTTGTTTATTCTATAGGAGAACACTTTTTACAGTGATCACATGTGCGCTTGTATACGATATGAGATTTTGAATCGGGCACAACTTCATCCTTGTTTGAAGAAATCGCCAGTTTTCACAATTTTGCAGGGCACAATCTAATTTCGCATGCATATTTAAAGGTTACACAACGAGCGATTACACGGGCGCGAATTGTCGAATTGACCGAATTGTCGCCACAGTTTTCTGCCAAACTGACATTGCTTCCTCGATGTATGAGTTGTGTGAATCATAGATATCGGACCGATTTCTGAAACCGTTTCTAAACTATCGACAGACAGAATTTCATTGTCTAACTGATTTCTCGGTTTGTCATAGACTCATAACGCCATAGAAATTAACAATACCATAAAGTACTAGAATGGAAATTGCATGAAAATTATGGCACACGCCGGGGGAACTTAGTTGGGGCAAAAAGCAAATTTAGCGAACTGGCTTTCTTGTTTTCTGGTTGACATTTTAAGTTATCAAGTCAATTTGTGATCTAGATTGTTGCCCCTTGTCCAGAGATCATGTACACAAAAGCAATAGTGAATTTACAAAATAGTGCAGCGACAGGATGGCAAAGAAGGATATCCTTTAAAACGTTCTGTATGTTCATCATTTTGAAATATCGCTCCTATAATCAATCAAGAGTATAATCAGACACATATGCAACTTGTAATGTCGATTTACAGAGCATGCATTGCTCCAGCTGGAAATCAGAGGCCAAGAAATCTTACAGTATTTGTTTTACTTTGAAGGATTCCCCTGTTTGAACAATTTTCAAAACCTTTACATGCTTTCGAATATGAGCCTTCAAATATCATCACACTATATCACGTATGCCATTTAGTGATTAATTGAAAAGTTCCAGTGACAATTCATTTATCTGATAATGAGTAGCAGCTAAAGAAGCTTTCGATGTGTTTATTCCAGAATAGGTTTCTTGACCGCTAGAAGGAGAAATAATCCAATAATTAGAATTTTTATCTTTGAATTCTTGAGATGTTCTTGCAACCAGTACACCGACTACTTTCGATTATGACTCAGTGAACCAAATTTCAATTCGTCTTCCAGTGTTGAAAAATTGGAAAATACATCTAGTTGTCAATGACTGGTACAAATAGACACAGTATATTGATCCATGGAATAGTAGGCTATTTCCCATAAAACAATGCCACTATCTCACTTAAAATTCTTTTCATGAAAATCCTGCAATTTGCTGTCAACAACTTTCACAACCAACTTGGCGAATAGTTTGACTATGATACCATGTTTTAGATCGAATCAGATCTACAAACCATAGATTTTTCCATGTGCCATCATTGTACATAGACAAGATATCAAACTTCCATTCTAGTGTACTATTATCTACTTCTATGCATAACGCTCAATTCCTATCTAAGATTGCTGCATTTCCATAGAAATCCATGACTTAGGTGGGAACTATTGTTTATCAACTTAACTGAATGTTCTCTATTTATTTGTTGTGTTTTCTATTCTTTATGCAGCTAACTTCATGACTAAGTTTCAGTTGCTGCTGCTATGATGGACTGAATGGACTTCTATGACATAAAATTATCAACTATAGTTACTATAGAGCACGCCTTTAAATGTTTTCTCTTAAGACATTGCAATCCAAGAACCTTTCGGCATGGAGCAGCTCAGACGGATATTCTGATCTTTGAAATGTTCATCTTACTGTTGTATATCATGGAACAAACTTAAAAGACCTCTTAGTTTGAAATTCATTCATTTTGAATCTAATTGTTAAATTGTTGAGGTAGAGTTTCGGCAATTACATAGAAATCGGTTCACTATGTTGCATTACACTTGCAAAGAGGTCGCGCTTGTCATACATGTCAGTCTCGCAACTGTGGGTGAAAATGAATTGGAACACGCTTGGCTGTTACTTCTCTCATCGTAACTGTGCGACAATATTTAATACATATAGGCGTGCATACAAACCCTGAGATTGTGGCACATAGGCACACGTATTCTATGGTTTCACCTTGAACTTTATTTGTTGGTTTAGCATCCACTGAAAGAAATTATGTTATCTAGCAACAGGCTCTGTGATGACCTATCTATGTCTTCTGAGCAAATTAATGTCATGCGAATTTATATAGGACTAAACTCTTCAGATCATCGATAATCCCAAGTTAGAAGAGGGACTTTCAAAGAAACAAACAATCAATTTCAATGATAAAATCCACATAGCTTAGTAAACGGAGACAACCGATTTCTTTCATCATTTCCTCTCTATCGATTTTCAGCTGTTTACTGTTTTCTATATCATTAAGAGTTAAAAGAATCTTCCTGCAGAATGCTGATTGAAACGAATAGAAGAATGCTTTGAGATGTTGTGATAGACAAATAATTTCATTTGCAATATGTAAAAATTGTATCGGAAAGTATAAAATGCGTAAACTATAATATGATTCATCTTTTAGAAAGATGTTATGCGCGCCATGAGTCTTCAATACTTTCATCTGAGCAAGTTAGTCAACTGTTCAAACTCATCCGAGACACGTAATAAAACTAAAACTGAATCACTTTTATGCATGCCTAGCACATGCGTTGCTATTTCCATCATCTGCTATATTTTCATGTGATTTGCTCCAAAATTGGCCAGACCGGACCGAAACTGACTTCATCTCTGGAGCAGATAATTATATAATGGGCTGAAAAGTGGGAAGTTGGACATGAGCAGGACATGTGGGTCCTTTCCAACATGCCATTTCACCTCTACGAGACCTAAATGAAATAATTACAACAGAAGCTAAGTCTCATTTGGTTTCTATGTTGGCGTGAACCTTAATTAACTACCAAGCCTTTCGGTAACTGGTAACTCGCAAAAAGTAAAGGAACTTTTAAGTACAAGGACCTATGAAAAGATTGACGCAAATTTGCTTTAACGAATTTCATTCATAAAAGATGAAGAAATAGCGTGTGTGCTTAATGGGTTCCATTTATAATCAGGGCGTATTTCGTGACATCCATAGAATTTTTATATTCTCTTTTTGAGCATGTTTGGATCGAGATTTCGATATCATGAGAAACGTTTGTCGGGAATAAACTTGACACTTGCACTCCTTTCTTGGAAATCACAGGAAATGTGACCACAACTAGGCCTACAATTTTTGCAGGAATGCTAATGCGTCGATCGTTCAAATGCCGATTTGATATTGAATTTATTGATCATAATTGTTTTGAAACATCCTTGGTCACTTACCAGAACAAGCTTCCAGGTCATTCATTAATATTATAGGCTATTTAATTGAAAATAAACAATCTATATCGCAGAGCATTGCTGAGTAGAATTAGAGCATTGTCAATCTAAAGAATGAAGAATGAAATATGGATAGTACGTCTATAAATAATAATAATAATAATAATAATATATATATTTGTCGATTCATGCAAAAATCAATTACAAGTCAAAACTCAATTACTTTAGGTTGACAAATACATGAAAAGTGAATCAGAAAATGCTATTGTGGAAATGAACGAAGGAATACAATCGGAGTGAGGTGGAAGTTGGAAGAAGATTGTCGTGAAGAAGATATCACCAAATGTTTGTACGTACAAAATATGATTCAATACTCTTTTTAAACTGTTGCAATGTTCCTGCGGATGATTCTTCAAATGTCAGGCTATTCCAGTGATGTATGCAATCAACAACAAAAAAATTAGAACGAAAATTATGATGAACGTTAGGCATGAGTAGCTTTCTAGGGTTACCTCGCTGAGCTCTATTGGAGAATACAAAATGATCACTAGGATGGATGGTCGTAGCTTGGTTAAGAACCTTGAAAAGAAAGATTAGTTTATATCGAGTACGACGAGCTGACAATGAAAGTAAAGACAGTTTTCTTAAGCGTTGTTGGTATTCCAGATGCCGAAGATTAGGAAACATTTTCGTAAAACGTCTTTGAACTCGCTCGATAAGATGTACAGATTTCATTTTGTGAGGTGACCAAAGTATACTGCCATATTCTAAGATAGATCGAACATAAGATTTATATAGTGGAAGGAGGATAGCTGGTGTCTTCGTCTTGATAGTTTTCGATAATATCCCAAGGATTCTGTTAGCTTTTAATACAATATTTGAAACATGCATGTCGAAGGAGAATGGTTCGTTTACTATGATACCCAAATCTTTGAAACAATGAACTCTTTCGATATCGACTCCGTAACAAGTATATTGTAATAAAGGATTGTTAATGCCAAACTGAATAGATTTGCTCTTGGTGACGTTGAGATAAAGACCATTTTTTACAGACCAACATTCTATGGAGTTGATAGCTTTTTGTAGTTTAGTCGCAGACAAGCCACTATCTTCAATATTCGAACGGAAGGAGACGGCCATTTTAACATCATCCGCGTATTTTATCATCATGATGTCATCGTCAATGCACTGATCAATGTCATTAATAAACAAGGAAAATAACAGGGGACCAAGTACTGAACCTTGGATAACACCACTAAGGATTTTTCTTTGTTGTGATAACTTTCCATTTATAATAACCGACTGAGTGCGATGTGTAAGATAAGCCGATATCCATTTCAAAAGTTTGCCACGAATTCCAAACATAAATAGTTTAGATATCAATAATTCATGAGGCACGGAATCAAACGCTCGACTAAAGTCAAGATAAATGACATCAACACATTTACCAGCATCCAGATTCTTAGTGACAAAGTCGTAAAAAACAATGTTAGCCGTTTCAATTGATCCTCCACGGATAAAGCCATGTTGAGTATTGTTAAGAATCATATTAAGATCGATGAACGTATGCATCTCATCAGCGATCATTCTTTCCATTAGTCTGAGAACACAGCTTGACACACCAATAGGACGGTAGTTGTGTAAGTCACATTTATCCCCTGATTTATAAATGGGTGTTACAGTTACTGAGTTCCATGACTGAGGTAATGATCCACTATTCATTGATAACTCAAAGAGAGATGCTAGTTTTATAGCTAGGAGAAGATTTCCCTGTTTTAAAATAGTATAGCAAATACCGTCTTTATCTGTTGAGACTGACGAAGGCAAGTTACGAATAAATTGAAGAACTTTCATTGAAGTGAATGAAATATACTCAAGACATGGAATTGCATTGCTGGCATCTTCCGATTGTTTATTTATTGAATAATTCTGGCAGTTGAAGTGTGAACAGAAAAGGTCATTGAATGCTTCGGCGATTTCAAGAGAACCAAATATACATTCACCGTTGAAGTCCTTTATCGTCGAAAACATACTTGGTGATTTCTTAAAAGTCTGGCCGACGTAACTCCAAAACGCTTTGGGATTAGATTTAGCATTTTTAGACAATTTCTCTTCATGTGAACGAATAAGGTTTTTCAATGGTACTATCGATGTTTTTTTGAGATCTGAGACAATTAAGTTTTTTATCGAGAGAGGGCAACTCAACATATGCTTCGTAATTCTCACGGTGTTGTAGTATTTTTGATTGTAAGAAAACATTATTCAAAGGGCTCCAGTTGACTTTCTCTTTTTTTGGGATACTTTGCTCAATTGCATTGGAAATGTTGGCAAAATACGTGGTCCAGACGTTGTCAATATTGTCATCACCTGCATTTTTCCAGTTTGCATTAAGTAGTATCTTTCTGAATCTTGTCCAATTAGCCTGAGAAAAGCACATTCTATGCGAATATTTAGTATCACTATCAAAGTTATCAAAGCAGATTTTAAAAGAAATAATCGCATGATCAGAGCTACCAAAGCATTCATTGATGGAGATTTCACTAACTTCCGTTTCCATGGATGAAAATACGAGGTCCAGAATTGAGGCAGATTGGGGACGAGTTGGAAAGTTGATGTTTTGATTAAGAAAGTTAATGCATATAGTTAAAAAGTTAAATAGTTAATAAGTTAAAAATAATGCATATACGACTTTAAAAACATTATATTTGAACTCAGCGACCTTTTTTATCTATACATTCACTGAGGGAATGTCAACAAATAATTTTCTCATGAAGTTCAAATTTTGAATTTTTCGAAATTGCGCCATTTTGAATTTTGAATTATATCTTCAAAAGACGTCGATGGATGATTTTAAAAGTCGATTTTCGATTTTCCCACGCCTTTTTACATAGGAATCCGTTGAGAAACTGAATGGAACATTTTACTTTTTAACCCGACGCTTCCGACACACCGTGTCTATGGATCAGTGCGCTGGATTAGTGCTGCTGACAAATTCGTAAGAAGCGCCTCATAAAATCAGCAATTCTTAGAATAAAGAACCTATTCCAATTTCAATGAAGTCTGATTGAGTGTACCCGAAAACTCATTAAGCCTAATTTTATAACACCGACATGACAGTGCTATAAAGTGCTATCTTTATAACCGAAATAAAGTACTGTCTGCATCACCGTGTCTGAGTGTTATGTTCGATGACTACAACCTCCAAGTCATCCGTGTCACATCATGGTCCACAGCAGGCACAGCACTGATATGAAAATTTCTTAAAACTCAAGTCTAAGGCCGCGGCCACAATGCGAGCTTTTCCAAGCGTTTCTGAGCAAAGCGTTTTGCAGCAGTTGTAGACTACCACACTGCGAGCAAAGCAAACCAGAGCGATTTATTGCTTGCGAACATGCGTTTGCTCGGGTTTGCTCGAGACGCTAATGGTTGCTTTGCTTTCAAAATGTGGCTCAGGCTTCACTCAAGCCTACCGGCAACGTGTTGCCAAAATAGATTTGTAGAGCTCTTAGTGTGTGGAAACAAAACGTGGACAATTCAACTTGCCCATGAAGTCTTGTTCAATTTGCTCATCTGCAAAGTTCAAAGTGTTCGATCCGCATCCGATCCGCATCCGCATCCGAAAGATATCAAATTTTCGTATCCGCATCTGAATATGCAGATCGTCCACCCTTGGTGCCACCTATTAATACCAATTATCCAACATTTTAATTTCTTGCAACAAAATAGTCAATCCGAAACTCGAATTGGTTGCTACAGTAAGTCATTGCATTCATATATTTCTAAAATTAGCGCAGTGTACCAACGTCTGATACCTATCGAAAGAATCACTTGACGATGCGCCGCGCAAAAAGCTTCTGAAAAATGGTGCATTGAAAAATAGGTATTCAGATGAGCAAAAAAGGGTGGTCACACTTGAAATCTCTACGATTCTGCATGGAGGGCATATCAGTTCAATGTAATCACAGCAGCATAAGTGAGCTACGTTAATGGTTATATCATAAATGTGCGCATATATCATCCAGCAGTTGATGAGAAATTTTTAATTGAATCAGAAAGCATTCATCTTCAAAAAGACATGCCAAAATTTTTATTAAATATATTTGCTTCGAACGCAACCATTTTCGAAATTTTCTTATCATTTTATGTGCTTCAGAAACTCAGTGATTCTGCTCAACCACTCACATTCACGAAAATTGATCTCATGCTGCCGAAAGATTCAATTAGAAATTCTATCAGTAAATTCAAAGATAGTGCGGCTACTTTTCAAATGGCTTTTATTCAGCTATAAACCGAATTCTAAAGAAAACATTGCACCGATAATTAAGAAGTACAGAAACGTGTAGAGAAAATGCAAAATAACGAAAAATAATTTCGATGCAATAAATGAAAAGAAGCCGCGGAAGCTTATTCGATTAAGTTATCATTGGATTTTAAATTGTTCTGCTTGTTTCGACTGCTGAAACAATTTGACAATTTGGCCAATTTGGCCGCTATTTTGTATAGACGATTGAAATATTGCCGGTAACGATTAGTTCGACCAAAATACACAAGGAAAGTAGAATATAATTTTTGCGACGAACTCTTTTCCCTGATAAATAGCTTTTGATTTGACTATGAATTTTGCTGCATAAATTAGATTATACGATATCCTCTTCAATCAGAGTTATCTAGGTGCTACTAATATTTCTTCTTCATTATAAAAGGATAATGTCGTCATTTTCTTCGAAAGTGAATCCGATAATCGCAGCGCTTCAGCATATTATGTTTTGAATTAGACGACACTGCACAACAGATGGCAAGATTGAGAATTTGAATTGTCTGTCAGACTCATTGTCTTCTATGAGTACGTTCTGCACTAGATAAATGGTCGTTCCGAAATGTGATGCAGATTTGGTTTTATCTGTACCCTTGCAAGATTTTTCGAGTCGCAGAATTTGTTTTTAAACTAACAATTATCTAAATATTATGAGATGAAAGCCGCCAGGGAGAATATATTCTTGCATGTTCCGCGAAGTCACTCATGCTAGCCCGGCACCTAGCGATGAGTCAAAACCATATAACGTATAATAGGCACTTAGGGGTTCAGAAATTCAGGAAAATTCGAGTCCCAGAAATGAACAGAATTATGAATATGCTATAAAGCATGTTTGTATTAATAATTTATCTTTAAATGCAATTCCCCATTTAGGGACTTTGACAGCGTTCTCACATACTCAGACGTTTGTGGAGCGTTGTGGTAATTTTAGTCCAGATGTATCTCTTGCCGTGGCACTTTCGGGGATCGACCTCTAAACCAAAAGATGGATAGGCCAAGTACTTAGCCACTATGCTCCAAAGGTCACTACTATTACTGTTTGTATTTATTATTGTGAGTAAAATAATGCTTTATTCCAGCTTTTGAAGGAGGAAATCTGCGCTATTCCAATGGCATCAAATCGAGCTTCACACGAGCCTGTGCCCAAAAGTTCATGCCGTCAAATCAGTTACACTTTATTTAGTCATGTATAATTTCACAACATTTATCAGTACATATTACATAAATATTGAACAAAACATGTTTCCTATGGGAGCATGCTAAAAGAATGCTATACTAAGATCCTGATCAACAAATGACAAAACTAAGACGAAACTAATAAAGAAAAGTGAAAAGAAGATGGCCGATCTAGGAAAAGTCAGGTCTACTCAATGTGGGTGGAGCGGTTGCGACAGATTTCGCAAGACTAATGCCCAGACAGTCAAAAATCTCACGGTGGACAACCGAAACTTTTTCATTGCTTTGAACTGCCATAGTGCATCCAAGCTGTTTAAGAAATGCAGTGACCTCTCCACCCCAGACACCGTATGCTGTGACTGCAACAGGGACACATCTCCATCCCAATCTAGCACATCTCTCATCATTGCCTCTATGTTTCCGGCTTTCTGCAGCTGCGAGACATACATCACTTGCTGTACTCGCTCCATGAATATAGTTCGGAATGAGCGGATGTACCACAGTAATGTCGATCGCAGCAGCCTGACCCAATGTCCAGTTTGGTATTAAAATGTCTGCAGGCCTTTGCAAATCATCACTTGATCCCTGTTCCTGCTTAGGATTCAATCTTGCCCTCTGACAAAAACGATAGATCTTATTGCGAAGAATGTTGTGTCGTCGATTCACATCTGGGCCTCGCATACATTCATGAATTTCATGCAACCGCTAATTGAAATGGTTGCGCAAATGTCCTTGGCCATTTAATTCATACTGCTTTTTACACACTATGCTGACAAAATACATACACTACACGCTCTCAAAACTGTCTTTACAAGTATGTGTGCAAGGAGGAGTGAAATTTATCTTTCTTGCATTTCTTCAGCTAGTTGCATACTTTTGATAAAACAGATCGCCAGTGTATGTGACTAACACAAAATTATTTGCTTTAATTGATTCACGAACAAAAACGCCTGCAAATCACAGTCTATTGTTGAAGTTAAGACAAAATCAATCTCTTTTCCTGCTTGTGCTTTCAATTTCAATCTCAGTTTTCTGTACGGCCCTAAAATTCCAATGCAAACATTTTCGTAGAAACGATCGTCGTACGCTTCAATCCTTGTACACTTTTGATCGCGGTCTGGAGAGTCACTGTTTTTTCGGAAATTCTCCATCCAATTAATGGTCGAGAACTCGAGAAATATGTGGCGCGATGATTAGGGCTAGAGCATTGATGATGTGGGACCGCCTTTGATGCTCTACTCCCAAAGAAATTCAGCACCCTATCACCCATGAACTTTTGCAACAGAATTGGATTTACACAATCAAATTAGTTCTGTGAGCGTTTGTATATTACTTCCATTTCCATCCAGTTCCAAATGTGACTTCTTTCGGGTCATTAAGTGCACGAACTGCCTCAAATGAACAACTTCAACTTTGCTCGTGAAATTTCCTAACAATAAGAGTATCAAGTCTCGTAGCTGAAGTAGGTTTAATTTCTTTCCTTCCAATTTTCTATGGCAAGCTGGTTGTCCTTCTGAGTCAAATTCCAATCAGTAAGGAAAACAATTAGCTGTTAATGTTGCTATAAATCCCTTTCCCTATCAATTTATCCAAATGAATGTCAAATATGAGAACAAGCAAAAACGACTTAAACGAAAATGACTCAAATTCATAGCTGATATTAGAATTGTGATTTAGAGATAATGTGACAGATGTGATAGCAGTTGAAGGCAATTACCAATACAACATCAAAAGGCAAGTCATCTACAAATCTCAAGGAAATAATTCATTGATTCGCAGACTTCAATATAAATGTCTGAGCCGCTAGGTATCGGTTCATTGTTACAGACATGCATTTTGTTTTTGATGATTTTCTTCTTTTTAGATTTTTTCAATTGATGCATGTGATATACAATGTGCTTACTGAATGTTATTCTTTTGATGACACATTATCACCCTTCATACTTATCTTTGCTAGTGCTCATGAGGATTTGAATATCACGAATTGTACATTCATGAAGGAATGTTGAAATAATACTCATTAGCGCAAGACATAATTACCACATGATAATTTTCGATTGTATTGATACCTTTTGCGTGGCATTTTGATTCATCGTTTTTTGATTTCGTTGTTGTTAATTGCATTCACGACATGGCTTAAGATCACAGAATTAGATTGTTTAATCGTATCACTTTGCTGGAAGTGCAAACTGATTCAAACAGATGGCACATGCAGAAACTTAATAAGTGGGCAAAAAGAAATATTTATACCTTGTAGAGATAGGAAAAATAGTTGTGCGTCGCTTGCGGATTGCTCTGAATTTCTTCAAAATCCTCCGATCGCCACGACTCCTTCAGATTCGAAGAATTCAGATCATTGCGCGAAAGTTTTCTCGATAATGTTGGGCCCTCCGATCATTTTAAAAAAGTTAGCAGGCGCATGAAAAAACGTTCACAAACTTCTCTGTAGAACTTGACATCGTCTGTGTCTCTTTGCTGTGTGATCCGGTTGATAACAGTCACTGAAACTTTGCACAATTTGTCGTGTTTAATGTTGAACTGGCTGCTCATTGTTCGATTGCTATGGTATTTAGTCAGGAGATTGTGCCATTTCAATAACGCTACATGTTCCAATGCTTCCCTTCTAATCAAACAGAAGAAGAGACGACCTGTATAATTCTGTGCTTAAGATGCTTTGGTGGACAATCGATCCCCGCTACTTCCCTTAATGTCGGCGGTCACAATTGTGACGTGCTATTTATTCATTGATCATAATTGCTATGACAACTGATGTGTGGTGATGAGGGTTTGATCCTGCCAATTGACGCAGCCGCGTAAGTGGCTCGTAGCTCAGTTGGTTAGAGCGCAGGTCTAACTAACCGTGGTCGTAGGTTCGAATCCTACCAGCCGCACATCTTTTGCATGGCAATTTGATCTATCGTTTATTTAATTTCATTGTTGTTAATCAATGCCGCATATTGACAACAGGACAGTAAGAAAACAGTTCTTAAAACATGGCTTTTGAATTGATTCAAAACCTTGTCTTCGCAGATGATTGAAAACATGCTTACACGAGCTCTCATAGTGTGTTGTAATTATAGTTCTGAAACTTTGCTTCTAAATATCATCTCTAAGCTGCATTTCAAGCATGATCTTGAAAACCGTATTTTAAGTCAGTTTTAAAACCGCTTTTTAAAGCGTGCCTGCTATCATGCCTACAGTGTGTCTTTTAGCTTTAATTGAGATTGTAGGATTATGCAAATGTAATGGACTTGTTGATAGGCGATTAGAAATTACACAAGCGAGTCAGCAATCCTGCTGCTTGTCCATGGCTTGCTAGAGAAGTTGATTTGGAATACTCACAAGAAAATTGAGTAGCTGCCAGCATCAATAAGAAGCATGATACAAATATACGATAGCATGCGACATAAAGTTAACTTGAAAATTGCATGTGATCGATGCTTCAGGTATCCCATGTCACACATCAAAACAACTTTGAGTTTGTCGAGTTATTTACAGTAAAACCTCCATAAACGAAATACTTATGGGACATATGTAGATGATCTACATATGGAAGTAACAAACATTATTCTTTCAGATGCACACGCACACTACACAAGTTGAGAAATAATTTTTACTAAACGAAATATATCCTTCGTAATTTGAAACAAAAAAATAATGAATCAAATTGAATATTTTTTAAACATAAATTCGTTGTAATGCGTGCATATTCGTAGTCACTATCATAAATATGATGTAGCAATTGTCATTTCTTAAAACTGAAATTTTCACTAGCATTCGTTCTAAGCATGCTTCAGGTAATCAGTTTTCAGCTTCTCAATTTCAAAAGAGGTGACCATTGTATGCCGAAGAAGAATAGTACTTCAATTTCGCGACATATTTCAGTGCACTTTTGTAATTGAAGTATGAAGTGGACGCCTTTGCCGGTACTCTACAAAAAATTCTCGGAGTTTTTTTAATGTGGCAAAGCTGCTACCATGTCCATGGTTTAACAAAACCTCAGCTTAGTATAATACGTTATATTCGGTATATAAGTCAAGACTTTGAGTTCCTTTTCAACTTTGGTTGATGCAATTTTCACAGTTTCTAGATGAATGTGCAAGTCATCCGTCTATTGATTTTTTTGAAGTTTTTGCTCACTTTTTGGCCTGGAAATACAGGTAGCCCGCTTGTACATGCTTTGTACATACAGGAAGAAAATGCTTTTCTGTGTTGAAACATTCTGAAAACTTACTTTATGAACTAATTTGAAACCTTGCATAGGACATCTGGAAACTAAATGAAATCATTGACTTATAAAGTTGACAGGCTACATGCGGCTAGTCAGTCAGAGTAAGACTGGAATTATAGGAGGAGTGACCGAAAGTTTGAAAATTATTATTTGACAGAAAATGGGCGACAAGAGAGGAAGTTTATCAAGGGACATGACGAGGGTCACTAAGGAATAAGATTTGAGACGGGAAGACATTATAATCATTCTTCCTGTTTCGCAGACATCGTGCAAGGAGCTGATGTTGTTAGTTACCGCTATCCATTGCTGATATGTATCTTTGGAAATGAATAACATGCGGAACTCTTTGATTATTCGAATGCTCAGTTTGAAGAATTCATAACAACTAATTTGATAGCATGCAGTGCGGAGTGTCCGATAATGAATCCGATTGTTGGAAATGTACATAACACACACTGACGCAAAATGTATATAATCCTAACACTCAGAATGTGTGAAAATGTAAATAATCTTTAGATGGACTCCACAAAGTCTATTCATTCAACCGACCGACTATTTTCATAACTTGACCGTCATCAACCAAATAAGCGATTTCAGCTACGCTATATATACATTTAGGTTTCTGGCATATAAAAACGGCGATTGACCGCCCAACTTAAAGGAGGTGCGTCGTATGGCATGCTGGGCAGGCCTATAGACCGGCATGTCAGACCAACTAGCTGTAGACGTAGTCTGACAGCCAGAACGAGTTTCTGCAGGACACGAGACCGAAAATGAGACTTTCACAGAATGATGTACTCCCCATGCACGAATCTGCGCGTCTGCCGAGTTCTACCTGGATCCTTTTCTTGTCAGACATGATTCAAGAAAAACACATAATCCAGTAGGACGCAGATTGCAGTTTTTTGCTAAAATCAAATATTCTATGTCTTCGCTTATGAAGTTAATGATACCGATATGAAATGTCGGCAGGTGTCTCAGAAAAATTCGATTTGACCAATTCTGCGTCCCATTGGATTAACATGTGCTTCCTTTGATCGTGTCTGACAGGAAGAGGAACCAGGTAGAACTCGGAAGACGCGCAGATGCGTAGTAAGCACAGGGTGCAACTAATCCTCGCTCCCTGCAGAAATTCGTTCTGGATGCCGGACTGACGCCCAGGAAGCAGGAGAAGAATTACGATTTATAGTTTTGCGGTGCAAACTACGAATTGCTGCATAGAATGTTCTGACATCAAAATTACTTGGCTCAGCCTGTCTTCTTTCCAAATATTAGCGATATGGCAATGGTCTTCTAGATCTGTACTCATTGAAGGTCTCGGTGCAGATCATTGTATACCATGTATATAAGACTGATATCTTTGATAATGCCCAGAAATTCATTAACGGCCCGGAAAATTCATGGCCTGGAAATGAAACCATAGAAATATTTCGCAACATGGCATACAATGATTATGACATCTACATTTTTCGGGGTGTCAATGGTCGGGCCGCTAACGCGGCCCTCTAATTTGCCATTGACGCCCTCAAAACATAGCTGTCATCATATCATTAGCGGTGTGGACTAGCTTGCGAGAGGATGAACAACCAAGAGGAAATATTCAACGTGCACTGAAGATATCATGATTTAAGCTCATTTTTGGATGACGTGAAACTGGAGGTCGCCAAGTTAGACCTGAGGATGAACTGGGCGAAGACAAATTTATGCATATTGAAATTTGGCACTCTACCTGTATGATGGCGACTTTGAATGGCAATCGGAAGGCACCTGCAGTTTACTTTCATGTTCATGCACGTGACCGAGGATCGCATCCCTCCAGCAAGTCGTGTGAATGCTCTCATGGATAGAAGATTGTCGTCTAGCTCGGATCGAGTGTCTCTGACAGTGACGATCTTCTGTGTGAGGTGAACTGTCAGTGTGGTTTCCCTTCAGTTTGATGAGAGCCCTTAGGAATCGGTTGTCACGTCAACGGTGCATCTTCCGAGTAAGTAGCAAGGCACCGGAAAAACAGTGCTGCCAGTCCTTCTCTAGGGATTTGAAACGTAGCCTCTCTCTCTCAATCTGTGGGGTTAATGATTTTTTACTACTGAGCCAAAATATATAACAATACGGTAGAAAGAACACATCTTGCCAAAACTTCTACGCATCTTTGCGGAATACACAATATGAGAGCCGAACGTAAGCTCTACAGGTCTTCACTCACCACCAGACACCAGTTTCATTAAAATCCATGCAATACTCTGTCCCGGCGAGCTTTCACAAGTTAGATAAAATGGTCTACTCAACGACAACTTCCAATTTTCAAACACACATCAAGCCACAACTCCTGCGCATCTTTGTGGTGGGTGAGTGAATATCGGTGACAGTGGATGACAGATCCATCGATGTGGTGGTGATTGAAGACCCGTAGCGCTTACGTTTGGCTCTATTGTGCTTTCTGCAAAGATGCGTAGAAGTTTTGGCTAATTGTGTTCTTTCTATGATGATATTTTTTTTGATTCTATTGTAAAGATGATAAAGACCAATTGTACTTTCGTGTATTCAAGGCTTCGATTCAGCAGCGTTACGTCGGATGATCGATTATGTAAGATAGACTGAACGAGTCACCAACAACAAATTTCGTCGCAGTACTGGACAGACTCCCATCCTTCCTTCGGCTTGTGATGCTTCAGACTGAGCCTGAGGCAGTTTTCTTCGTCGACGCTGGTGGTGCTGAATGAGGAAGGCCTAGAGACACTCCACGTACGTGTACAAGATGGTTGGGAGAACGTTCGTTGGGAGAACGTGCCGACCAGTCACGCGGGAGCAATATTATGTGGGTTGGGGCGGGGATTGAAAGACATGTTTTCATGTGGGTAGTGGAAGTGTACTACCCATGGCACACTACTGTAGCGGAAAATGAGTCCGGCATCGATAAAACTGATGTTTCCATGAACGCCTGATGAAGTACAAGACAGAAAATGAGACTGAAATGACAGAAGGGGAGAAAGAGGACAACTAAGTCAAAACGTGGTAGAAATATAACTTAATTTGCATCACTGATTGTAACTTAACGAAATGTGCATCACTGACATTGTAGGAAAACTGAACATGGCATGATAGCATGCATCCATTATGATGAATATTAATCATAATGATCATACAAGAAAGAGGAGCAGTTGGATGGATGCAATTATCAACTCATTCACGAATAAATGCAGACGCCCATTAACCGTCAGTTGGATAGATAAACGACGTTTGGGGTCCTTCAGGGATCTCAAACTCTCAAATGCTAAAATATGGGTCTCTGGTCTCACTTATAGTTTACTAAGCCGAATGCATTTAAGATTTACAGATAAACGATAATCTTCCGGATTTCCTTACTCCCTAGATTATAAAGAAAGCTGTAACCATGATCGCATAGTCATCGTAACTATGTGACTGATTCCTTTACTGCTGTCTTTATTTTCGATTCAAGAGTGTGAGGCTTATTTCTTTAATTCAAATTTATTTATTGGATATGAATTTTGAATAATACGTTCTATATACATATTAAGGGATTCTTTTGCAGTTTGTATAAGTAGCTCAATCTACTTAAAAATCAGAAAATCAGAAAAACCAATAATGTTGTGATGTTCTTACATCAATTCAACTTCAAGTCATATTTCATGAACATCAAGATCGGGATTTTCACATGTAATTTATGTCGACACGTCCTGTCATGATTTATTATTTTCATCTGATAAATACTCCTCACCTGAAGATCGTCACATATCTCAGTTGTATTTAATGTCATCACCATCCTCAAGTAGGTCAGCAACCTTCAGTTTTCTCGGTAATGATTCGCGGATATTATGCATAATATCTCACATGTGAGACGATGCCTGGATACTTTTCATTGATCAGTTTATTGATCCAAAGCTTCTTCCGTCACTTTGTGTGGTACTAGATTCTATTCCGAAACAACTGGACTTGATGTGCATAAAGAAGCAAGTAGATCTGAATAACTTTATATCTTTTGCGGCATTGAAGCAGATAGCATCAATAAGGATTGCAGATTGTTCAAGAAAACGCTACTTATGCGAAAAAATACATTCTAGTGTGACGCAATCCATTGAGGAATAAACGACAACTCACACACAGGTAGGTCACAACCATAAGCATAGTGTAGGTCTACATTTGACAAGGGGACTTTTATGTGAGCTTGTGACAAAGTGACCATATTTGAATACCATATACTAGCACCTAGAGCAGTTTTATGAGCAATCCTGAACACCTATGTTTCTTCCATTGTTTGAAATTCTTAGCTTAAACGAGCAAGTCAAATGAAGAAGCTCTTGAGACACTGAACTTTAACAAACTGAAGAAACAGCCGTTGCGCCTATCAAAAAAATCAGTGAAGCGTAAATACTCAAAACATTGCCCTATGCGGCAAAGGGAACAAAATATAAATTAAAAAAAATTCAAATAAGCCGCTGTGTTATTATGATTCAAAAATTTTATATTCGTATATTCATGCGCACCGATGAGTGCCAGATGTGCATCATAGCAAGGGGTTAAAAGAAAGATGGTATGCATTAATTAGTTATTGAACAGCAGACCTACTGATTGAAGCTAGCAAGATAACTTATGTTACAAGAGTCGACAAATTTAGAAATATAGAAGCCTGCTGGCAGAGTGAAGTGATGTAGTCTGCAAAGTGCAAGAAGAAGGCCCTAAAGCAATGGCAGTGATCTTGCTCTGCGGAGGACAATTTAGCGCACAAAGTTTTGCGAAGAAACAGGCGAAGGCAGCGACGGCCATGGCCCAAGTAAAAGGCTACAGAATATCGGTAACAAAAGGTGAGGACCCTGGAAGGGGAAAAGATGATGTGGCGCAGTGTTTATGCTAGAGATGATTAGTCGGAAACCTAGTCATGAAGGGGTTTTCATCAATGGTGAGTTAGATCGAGTCATCACGACAACATATGAAAACAAGTATCTGATTCCTTCAAATTTGACAGAATCTTGTCAGTTTGAGCATTCTGAAGATATTCTTAGACATACACAAACGAAGTACGACCATTTTACAGTTCATTAGAGATTCTCTACCTGCTTAATGCGCTATTGTATCGCCACTAAAAATGGCACCTCTAAAAAAATGAGGAACTGGAAAAATTATTACATATGACGCCACAAATTGGTAGCGTGGTTTGTTCTTTTTAACTCACTGTTCTAAGCTCTAATGAAGCTCTAGCGTGAATAAACACATGTTCATGGCCTTTATACTTGGTATAGCCTATCGATGAATAATAAGTAGTGAGCCCATCCCAAAATCAAGTGCAAAATGAGCAGCGATGAGTCATCATGCTGACTCAGCCCCCCTCCCTGTGGAAGGAAGGAAGGAGGTGAGGGAGAGGGCCAAGGATGTGCTGGAAGGGATCGGACCGAGAGGAGGAAACCGTTCCCTCCTACCCCTCTGGAAGGAAGGAAGGAGGAACTCTCCTGTAAGCCAAGGGTAGGAAAGTGTTTTAGAAAAAGTGGGTTTTGGACGTTTTTGGATGAGAAAGGCCCTGTTTCGGCATGAAGGAAGGTTCCGATGGATAAATTGAGGGCAGATTCGGACTTTACGTGAAATTTTGGGTTAGGGAGGTGATTTCCAGCGGAATCGGTGACAAAAAGTTCTGACCTCCCCCCTCTGGACGAGACTTCGATCTTGGCTTGTGGGAATGGTAGAGAGTCGTGCGATAGCTCGTTTGAAAGCAAAGAGTGAGAAAAATGCAGTGGAAAGCATCATATGTCCACGCTTTCCTGGGTTTAGAGTGAAAAATGACTTGAAAATGGCGGGAATCTCCGAAAAACGACAGAGTTAGAAAAAGGTGTGTTTTGACGTTTTGGGGTGAGAAAGGCCCTGTTTCGGGCAGAAGGAGTGCTCGGATGGACAAACGGAGGGCAGATTCAGACTCTACGTGAAATTTTGGGGTAGGTAGGTTGTTTCCAGCTCAATCGTAGAGAAAAAGTTCTGACCCCCCTCTGGACGAGACTTCGATCTTGGCTTGTAGGAATGGTAGAAAGTCGTGCGATGGCTCGTTTGAAAGCTAAGAGTGATAAAAAAGCAGTGGACGAAACGGCGTGTCTCTACGTGCGTTCGTTCGTTAAGGTGTGAGAGTGACTTTAAGATTTTTGACCATCACCGAAAAACGACAGAGTTAGAATTTTTACAAAAATGGCTCTCGCGGACGAAGAAAGCCTCGGATGGGAAAACTGAGACCAGATTTGGAATCAGCGTGACATTTTACACCTGAATAGATGGATTTTGAGGGTCGTGGGAGTGACATAAATACGCAAACATATACATCTTCGATGGCAAACAATCTCTTCTCATGAAAATACGAGACAAACGTTCGACATTAGACAGGGTTTCATTCTAAACGACTACAAAATCTTGTCAGAACTGTGTCATTCATGCTATGTCTCCGAAATGATAGGAGGAAAGATGACAGATGCAGTAGAGTTTACGAATGAATTTTGTTTACTGCGTTTTCATCGACAAAGTCTTCGTGGTGTGATTAGGGACTACATCATCTCATTTCATCATGAAAAGGCGGATTTAGAATTTGCTGTCGCTAAAGGTTACTTCCAACTGCTCATGGACAGTTTGATGAATAAAGATGTGAAAGGACGATTAGTTGCAGAGATTGAATTTGAGAAAGTGACTGATGAACATGCGGGTGAACGTGTAGTGTTTCATTTTGCATCCTATTCTGCGGAGACGATACATGATCCCAAAGATTTCTATCAACGACACATGGCGAAAATTGCATCTCGACTAGATTCATTTCATGAGCATGGATCCAACTTGCTCTCATGTCGCATAAAACACATTCATAATCAACTCAATGCGCTAAACTAGATTTGACTACAAGATTTGGGAAAAGCATTCATGAGTCAGTCGTCCGCGTGCCTCCTTTTCCCTGCCGCAACGAAGTCAGGGGAGAAACGGAGGTCTCTGATTGGCTCTCATAGTGTCAAATGTGGATTTGCAGGAGACTATAAAAGCAGTCATCTCCCCATTTTCTCTTCATTTCAATCTCTTGACTTGAAAAGCGTGTGTGACTTGCTCAAGCCATTCTCCGTCTCAATTTTTCTGACTCAATCCTGTTTCCAAATTTACAAATGAGTGTCATGACTGTGTGGCCTAAACCCCACCAACATTTTAGAAGAGAGGCGCAGGAGAGTGTGTGGCCGATGATTGTACAAGCCTGTTTTGTTGAACCATCGCCACCGCCGCCTCCACCACCTAGACGCTTTACCTTCAAGTCCGTTGATGAATTGAAACTTAATTCGGGTCCTAAGCCCAAGACATTTAATTTACTCCACGATGACGAAGACTTAGACTTTGGTGATAAGCTTTAAATCATGTGAACGCAGCAAAAGGTCCTCTTAAGGGCCACCTCATGCGTCACTGCTAAGCTAACGATTTTCTTTTCTCTGATGATCATGTATGTACGAGTACTTAGTGGTATTCTTTCGTTACAGACTGCCATGGCCATGAATCCTACTCCTACTGCTGCATCACTCAATCCTCAACATCTTGAGCTGTCGAATCTGAAAATTGAAAAGGTAATTCGCGGCCATCCTACCTACAAACAACAAGTGCGCTACAACGGTGTTCGACACTATCTTCAAACGCCAGCGGCATACTTACCAAAAGTGGATACGCAAGTAAATCGTTGCGGTGAAAACCTGAGTATACCTATTGATAATTGGTTGCGTCAACAGCTTGACATTTTAGAAGACGTTGTGAGGTAAAAGGCTCTTATTCCCACTGGACTATTATAGTTGCGGCCAGAAAAGAAAACTTCTTATTATAAGCCGTTGTATCGCGCACTCGCTGCTATATTTTACAAAGCAAGTATTGTAAAGTCACTTCAGGAGTGACAGTTGAACAGTCAATTGAAACAGAATTGTCAACGCTAGGTGCAGGTTTTTATTCCTTTCAAATTGAGGTGCCTGCTGTTTATGTGGGACCTCATCAATCTGACGGTAATTTGATTTCTCTCAATTTGCGTGTTGCTCAAATTCATCATCAACCTGAGTTAACAGGTCTTGATCACATTGAGAAAGGCATTGATTCTTGTGTCAAAGAGTGTCAAGAACCTGTCACCAAACCTAAACGTCGTCGGACATCAAAGAAAGATGGTGCTACCACCAAAGAGAAATCTTAAGTATTGTAATCAGTTAGTATGTAGTGAATGTGGAAAACGCGGTCTTGTGCGTTATGTTCAATTAAAACATTGTAATCATGTTGTATGTATCTTTTTTTATGTAAAGGACAGACATCCTTGTAAAGTTCCTGCTCAATGTATTATCTTGTAATTAAGTCTTTTTGATATTGTAGGTTGTCATCTTCATATACAGTGAGGGGACACCAATGCAGGAGTTGAGTGCTATTACAATGAAGGAAAGCGATCAAACTGTTGTTAGTGTATATCACAGATTTGCCTACTGTCCTTCACACAAACACAAATGGTCGCGACGTCATGTGCATGTACTTGATCCTTCTATTTTGATTCATATTGGATTTGTAAATGAAACGTATTTGATAAGTGATTTCAAACGGTGGCTGTCAGGCTTTCATATTGTTAAATATTAGGAAATGATTCTGAACGAGAAACAGCAGCACTTCAGTTACACATTGATAATTTATATTTACCATGTTGGGTAGATCGTGCAAGACAAGACTATCATATGCATTGTGATCAAAAGAAGTTTAGAGATGAAATGATTTTTGATATGGCTGTATGTTTCGGTGAGAGTCATCACCTTTACAGACCACCATCCCATTGCAACACTAGAAATAAAGCCACCTACATTGCAAAACTCTCTTCACGTTGGCATTGTAGTCTCCATGATGTTTATGAACTGCATCCATATTATTGTCAACAGCATGGGTCTATGTAAAACATGTTTTTACTCCTTGTGAATGAATGAATGATCATTTTATGAATTGTATTCTGTAATTGTAAATTTTGTCTGGTGTTTAATAAACTTACAGTGGAACATGATTGTTATTTCTGTTTTATTCATAGTGGAAGTCATTGAAGAAATGTGAAATCTCTAGTCACAACGTCCATGATGACGCATCGTACCTTAAGTAACGACATGTGTCATTTGACACTTGATCAACAAGGATTCGATGGATTTCTACAAGATTGGAAACTTACATTTAAAATGAAGATGATTGATATGAACGTAGTGGTAACTGAAAGCCTTCCTCTCTTCAAAAGATTAATAGAGGGTTTACAACCTCAAGATGTGAAGGGTAGACTCGCTGCTTACATAGAGTTGAAAGATTTGCAAAAACCACTTCGTTTTGGATCCCATTGCGCAGAATGGATTACTCTTAGTGATCAATGTTATGTACGACAAATGGAGAAAATTATGGAGAGAATTGAAGAGACGATGGAAGGAAATGCATACGTTGTTAAACATATCATAATTCAACTGAGTGTGTTTACATCCACGACTTTGTTTGATGATCGACATGTTGTGTAGATGCAATAAAGATTTCTTTTAACTGAGTAATTTGTAATGGTGTATAGAGCAAGATGAGTCATTGCCTTTGTGCATTACTATCGGGGTCTTTGTTAGATAAATGAATGTGTCTTTGTTCTCTAGAAGGGGTGTGTCACTAGAGTCTTTGTGAGGACTATAACGACTTCGTAAGAGGGCAGTCAGTCATAGGGAAGGTTTCCACCCACGCAGTCAAAAGTTCACGTTTGATAACTCTTTGTCACGTAACAAAGACAGGGGAAACATGAAAAGGGAAACGCATGTGATTGGAGCTAGGTGTGGTTATAAGACGGACGACTGAGCTCATGGCAATCATTTCCGTCCTTGCGCTAACCATGCAGTTGCTCGAAGCCATCAACTCCTCTGCCCTCGCACTGGGTACACTGAACTCCCTTACTTTGGCATCGGGTAAGAATGCTTTCAATCAAAAGATAACTTATCATGGAGAAGCCGTGATCATAACAACACCAAGTCATCGGTTGGATTATCTAAAGGCTATGTCAGCACAGTATAGTATTGCTGTGTGTGTACCGTTAGACTATTGGACACGGTTACAATTCAATACTCTTGAAACATTTCTGAAAGAAAATCTCTCCATTCCCAAAGAAATTGTTCGACACAATGGGAAGCAGCCACAAGTTCCCATCATGGAAAGAAGATACATGTATGTTCATATAGATAGGCACTGTCTCATCATCCATGAAAAGGCGGTCAACAAATTCGACTTGCTCAATTGCACACCTCTCCCCATTTTGGGAAAAGGATTCTACTCCTTTGAAATTAAAATTCAAATCATCTACATGGGTCCGCGCAGGGACGGAAGATTGTTTACGTTGAATCCCTATCTTGTCTTCATAACCTTTAAAAATGATGTCCATGTTGATGATGATCAACTACAGTAACACTCTCCACACACTGAGAACGCACCATCTGTCTTTATGAGACCAAGGCCTAACGGCCACCGTATCAAGAAAGAAAATGTACACTCACCATGCCACACATGAACATTACTCTCTCCTTCTTTCTAAGGCTTTACATTCTTCACTCAGGTTTGAATCATGATCATGTGGAAATTATCAGTATGCCTCCATTTGTCATGGAAAAGTCAGTGTGCTACATTTCATGATATGAAACGTCAACTTCAGATAACTCTAGAACGCTTTCAACTACGAAGGTTGCATCGCGCTATAATGCCAACTCTTGCCGTGTCATTAACGTAGGAGAAGGAATTGTATTTATTCGCATTCAAGAGATGATTCTACATAATGATCACTGCTACATCGTGATTCCAAAATCCTCATGGGAAAAATTCACTCAACCCCCATGTCTTTTGTGAGTCATGCTCCCCATCCGCATCCTCAACGCCATGCGCGAAATGAATCTCAGAAGAGACATCAATTTAGAACAATTGCATGCCCATCTCCCCGATTCAGTATATCATCGCGGTCGTCCACAAATGTTGGTCATTCGCATGAGCAACGGTCGAAATCTTCAAATCTTTCACTGCGGCAAAATCCAAGTCCTAGAAAACCTTTCTCATTTCGTGATGCAGTCCATGTGTTACGAAGTCGTCAAGAAAATGCGAACACTCATGCCTCATCTCCGCCTCAGTCCCCTGACATTGAAGAATATGGTATTGTCTGTTCAATTGAAGATGTTAGTGAATCTAGCAAACATTAAAACCAGTAATCATTGTATATTTCATGAAACGGAACTCTCTCCTGCTGCTCTGATTTGGAAGTGGCATCCTGTACATATTGCAGTGTTTCACAACGGACATTGTATCATGACGGGTTTACCTGATGTCAATAAAGTAACTGACATTGTTAAATCTTTAATGCGCTATCTGTATGAGTCACAGTTAATAGAATCATGTTGATCACATGATGTGTTTTGAATGAGTCATCGCAATGAACTATCGCCCATACACTTGTCGGTGAAAATGTTTAACAAGACTGATTAGATTCTTATCTAACTGACTGGTGCTTTACCACTCCATAAGTCAGAGCTATTTATAGAAATGAGTCAGCAAAGTGGTTGATGATTCCTAAGCCGAGGAAATTTTCATGATGTTACATTCGTTGGAAACTTGAGGATGTTAACTTTTTAACTTACAAACTCTGACATGGTTATGACTTTATTTTATACTTTACCTATCTTGCAAACAGTGAAATGCTTGTCACTTTATTTTATACTTCACCCATAAATTGCTTAAGTCCATAATCTATCGGGATAGGGTCAACTACGGCTGGATTTAGGGATTTAGAGATTTAGGGTTTTATATAACACAAGTGAATGTTAACCGTTAGTGTACAGTACATTAATTAACTCAACCATTTGTGAATGATATATCTAAATTGCTAAAGTCCATAATCTATCGGGATAGGGTTACCTACGGTTGGATTTAGGGATTTAGGGATTTGTATAACACAAGTGAATGTTGACCGTTAGTGTATAGTACATTTATAAACTTAACCATTTATGAATGATATATTTAAATTGCTAAAGTCCATAATCTATGGGGATAGGGTAAGCTACGTTTGGATTTAGGGATTTAGGGATTTAGGGTTTTATATAACACAAGTGAATGTTAACCGCTAGTGTATAGTACATTTATTAACTTAACCATTTGTGAATGATATTTCTAAATTGCTAAAGTCCATAATCTATCGGGATAGGGTAAGCTACGGTTGGATTTAGGGATTTAGGGTTTTATATAGCACAAGCGAATGTTAACCGTTGGTGCATAGTACATTTATTAACTTAAGCATTTGTGAATGACATTATTCCTAACATTACAAACAACTACTTTATTTCTAACTTTACAAACAGTGAGATGATTCTAACTTTATTTTATTCTTTACCTATCCTACAAACATTGAAATGCTTGTCACTTTATTTTATACTTTACCTATCTTGCAAACTCTGAAATGATTCTAACACTAATTCAAACTTCACAATCATCAAATATATTTCTAACCCCACCCATCTTACAAAATGATCAAAACTTTTACTTCTGTCTATTGAGTGAGAATCCAATCTTTATGTCAAAAGAAAAACGAGACAGTCTATAGATGATATGTTATTGAATGAAAGACATTCCATCACAGTCACACATAGTTAATACTATACACGGAGAAAACAAAGTCACTGATGTACAGGGAGAAAGCAAAGTCCACTGATGTGTGCGGAGAAAACAAAGTCACTGATGTGTGCGGAGAAAACAAAGTCACTGATGTGCCGGAAACTGTACAGGGGAAAAACAAAGTCAGCAAATGCACTGGATGCCCCATCGATGATATGTTGTGATCAGGAGTTGGACGCATGTCACAAGGCGCTCACTTACAACATTCCATAGAAAACACTATGGAGAGAAAAACAAAACATCAACCACAACAGAAAGGAAGCATACATCATACATCGTCGGACGGAGGAAGAGAAAGTTTCTGTCTCTTGGGTGGAGGTAGATGTGTGTCAGGATGGCCATGCGCTAATGAGTGGTTAGGACTCATCCAGCATCGCTTGTCTTCCCAAGCAGATAGTTCCCGTTTCCTAAACGTTGTTGTCGTGACTTAGTGTACCTTTGATTTTAAAATCGTCATATTGACTGAACTTATTTTAGTTGAATTTATAGCATCTCGATAGTCTCTATGTGTCATATTCCTAACGATGGACTTTGAGATGCCTTTCGCCCGTTATATGGAAGGCTCTGATGATTTCAACTTCATGGACTACATCTTGGGGCGAAGCAAGACCATCTCTTTTATCCTATTGCCGGCGCATTCATCTTTGAAGCAACCGAGCTTTGCTTTATTTAAGGTCGAGTAAAGCGGATGCTCTGTGGGATAGTTGGAGCTATCAAAGTGTGGCTTTAGCTGGTGCAGAATATCTTCCTTGCTGACTCCTTTCCTAGTGGTGAGTGCGAGGAAAAAGCTATCAGTATCCCCGCCTACCAATTCTGCATGATGGATGAGTGGGCATGACTTTATCGTGTGGTAGTAGAGGTTGTATATATCAAGCTTGGAGTGATCTAAAACGGCTTGACCTATGTAGATAGGTTTGCACAACTCTACTTTGGGTTTTATCATCTTAATGCCGGCCAGATCTTCGGTAATGGCATCAGCATATACACAGAGTGGCGAACGATGCATTTTTTTAGCTACCTCAGCATCAGTCACCAAATCATAATTGATGCGTTTTCTTACATCCTCCATGGTTCTACCAAAGAAGGAATGGTTCTTAAATTTGAAGAAATCCTTTTCAAAAGGATTCTCGGAGGCAGCACTTTTTCTGGCTATTAAAATCTATGCAAGGCTTCAAAAAGGTCTTTTGATGAAATTGAACACCCTATGCACTTTTTGTGACTGCATGCCCATTCTTAAATAAAATTTGAGAATTTTGTAATGAATAATGTAATGTTCTTTATCATACTTGGTGAGCAGCAGCTTTCTAGCAGGATGATATTTCATTTTATTTTCTCCTTCATACTTAGATTTTAGTTGCTCCATGAAGGGAGAATACATATCTTCAGTCACTATACCAGACTCCGGAGCAAGAGGAAAGTCTGATGTCTTATTCTCAATGCAGTCTGGATAGGTGAGGTCGACTTCAAACAAGTAACCTATGTTGCCTTCATCTTCCAGTCCTAAAATGTGCTGGAGGTTAGAAAAGTGTTCAACCTCATGGGATTCAAGCCGAGCAAAGTGGGATTGTAGCAAAGGTTTCGACAGTGCACTTCCATATAAACTATTTTGGTCGATGTACATCAGGTGGGTGTCAAATTCACCATCGATTTTTTCATTGACAACATGCTTGTTGACAAACGTCAGTCCACCTCGGATCCCGCGTTCAAACATGGTGTACATTTCGGGATTGTCTAATAAATGTATTTTTTCCCTAGTCATTTAAAAAGCTGACTGGTAGGACAACCCCGGTAAACTAATGTAATGGACGGGGTCCAACGCGTCCTGCTCCAGTGTAACTTTCTTAAAAGCCTCAAAGACATCGGCTGAGAGCAAACCATCTAATTTCAAGTAGGCAAGTATATAGTCACTAAACGATTGACAACCTAATTCTTGCCATGCCTGCTGTGCATGCCTATAGTCATCAGGCAAACAGTCCTCACCCGTCAAATCGTTCTTAAATTTATCGATGGACGGAAGGGATGTTTCTTTCAATGTGTCCATTGAACTAAAATAACTATAAGGAAACACCCCTTTCCGTCGCATGAGACTGTCACTAATAGTAGGATAGTCCTTCTTTAAATTTTGTGTGAGGGAAGGTGAGTCTAAATTAATAGCCAAAGTGGCTAAGGAAGAAGACGTAAACTGGAAACTGTCCATAAACTTAGCGTCATAAAAGACAGGCTTCCCTCCTTCGTCTTGTCAACGTGGACTTTGGCCGACAGAGACATGAATTATTCCTTACTTTGCGCTATGACGTTCATCGACCATGACCTCATATGTCCTAGACCATGGCGAAGAAGAATATGCGCATCATAACATTTAAAGTTATGAAAGATGACGGGAAGCGTTCGCCGTTTCAGCCTAAGTGATAACTTACACTTACTCCACAAGGCAGACCTAAACTTGCCACTGAGATGGCAATGGTCCCTCACTTTCTTATGCTGCTGCCGGAGCGGGGACATTCTGTGATCCGATCAAATTTTAATTTATCGACTTCTGTGAAACACATGGGTTTTCTAGTGAGCTCCGTTTCATAGCGTTGATGAAAACGGGCTTTTTTATCTAATAATTTTAAAAATTCTAAGATGCAGTCTTCACTTTGCCACACATGCAGTTTCTTTTGGTTCCTATAGCAAGAATGCCAAACTTCATAACAGGCAATGGCTGCAGGTTGGTGAGTCTGATCTTCACTATCAATATAACAATCAATGTCTGCATAAATGACACAAATGGGACTCAGCTCATTGCCTTTTTCTTCATACCTATAAAATTTGTCTTTGGGCATCACTTCCATTTGAAGCTTACCCCGAGAGCACCACTCATAATGCTGTTCAAAAAATGGTTTTGGCCTAAAGCGCCGTGTGCAGTGATCACAGTAATAATGTTTGTTATCATAATTTTGTTGGTGATACAATCTAGAAATTTTAGGAATGCGACAATAATGCCATTCTGGGTGGTTGTCGCTATAAACTAGGAGGAGATTGCCAACCCGGTCGAAGTTACTTTGGCGGTTATTATACCTAACGCCATTCAGACCTTTTCCCAGAGATGGACGAAGATCTTGATTTCATTAAATTTTTCAAATTGGGCGATGCCTTTAAAATCTAATGTGTTGACATCTAACCCGTCAAACTTAGGCTCATCCTCCCATTCACGATATTTAGTGATTCGTTCACGATTTATACCTATATCATCATAGTGAAGAATGGAAAGAACGGCATACTTGAAACACTGGGACTGACATTCTACATTGATGACAGCCTTTTTGTCAGCCAGTGCTTTGGGGAGGGTGAAACAACCGCTCCCTTGCAAATTTTCTAATAAATTAATTTTGAGATCTACTTTCTCGATCCCATCAATGACCAGTCCGCTGTCTCTTTCCAGGAACTTCTCCAGGTTGTTGACGAGATAGGTAGCATGTCTCTCTACCCACTCGTTTACATCACCTATGAGATCAGCAGCACAGGAGGCTATCCTAATCGTCACGGTGGACTCTACTTCTCCCATACTGCTGTCTATTTTATTGAAACGAGCAGAGACGTAAAACATGCCTTTGAGCAAAAACCTATCTAAACTTGCCAACATTTGATAAATTAAACCTATAATATTTGACAGGAATGGATGAATATCCTGTATAGGTTCACAGCTTTCCATCTCATAGTCACGAACGAGCCTCTCAAGGGAGAACTTGTTCAGCCTTCGAGTGACGTTGTTGTCAGTGTAAAGCTCAGTGGAATGTGTGTGACAGAGTGTGTGCGAAGAGAGAACAAACTCTGTGGGAAAGGTCTTCCGACACGAAGAAAAGGAAAAGCCGACGGGTGGTGAGAGATGCTTCCTACCTGTCGTTGTCGGTGGTTGCCTCACACTGCCACAGGAACCGCCTTCGATGTGGACTCGCAAGTTGGTGCTGTTGTAGAACGTGCGTCCACAACCTTCACACTTGGGTCGTTGAGGGATCGGTCGGCGCTTTCCTCCTCTGCAGGCATTGCCAGCGGTGTGACGTCTTAAGTTGAAGGCTGAGGCGAAGACCCTGTCACACCGCTGGCATCGAAAGTCCTTCTCTTCCACTTCGACATCAATCTCCCTCTCCTCTCCGACTATCTCCAACTCCTCCTGCTCCAACAGTCTCTCCACCGACTCGACGGAGAGGAGAGGGAGGTCGTTTGCTGCTGCAGGTGGTGGTGGCGATGCTGGGATGATGATGGGGCGGGAGGGAACGTCACCGTCCAGGAGGTAGGCCGCCAGATCTGTTGAGAAAAAGAGAAAAGAGATTAGTAACATGATCATAATTTCAAGTTTGAAGTCTTATCCCCTTATTTCCCAATCACGGTTACTTACCATCTAAGGACTTGATCTCCGACAACACCGATGGTCGAGGAGGAGGCAGGAGTGGGACACGAGCCGAGGGTGGAAGGGTCCTGGGCTTGGTTGCGGAGGGACGTGGTTGCGGGGAGCAGGGACTGGTGGAGGGAGCGTAGCAGGCGGTGAAGGTGGGGCGATGACGATGCCCGAAAGAGGAGTCGGACTTTGAGCAGAGGTAGATAAGCGGGAAGGTAGGTACGGAAATTCAACATCGAATCTCCGCCTCGCAACTTCTTCCCACTTCTTCATCTTGGCTAAATCTGTAGAGAGGAAAAAGAGATGAGATTAGAGCTTGAAAGCAAAGATAAGCAGAGTTAAAATTTGGATTCTGTATAAACATGAATAAAAATGGGGAGGGGTTTTGATTTTAATTTGGATGTTTACCCTAATGATGTTAGTAAAAGAGTGAGTCAACCTTGATACAAATACTTACATTGCTCGATGGTAGCCTTCTCCATCTCAACAGCAATGCGGTAAGTTTCAACTTTGTTGAATTCCATGACGGATAGTTGATAATAGGCAATGAATTGTAAGACTTCAATCACTGAAAAGGAAAGATGAGAATCGTTTTATTTGCCTAGTCAACGTTTATCATGGGAACAATCATTAAAGTGACATCTAATGAATTACATTTCACGGTACTCCATATCATAAAGACTTACCTTTGTCGAATGGCTGAAGTACTCTGACCTGGCGAGAGAAAGCGTCACGTTGAGTATGAAGTCGAACGCCCAACATGAGCAACGGCTCAGAGGTTTCGGTCTAACAAACGACGAACAACCCGTGCAACGCAATCCCTCTACGGCAGTACCCGCCGTCCCGAAGGAACGCTCGAGCAAAGGAGGTATTACAGCGATGATATGTTTTATGAGCAGAAGTGAATCTCTTGATAGCAAGAGACTATTCAACTTGATAGCAAGTCAAAACAACCTGATAGCAGGAGCTCACCGACACTCACCTTGTGAAAGATAAATGTGAAGAGCAGAGTTGGTGCACTGCCTTTTATAAGATTTTCCTAAGCGGTTAATGGATGAGACCTCTCGTCCAATCGCAGACGAGCTACAGTTCCCGATGTGCGCACACACAGATTTGTAACGAGTTATTGAAATCGTCTTAGGCAAGAACGATGTTTAGCAATAGACTCAACCATGGCACCTGAAGTCAATAAATTGAAACATGATGATTGCACGATTCGTTTTCATCAAGAGAGCTTCAGAGGTTTAATATAAGATTACATCCTTCAGTTTCAAAGGGAGGAGACAGAATTGGAAGCATGTTTAGACTATACACGAGAAATATTTACGGAGTTGATATCTTATTTCAAAGACAGTCTCATCAAGGCTCACTTAATTGCAAATGTCAATTCCATTCATTTTCCACAAGGTGAAGAAGCGGAAAGTGTTGACTTTCAATTTCGCTCCTACGGACAAGAATATGTTACTGACGGTTCTGAGATTTATACACGACATCTGCGGAAGATTATTTTTCGGATGGACAACTTTCATGGTTACGGCGATCATCTGCTTCTGAATAAAATAAACCATATTGTCATTGCTATTAGAAAAACGGGTTTCAATGATGGCAACTCATAAATCAAAGACCAAATAAAGTATTTTTTCATGACACTTGTGTTGCGCTAAACTTTCTGACTACACTCATGAAAAAAACTTCGATGATCAAACTTTACTTTCACAAACGTGTGTCACGGTAAAACTATTTGACTACACTAAACTCTGCTTTTGCAAACCATGATAACCTTTCTGACTACACTCATAAAAGCTTGTTCACTAGCGAAGAGAGAAATGAGCTTGTGGTTGCGTGTGGCCCATGAATGTCCCTTCCAATTCATTCCATTTCATTTAGCCTCGGTCAGAGGCAGTCTCACAGCGTTGGTAGAGAATCTTAAAGAAAACCTACGGGATATGGCTAAAGCACTCATGACCGAGCGATTGAAAAGAGTCCGTTGAGATCGGTGTCACATGCCCAACATAAGCGACAGCTCAGCGGTTTCTGTCTAAAGTATCACACCGTCCTTTGCCCTCCTTCCATCTGTGGCAGTGCTCGCCGTCCGAAAGGAACGCCTCACTGTAGGAAGCATTATATCGAAGGTTTCCACCTCACGTTGAGATGACTTGATAGCCAGACATGAAACAGGCTTGATAGCAAGCCGTTATTCACAAGTGTTTTGCAATGGAGATGTTTAGTAGCCACCCATGACAAGATAGCTAAGACTCAACCGATTGGCGTTCAAAGTGCTACGTTGAGAACTGTGTCAAATGCCCAACATGAGTTGCCCCAGAGATTTCGGTCTAAAACATGACACACTCCCTTGCCACACTTATCACTACGGCATCATCCGCCGTCCCGAAGGAACACCCTGTCATTGGAATATTGCAGCGAAACTCTCCGTACCATGCATCCGACACTTGCAAAAGGCAAATGTGAAACGTAAAGTAACATCTCTTCTTTATAGTGGATGTTTGATGATTTATGAATGGGCGACAACTTTCGTTCAATGAGAAGACTTGCTCGTACACATTTATCCATGCCTCCATTGATTTCAGCAGGGTCGAAAACCCAAGAAGGCCTCCAAAAATAGGAAATTTAAATTTTTCAGCATTTAGTACTACTTATGAAATTTTATAAGTAGTCTGTAAATATAGGTCTGATCAATAGCTATTGAACCTTCTTTGAATTAAGTCAAAAAGACTTGTAGAAGCAAAGTTACAAGCCTTTAAAGTTTTGGAGTCTTTTCTGGCCTGGAGACTAAGGTCATCTCATGGCTAACCTTTAAGTCTGACGCCCTAGCTGATATCAGCAATGAAATTTTCTAATGAAAATTCTATGATTTTGGAATTCCCGATGCCATCATCGGAGCTCAGGAGAGACGACCTACCTTTGACAATCTCTCTTGTCTTAATGAAATTTCTCATTCGGTTCCCAGCTTATATAGTTTGTGGCGATCAGCTGATGACGCAATCTCAATCATCCAAAACTTTGGACTATTCTATCTCCGGTTCTAGTGCTCCGATTGACTTCAAATTTTGACAGTCACGTTTTCTTGCTCTCACCTTTCATTTAAACCATCCCTCGACTCTCTACGATTACCAAAAGCTGAGTTGAAAAAGTCTTGGAAAATGCGCAAAAATTCGATTTTAAACAAGCTCTCATTTGGAAACGAAACCTTCCACAGATCTGAAAAGGTAGGATCCTAGAGAACAAAGTGCAGTGTTTCCACTAAAAGAAACCGGAGCTCTTCATTCACTTTCATTCTTGAGAGAATCGTCATCAAAGTAGGCCACAATTTAACATTTTCACGAAAAAGTCGTAAGTTCACCATTTCGCTATTTTCAAAAATTCAACATTTTGATCTCACACCTAAACCAAGGAAGATTTGGATAAACGATGCTTTCCACTGCATTTGGCTCACTCTTATCTTTCACATGAGCCATGGCACGACTTTCTACGATCACTCCCACCCAAGTTGGAAGTTTGACAGGAGGGGGGGGGGGGAGGTAGCGAAAACTGTTTGTCACCGAGTCACTTGAAACTCACTCTCTAGATGCAGAATTTCACGTAGAGTCTGAATCTGTCATCCGTTTTCGTGTCCGATGCTTCGTTCACCCGCTAGAGCCATTTTCGTAAAAATTCTAACTCTGTCGTTTTTCGGTGATGGTCAAGAATCGTAAAGTCATTCCCACACCTCAACGAAAGAACGTAGAGACACGCCGTTTCGTCCACTGCATTTTTCTCACTCTTAGTCAGAGCTTTTTGTCACTGATTCCGCTGGAAATCACCTCCCTAACCCAAAATTTCACGTAGAGTCCGAATCTGCCCTCCGTTTGTCCATCCAAACCCTTTTTCATGCCGAAACAGGGCCTTTCTCATCCAAAAACGTCCAAAACCCACCTTTTCTAAAACACTTTCCTACCCTTGGCTCACAGGAGAGTTCCTCCTTCCTTCCTTCCAGAGAGGTAGGAGGGAACGGTTTCCTCCTCTCGGTCCGATCCCTTCCAGCACATCCTTGGCCATCTCCCTCACCTCCTTCCTTCCTTCCACAGGGGGGGGGCTGAGTCAGCATGATGACTCATCGCTGCTCATTTTGTACTTGATTTTGAGATGTGATCACTACTATTATATATTCTATGATCAATGTGTCTATCTGAAAATGTCGGTGGTACTGCGAGAGCGAATGAAAATTTTGGGGGATAAGTTTTGTCCCTTCCTAGCCTCCGTGTTCCAGCATGCCTGGTACCGACGCTGTTCCCAGAAAGGACGAGATGGAGGAAAATAGTGCAGGCTATAAGCACGCCATAATGTAGTCGCACGAGCTATAAGTATGAGAGTCCGAATTCATGCCATATAATCTTTTTTGCTGTTTCACTATAGCTTCGTCGCTGAAAGTGACATTTTAATAAAAAAGGCCGACTTTTCATTTCACCAAACTAAAATTGCGATGCACAGCAATAATTTCACCGAAAACGCGCGCTATAAAGTTGTAAATGTGAAATATTTCCTTGTCACCAAAGTGAGCAACGCAACTTGAATAAATTAATTTTTCCATATCAAGAAGCGCCGAAAGAAATATTGCTACACGAGACCGTTATTTTGATAACGAACAGAGGTCTCGTATCTGTTACTACCAACCTTAGAGAATGTGGCCCATAACACCCCCATAATAGAACAGAAAAGTAGCAGAAAAGTTTGGCTTGCGGTGTTTTCTTGTGCAAGTTTTAGCTCGATGTTCAGGTTTTGCATCTCAGACACTCGACTTGGTAATGTGCGACTTCCACTGTTTAGTACACTAGTAACAACAATGCATAATGAGCGGACTTTGTGCTGCCAAAAAGGAACAAGTGCACTTATATTAGCTAATTAAAAAGTGAACTATTGAATATCATCCAAAATCGAACTCTTTTTAGGTAATTCTGATTTCGATGCTGAAGCATGCGAATGTGTTGAATATGGAAATTGAATCAACCCACATCAACAGTAGTTTCAGACGATGATATTTAATTAACTTCACAGTGATATGATCCTGCATAAACGACGCTTCTGCGGGCGGTCAAAATCAACCAATTATCAAACTCAGTTCTTGAGCAGTGTCATCAAAAGTTAATTGCAATTAACTTGGAAAAATTAATCAGTGAATTGCAACTGAAGGGCTTACGCGAATAAAGGTTCGACACACTAAATAAAGGTTAGTGATAAAGGTTCCACACTTTTGTATTTTTACTGGAGATCACTTCTAATGTTTTGAAATATTACCGTACACAAAGTATGTACGCTATAGTCCTATGAGAATCAGCGGATGCGAGCATATGTTCATGAATTATCAGGTGATCAAGTATAGGTCCCTGCGGGTTCAACTCACACAGGCGGCCAAATGAAAACATACGATGCAAGTTGCGTGGCATATGCCTTCTTACGTGCTCATACTTCAAACTGTCGTATACATTGAAATATGATTATCAAAACTCGCCCATTTCAATGCACAACCATTATTTTTCAAAAAATGTTAATTGAAGTGACATAATAGAGTGATATGCTTGAGTCCATTCGACCTTTAATTTTCGACAAACCCTTCGACATTTTGCACTTATAGTTGATCATATCTGTATATAGCTGAAAGCTTTATTGTGCGCGCACATAGATTGATAGCATGACTTATGAAACTCATCTTCAAAACTTCACAGAAATTCAACAAACTGTTAACAGCGTATTATTACTGACGTTGATGACACTTGACCCATGCGAGAGCAAATGGATAAGTATTTCACAAGGAAATTGCTTGAAGCTCAATCTGGCGGCAACTTGCCTGCGAAGTTTCTCAGAGAGAGAGGATGGCAAGATAATAAAGAAACTCAAGGAATTTATAAATATGACATCGCGGTTTCCCAGCGGTAGTATGAATTCATATGCATCTCTAACTGCCATATCCTTAGCCAACATCGTTGAGAAAAACTACTGTTAGGAAGTCTGATAGCATCTTGGAATCTAAAATATCAGAGTCTATTGATGTTTACAGTTCAAACAGAAGCATTCTTCTATAGTTTCTACACGCCTCAGTCAGCAAGAATCAAACCCTTTAAACGAGAGCGACTGGAAATATATTTCAATATCTTGTTTTCTTTGATGAAAGTTTTGCAAGGAGACAAATTTACTTTAGTTATATTTAGAGTCTAACTAGGACCCTAATTGGCTTAAAATCATCTTCAATTGATACTTTTTATTTAGATCCTTGGTTTTAATATATTTTACAGTAACAGACAAAAATGTTAATGAATTTGTTGCGCTGTTGCTGTGCGTAGAAGACTAAAACTTTAGAATTAAAGCACAGGACAGCTGACATCAACTTAATCAATCGTGTGACATAAAAATCGGGTTTGGGTTTTTTCTTTGACGAACGTACATCTTTGGTAGACATCTAGTTGACTGTCCGTGCTCAGCAAATAACAGAGATTCTTTTAGGTGTAGCATGTGCTGCTTCACATAACTTACATGTACTCGTTATGACAGAAATTGTTATGAAATTTCGGAATAATTATTGTTTCTCTCTAAACTAATTTCAATTCTTCTGCCGATTGATTAGCCTATGTTGATCTCGGATGTCTAATCTTATGGAAATATTTATTTACACTTGCCCAATGGACATGTCAAATGCATTTCAAGTTATTACGTTTGCAAGGTTTACAAACACAGAAATCCGACATTTCGCCTTGTTTAAGTTAGCGAGAATAAAATGGGCAATAACGACTTGTCGATGGTCATTTCAGTTGATCATTTAGGCACCGATCTAGGTCATTGCTGCTACTCGTAGATCTCAAGAAGAATTGAATTACTGAAGCATGTAACAGAGCCGATTCTTGTCGCACAGCGATCTACTGTAAGTTGTGCTGTCAAAATGCTGCTATATAGAAAGAAAAATGACATAATGGTGGATCTTTACAAAGCCTACCGGCACCGATAAGGTGGGGTGGGCCTCGTGCCCGAATCTTAGCGCTTAGCGGACATGTCCGCAAGGTTACCTGTGCCCGCAGTTCAGTTACTGCTCCCGGGCTCAGTTAAAGACAGACGTACATAATTAGGCCTAAGACCAAAAAAGAGACCAGAAAAGAGAACCTTTCCAAATTTGAAAATATCTTAGAAAATAATGGCTACAACAAAAAAGATACAAATAAAAGTATTTTAAGGAAGCAAAGTAAAGCACGTCAAGATGGGAATGTAAATTTCAAGATACCGTATGTTACTGATCGCTGCAATCGTAAGGTTAATAAATTAATTAAGAAGTATAGCTTACCAATAAGTTTGACAAATGAGTATGGCTGTAATTCAGCGTCTTTTCTAAAAAATAGTAATAATAATAAATCATGCGACTGCAGTATTTGTAAGGACTTAGTAAACAGTAAATATACTTGTAGAGACCGCTTTGTAGTGTATCAGTATATATATGTACATTGCGGAGAATTTTACATCGGCAAAACAGCGAGGATGCTAAAAACGAGACATCAAGAACACAAAAGAGCTATAGAAAATAAAAGCATCACCAGTGCCTTATACCAACATCTGCAAGATAAACACAATGGAGAGGGCAGCATCGGAAATTTTCAGGTCGGTCTCATTAGCAAAATGTTCAACACACGAGACACAACAATAACAGAAACCAAAGCAATCACATACTTGAAACCTACAATAAACAGGAAATATGAACTACCACACTACAATCTGACTTCACAATTAGACATGCATTCATACAGACATCACAATTCTTAATATCACTCACTCTTCATATATCTTCACACGGCTTGCTTGGCCCGTAACGCTATTGTAAGATCGACCAACGAAGGCGCTGGACGCCGAAGATCAGTCTGTTTACTTTTGGAATTTTACTTTTGGAATATTACTTCGACCTAAAACTACTCGGGGAGTTTTTGCTGCTATCGTTTCGGTAAAAATCATTATGATCTCCCGTCGTCTGGTCAATTACGTAATGTCTCTATGTTATTCAGTCTAAAAACTTTTCCATTGTGTGATTTTATGTATTAGTATAGTCCTATTCATTGTGGAGCGAAATTCTAAAAATGCTATCTTTCACAACAGGTTAATAGGGCCTACATGTAGAATACTAACATAGGCCTTCACAAATAGTGCCTAAAGAATGCGATATGACTAAATTCGATAATGACTAGATTCAATTACATGCACATGATAAACTTAGCCTACATTAGGCCTGCGTCATGTATGCCACTATGAATCCCTGTATCTGCATATCCACTGACCGGGTATGAAATCGCAGGTTAAGCCATTATTGTACATGGCTGTGCCCGTGCCCGCAGGTGAATGCCCGCTGCCCTCAGAAAAATAGAGATGGCCGCAGCGGGCCCCACCTCAGCCGATAAGCTGTCGCTATCTTCCAATTGTAACCACTGGGAACCACCAACGCATGTCCACGACGTAGCATTGCCTTCATGACCATTAAAACGTGACAAATAGGCCAAATAGCATCAGTTTAATAAGATTTTTTATTCTATATGAGGCACCTACATCCTCTAAGCAATGCAATGCAATCAACGCATATTGTTATTTTAACAGGGGGAACTCCTGCCACTGAAAATGCGCTAAGAAATGCAAATGAAGACGTACAACAAAACTAAGCTTACTGAACGAGTGAATTGCATTCAACTGAGGCTGTCAGAATTGTCGCTTCAATTTATCCTATTATTTAACGGTATTTACTATCCTAGCACTCGTGCACCGGTTCTGCATACCCATGGATAAGGGCGATCAGGCCCAGTAGCCATCATCCCGCATCAACTTGTGAAAATAGCACCTGACTTTACACTCTTAATTGATCCCGAATGAAATGAAGTTGTGCAATGTAGATTTGATGAAAAGATAAATAAGAAATGAAATCTAATCCTCAAGAGGACTGAAAAAACGCTCCCTACGCAGGTTAAAATGATATCCGTAAATCACATCGCCGTTCTAGTGCTTTATTGTTATAGAGTGTCAGATTTCTATGGTTGCAACCAATGAATGTGAATCACAAGCTCATAAGCCAACAGTTACGCGAACAACAACGAAATGAAAACAAAAGCAATTATCAAAAGATAACTACCATTTAGAAATTTGATTTAATCCAGGAGCTTTATCATCTGTCAACAATGCTTATACTATGTTGCAAGTTTCAAATTCACAGCTCGTAGTTCGCATCGTAGAAGCATTATTAATAAATGACAAAACTGCTAGTACTTAGGTCTTAATGGTAAATCTCTTTTCTTAAAAATATTTGGAAAATTGCTTTTCATAATTGATATTGTTTCATCTCATTGTTAATCATTGTTGTCACCGCCATCTTATGAATCCATGACTACATTCCAAGTGTTTTTTATAAATATATTTAAGATCATGAGTGCTTAAAAGGAAAGTTGACAAGGCGAGTGACATGTTTCATTCTCGCAAATCTCAGCGTAGATTCTACTATAGATTTGAATAGCACATCACATTATTCGGTATTTCGATCGTTCATCCAATTATTGTACTTCACGATGCAATGCCTCTATATGCTAATTTTTCTATACATAATCGCGCGCGTCTCTTGTCGCTGATTATGTTCTGAAACTAATGCGCCGTAATGGTGGCAATGAGGTAGCAAGAATAGAAAATGATACGATAAAAATAGAAGATAGTCTCACAGGTAAACATTAAATTAGATTCGCGATAAATATCCGCTCATCATTTGCCGTTAATAATAGACATCATGAGTTGATAACAGTGCATCTACAGATGAGATATCAAATTCTATTCAAATCCAGAGAACGCCAAGTTATTTTTACTAATAATATAATTGAAAATTGCTAGAAACAAAGGAAAAGATGAAGAGAGAAGTTTCCGCAAAGGCTTCCCAGATTAAAAATTAGTGATCCACTAAAAGCCATGCTTATGAAATAAAAGAATGCTATGCAGGGAACCCTAGCTATCTGAGCTGCGCTTGACCAGGAAGTGACATTGAAATGTGAAGCCTACAAGTTGGGTCTTGACAAAATTACAACTTTCTATGTTCATGTGTGTTTTTCTTTCTGTGCATTGTCATCTTGGATGATGAGATGGTGCCCCTATACTGCTGTAATAACAAAAGGAGTCATATTTCCCGTGAGATAACATTAGCCATCCAAGGTGCCTTGATGACAATAACAGCCTTGCCTCCTCCTCCGTGCCAAAAACCGGCCGAAATCATGACGCTACCACCGCTGAATCGACCATGTTCTGAAATGCAGCAGGCCTCATATCTCTCACGAGACAGGCTGTGAGTACAAGCTCTTCCGTCGTGGGAATCTTGGTAAACCGTGATTACTCGTCCACATCACGCGATGTCACTCATCAGTACTCCTTTCAGAATGTCGCTCACATCACTCTAATCCTTTTTCGTTTGTCGATATGGAGTTCTACGCAACAGTTTATACCAGTAGCAGATTTCCAGCCTATTGTTGGATGCGAAGCGCAATGAAACCGATTTCTCTTCCTTGCAATCATCAGCTTTCAATCATTTTTCAGTGATTTCAGTGATTTTTATTTGTTTTCTGTGGTGTTCCAGTTTCTTCCTGTCCTCTTTCCTTTCACACCTTTCACACCAACGTGGCCACCAATTCTTAACTGCTAACCTACATGCGTTGCATCCAATTCTTAACATACATTATGCATGCGATGCGTCCAAACCGAATCATTCCAATCGCCACACATTATGCGAATTCATCTTCATGCTTCATCATGCAGTTACGACTTAAGTCAAAAAGCAATTTTTGCAATTGAACAATGTCTAAACTTATCCAAACGTGTATCCTGTGTAGAAGGATGAACGGCATCTTCATGTCTATGGTAGAGATCGCGTATAGAAATTTGTTTGGGAATAAGATCGACGTAGAAATTTAACAGATGCCACTGATTAGTGACGATAAGTGCCAAGTTTTTTCTGTCAGGTAGTACAGATGTGAGTCTTTTACAGATTTGGGCTGTCATTTGAAAGGTCTTCATTGCAAAACGAACAAATTGTACTGGATTGTGAATCAACATATAAAAGAAACATCGAGTTTACGATAAGTCGAGGAGAATCATCTCAAGAATTAGCGGACGGTTTGGGCTTCCAAAAATCTATTCCCGGGCCTAATATCAGTAATACGTAAACATAATAACCTCCCGAGACATCGATATTTCGATGTCCCATCCATACTTCTGTAGAGTTTTTTAATGAGGAATTAAAATATTAGCAAACCTGTCAACTGTAAACTCATCATGACTCAACAGATATGTCTTACTAAACACTAGAAAATTGAGATAAACTATGATCCCTATGTCAAATGAAAAGCCTTTCCCGTCTCACTGGCGGGGACAAATTCTCCTATCGCTTTTCTTCTCACCCTGGATATGATGGTGACACTCAGTTCAGAACTAATCTTCCTTACTTAGACGATACGTTGCAGACATCCTTACGCGTCTTTCAAAGCCTTCATAAAATCAGGATTTTCTACCAAGGAAAGGTTGAAAGTAAGAATTTTTGATGACAACAAAGGATCTGATAGCCAAACGCATGCAATATTCGTTTCTCTTCACTCTTTCAAACATGTTTTCTCATCAGCTAAAGTCTCCTCACGAAACATCTCAGAAGACTAAAAATCAATTGAAGAAGGGAAGCCTCAATACCAGGCTGCAAGACTTACCACATCGCTAGAGATGTGGTTTGTCCACTTCAGGTGAGACGTTGTGAAGCTGAATAGTGGATTTGAGAAGACTACGTCGCGAAAATTCAGTCAAAAACAATTTATCATCACTGCAAGCTTATAATCAAACCGCCGCGTTGACGCTATCGATGCAAGAACTTCATTTGGTTAGTAATTAATCTTCAGTTTGTGTTCTTCCGGAGCAAGAGGATAAGAGAGAAAACAAGAGGTTTAGAGAGCAAGAGCGATAACAGAGGAGATAAAGAGGGAGGAAGGTTGAGAAAATTTTCAAAGAAGATTCTCAGTGACGAATTGAGATTGTAATTAAGTTAGTAATATGATGCAAAACGTGTGATATTAGGATCTCAGATGTTTTGTTTTATAAACAAAGCGGAAAATTTATCCATCCTTCACTTCAATTAAAGTATAACTCATTACTTCCTGACGTGAAGCGTCTCAAATCTGGTAGCTGCTAATTCGGCTCCTCTCGTAATTCTTAACTAATTAACGGAAATGTTCAAAACTATATCAATAATCAGCTATAGGAAATTAGCTTCTTTCAACCACGAGATTTTCATCAATCCATCACGATGGATATCCTGACATTTACAACAAAGAAGTTATATTCTTTTCTTATGCAGCTGGAAATATACTTTACTTTCAACTTGGAGGCATAGAAGAGGTGATCTCAAAAAATCATATCAGGTAAAATATTTGAAGCGCTAGTAATAAGAAAAAGCAAGAGCAGAAGAGAAAAAACAAGAAAAGTGCAGTTGGAACCAAAATCTACGGATAAACGCATGCATTGTGTATCCGTCAAGCTTTAGCATGACTCTTGTGTCGCAAAGAATATGCCCATGTGATACAAAGGGCTATAATCAATGAATTTTATGTGCTTAGCGATGCAATCAAAATACTTAACAAAGCGATAGTGCACTAATTGAATAGCAGTGTTGCTGTATGCTTTGATAGCCTATTTCGCCTATCAGGACTCAGAATGATGTCGACCTACAGCAGACTTCCCGCTTAACGGCACGTTGTTAAAATCACGAAAACATTGTAAACGGCATTGCCAAGAGTGTTTCAGTATAGGAAGCAAAACATTGTGGAATCGATGATAGCGCTGACAATGAGCAAAAAATATGCGATGACGAAGGATCCTTCAAAGTTATGATGATTGATGAGGGCAGAATTAATTGTATATAGCCTAATGAATTAAATGAATTCACGTTAAGTTAAATCGATGTACTTGGTATTACTGAGCGCACGATCGACACTTGTTGCTCCGACCAACGCATTCTTTGCGTCAGGAATCACTGATCATTCCATTATGCTTTGTGCACTGAACTCACAACCATCGGCGCACCACATTCTAGAACAGTATTTCGCAGGGCGGGCCATTTGGCCTAAAATATGGCCCATGGTTGGGGAAGTGGGTGCAATCGACGAGTGAGGATAATTTGATGTTTAGCAAATGTGATCTTTATATGCATTTGTTCAAAAATTAAATCTTGCTGTTTTTTTTACTTTTTTCCTTTTTTCCCAAGCTGTTCTGCGTATGCTATAAATAATAAATGCTTCGATTCTTTTCAATAGCATGCAAATCAAAATTGTAACTCCTGATAATGAACATGTCACATCGCTTTTTTCTTGTTCAGTTCAGATTTTAATGAGGAAAATTGAAGTTTTTGTAGAGTATAGAAGAGGTCAGAAAAGTCTTACCATTTAACTGACACTTTGCCTACCAGTTTTCAATGTTGTCCGCACACCTATGCGATATTTGAATTTATGTGACAATCTCTGTCAACAACCACAAGTCACATGTGTAGTTAAGCAGATTTTGATGAGTTTCATTACAAAGGAGCGCTATTTTTTCCGTTCCTTGCTTGACGTCTAAAGGGCAATAATAGCAGCACTGAGTTTCTTAAGCGCAAAACATCGTTATAAAAGTTGCGCATTATAACAAGAGCACAGTGATAACTACATGAATTCTCATTATATCATGACTTTTTTGACATCAAATGAAGCGCCTCCTTTCCATCTTTTATACCTATCTAATTAAGGTTTTGTCCGCGGATCTTCTAGGACCATGATGAAAAATTGATCAGTCTCCAATTCATTGCTGCCAGTCTCTTAATATGGCACATCGGCTCATGAGATCTTATCTTCATCTAAGACTGCTGTTAAGAAATCCACCAAAAAACTTTATCAGCTTCTTTGTTAATCATAATTATGAACAAGTAGCATTATTTGCACATCGGTCTATTGACATAGTTCTCGGATGTTGTCAAAGATTCATTTAGAAGAAAATAAAAAGCAATCATTATGTTAAGTAGTCAATCTACATGTACGGCATATATTCTGTACACGCTAGAAAATGTCACCTCTTTCAAATGTTCTTTTGAATAATGCATTCAACTTAGAAATCAAGTTATTCCCAGTTTTTTTCAAACAAAATACCATTTGGCTTTGAATATAAAAGATCAAAACCATAACTGCTTAGATTCTCCTCTTCAATTGCCAACACTGATCCTGTACTTGGCTTCACACATTAATTCCGATCGCTTTCTTGTTCCTAGAAATTTTTGGATGAATCACACTGGCAGCATATTCATGCAAGTAGACTACTTGCATGAATGAGATTTGCATGCCAATTCATTCGATATTGTATCAAGTTATTGCACGTTATTAATTTTTGTTGACTTAGAAATGAATGATGAATAAGTAGGCCTAGTAGGTATACCAAAGACAAATGTGGTGTATGGAAATTGATTATCATTATTTCAAAACATGAGTTCGCGAGTTCCTCTTTGATTTTTTTCTCCATTTTGCAAATGACTTTTCAGATTGTATAACTAGAACCTTTCCTATTGCTTATTATTCTCAATAAAAAAAGATGTCTAAAAAATTTGTCTTTAGATGCACAAGTACATACTGATGTAATGTACAGTTGTCCGTGAAATATTCGCGACCATGTGTTATGGCCAACTGTGTATAGGTGAACGCAGTCATGCTCAAATTGAAATTTCTTTCTTAATTATAGATTGGGCATATCTGAACAGATCACTTTGGCAGTTATTGTGCAACCACTGTTATAATACTTTCATTCCGTTGATGAGCCGGATTTTTTAATGACAAGAAAAACTAAGTTAAACATTATGAAGATGTCATGTGGGAATTAGAAACATTTTTCATTATGCTCACTCGTAGAAGCCAAAGCATTTCTCATTCTTTTGCATGAAAGACAATCCTGAAGGCCTTCATCTCAAAAAAGTAAAGTGTTTGAACTATTTTCCAGTTACCTCTAGCAACCACTCCATTCGTTGACAAAACCGCCGACAATTTGAGTGAAGGCAGTTCAGAGAGAATGGATGAGATATTGCGTAACAGAGTAACATCTGAATAATAGCAACTGCAACTGCAAACAAAATAGCAATTGCAACACCAATTTTCAATTCTCTTTTCAAACTTCAATTTTCTGCTTTAAGTTATGAAGTAAAAATTTGCATGTGTGTGAGAACCCAGCGGTAAGTGTCTTCACGTATGCCTCAACATCACGTGATTTCCGCGTGTGCGTAAGAACCCAGCGGTAAGTGTCTTCACGCATGCCTCAACATCACGTGATTTCCGCGTGTGTGTAAGAACCCAGCTGGTATGTCTCGTCTAATATGCTTCAACATCACGGGATTCGCATCAAAATATTTCCTATAGTAATAAAACTCTGGTTTACTGGTTTTACACCTTCGCATTATCGAAGTACGGTTCGGTCTGCTCAAGGGCTTCCCGGCCCTTTTTCAAGTCTGGGTGCATCGCCAGGTGGACCGACTTGAATCGTGGACCTTCTTCATCGCATCGAGGCGTGGTCTTTCTGCCTCTAAAAAAGTAAGTCTCTTCTGAATCTTCAACAATTAATTCTTCGACGTCTGACAATTCTCCGTCTATTAATATATGCTCGTAATGTTGCTTTGTATAAGTGTCAATTTGTGACTCCAAAAATGTTCATCACTGATGAATATGAACAGTTTATAAATGTCGCTTGTCTTCGCTTGACTATCACGAGTCAGATGATCACTCCGGCAAGTTTCCCGAATTATTGGACATTTTTAAAGCTCAAAACATTCAAAGAGGTATTTGGTAGAGGGAGCAATATGAGACATTATCTGATGGAATAAGAGAACATTTTCTTTCATCAGCATTCATCTCTTATTCACAACTGTCATTAACCTTTTTAAAAGCTTCTTGCAGAAAACTGTTTGCGAAGATGGTTGATTAACACGCATCTGTACCAGTCAGCAGATTGTTGCTCGCATGTCTGAAGTTTAGCATATTCTACTGTGCATGACATGATAATACTTGTTGAAAATATTTAATATTGATATCAAATATCCCTCAGGTGTGCGGACGTGTGGTTTCGTGATTTTCAATTCAATATAAACCTGGAAGCTCAACTCCAATTTCAATAAAATTTCATGTCAAATTGACTCACGTTGCAATCATTTGCATGGTTACCTTCAATTGATTTTGTTGATTTAAACAAATTTGAATGCAATTTCATTTGAATGCCCACCAGACTACATGTGTAGTTTATCACTTGAAGTGTTATCCATTGAGGAGAAAATTGATATGGTAACAAAATTTGAGCAACAACATCAAAATCAACCATCATTACAAGAGTCTGGCATAAGTTTTTACACCTTCATGTATCAATTTCTATGTTTCTGAATAATATGCGATGGAATTATTGTGTTATGCTTTCAGTGAATCGCCGCCTTCAACTTGCTAAATTTTTCCCGGTTGTCCACTTGACAAAGCTTCTACATTTCATTTGTTGTGCACTGATGTGGTGCTGCGATTTACCTTGCAACTAGTGAATTGACGAATGCGTGCCAAAACAAAAGCCTAAGAGGTTGAAACTATTCTTTAGTTGATTACACCCTATCAGTTATCGAGGATCCAATCGAAACTATAAATGCACATGGAGAGATATTTCACTTATCACTCTCTTTCCATCAATCTACTACACCAAGGCCTGACAGCAACAGGAACTCTTCCGCATAGCGGCAAGATGTCTCGCACAAATTTCAAATTATCCAATAGCGAGAAGTAACACTAAAGATACGTAGGTCGACGAACACGAAGAATAATGATGATATAATGCGTAATATAATGATATAATAATAATCATTATTATATATAATTATAATTAATAATTAATATAATTATATAGTAATATAATGAGTAAAGACTTCATTCCTACGTCTTCTCAACAAAATTTTGAAATACCCCTTCGATTCGACCAGTTATGATCTTTGGTTATGACGCATACTAAGAACTTACAGATCTGATGAACTGCAAAATATTAAGACTTCTGTTGTATGCGCAATGCCGGTATTCGATGTAATCCTGTAGAACTCTTCTGTGATGTTTTCATTCTTGGCTACTCACTATCACAATGGAAATGAGCGTGATTCATCAAGACAGTTTGTAGAAGTTGTCTACAAAAAACTAATCAAATTTATGCGCAATCTTAAGTAGCTGTTTACCAATGCCGTCTGAAAAAAGTTGTTTCACAAAGACTTCAATAGACCTACAACAAGTGGAACTCTAAAATACCAAGTATCATCTTCTATAGGTGCGAAACATTGAGATGAAGATGTAACTACCATTACAGTGGCTCAAATCACTATATATCCTAATTGAAACATTGCTTAACACAAGGCCGCTACTCATTTGTTAGCCATGTTATTTGTTGCCTTCGATAGTATGAATGCTGCATATAGGCTATACTGCATAAAGGTCAAATTGGTCTACCGAGTTAATCAAAGTTCCTTTCTAAGTACATTTTGTTTTAACTTGTACGTAGTTTCTCAGATAATGGTATTTCTCTCATACAATGCAATCAAAACTTGCATTTGATTTTGCAATTTTAGATAAATTTCGCATAATGGAGTAATCACTATAACAGTTGGTCGACGTTACAAAACTAGGTAGTGTGACGTACCAATGTCCAAGTGAACATTATATGATAAGAATCTTAGCTGATATATCAAAGATGTCAATGTATCTACATTGAAACCTTGACGCAATTAAGAACCAATGAAAATATGCAAAACTACATATGTAGTCTGTGGGCGGAAAAAAGTAGATGGATTTGCAGAGCTGATGAGGGTTAAGTATTGATTTCTCAGTTAACCAGTGCACAAGCAGGGTACTCTGTGAATTTCACCTTCGTTTCAATTTCTATCAGCAATACTGCTCTTGCAGCTTACAAAGATGAAACCCTTAAGAAAATAATTACTCTTATTTGACTGATCAAATGCGTAATTAGAAACAGATGTTCAAATATCTAATGAGAAAGTACTCTGATAAGTAAAATGCACCGATTGGAAAAATGATGGGCGACGAATTGGAGACACAATTTTCAAGCAGAGACTTTGTCCGTTTTGTCGTTGAAATTGTCTATATTTCTCACACGTCATCTCAGATCTAGACCTAGTACAGTAGAACCTGTACATCTGAGTGCAGCAGCAAAAAAATGTTTAAGTGCTGTTGAAGATGTGATAGTTAATTGGCCCCATAAGCATCAAGCATGTCTGTCTTGTTTACGTCTTCATAAGTTTTAAATACATGAATTTGAGGTGAAAAGGGGAACTCAAATAATTTGCTTCAGTATTGTCGCTCATTGGTCATCTTTGGCATGTGATCATGTTCATGGAAGGCCATAAACAGCAGCACTTGAATCTTCAGCAAATCCATACTTAGCTTACAGATACAAATAAGTCAGTTACCAGATGCTGAAAAGAAAAGTTTTCAATGACCGACGAAAGGTGTTGAGAAGAGGGAGATGAGATCCAGCAATGCGGAGGCTCTAACACAAATCACGCATGTGATTTCCGTGCAGCAACCATTTCGATTCGTCAGATGATCTTAGTTTGCGGTTGGTGAGACGATGATGGATCACGCTACAGTCGTCTATGATGTAATTCACAGACAATGCGTGACTTCGAGAACATGGAAAAGCGGAAATTTCTCTCGTTGCCACATAATCACCCAACAAAGATCTTGGCGGACTGGTGGGACAAATATCCAATAGCTACATATTGTTGCACACATTGATGCACAGCAAAGCATATCACAAAGGCTGAAGATGCTGATGCTAAGTAATTTGAATAGAAAAATCCGAATGCGTCTCGTATTTAGAGCCTGATTGGATTCATTCAATTACTCATAATCGGATCCGTGCCACAAACAGGAAATATAGAAATCTAATAAGAGTGATCAAAAAGGAAGTGTAGAAATGACAACAGGATAAAGAATGTTTGTTAACAAAAGGTAGTAGATTACATTTAATCATCATGAAAAACAGACAGGCTGTGACCAAAATGAGCTTTAATTTGAAAGCGGGGAAATCTAGGCATGATTATCTAAGAATCGACTTCTTTTATCCAATGTGAATGAAGCTGACTTGCATATCATTGTCATATAAATCAATAGGAATAACTATTTGAGTGAATTCAATTAAATAAAGCTGTTTACTTGTCTCGACCTCGTTACCTCATCTCACGCATCAATTTTATCATAATTAATCCCGGGTATCACCGAAAGACAGGCCAAAACTTGAACATAAAAATTACTTATGAACTTATGATTTATAGACATTTAGTGGAGTGCTACATTCACTAATGTAGGACAATCCTATCTTGTAAACTCGTATGTAGTCAAGTACGAGTATACATCTAAAAATTGTCTGTAACCCTTCAGGTTTTATAGCTGGCTTGCAACTGAGTGTATTTATCAACAGCGTATTAGATGAATTCAAATAGCCTGGTTTCTAAATCTGTACATGTACATGTAAGTTTGATGTCGCGATTGTTCTCGATCCGAATCATTGACATATGATCTTGATTGAAGTTAGTCGACCACCAGACATTGTCACAATTTATCTAAAAGACAATTGCATTCAACAACCGCTCAGAAATATGGTTAATTAAGCAAAAAGTATAATATGCGTGTCATGATGCTTGCTGCCTCTTAATTAACTAGCAGTCACGAAAGCTTTCCCACTAATAGCTTACTATCATGAGTAATGATACATTGAGCTCTTGGTGCAGATAAGACTCAATTCGCCTATTAAAGTAGTGCTTTAGTGAGAGTGTTAACGAATCTGAACAGATTTGGGGCAAAACTGTGATTAAATTGCCGCTTCTGAAATCGCCAAGCTGGTGATCATAGTTCTTGTTGGAAAATTACGCCAACGCAAAATCAGAGACATCGATTATTCCTGAACTGCTCAACGGAATATTTCCTGTGACGGATCTTGCGATAATGCTTCATAGGTTCAACAAATCCGAAAAGCTGAATTCGGATCAAAGTCGGATAGAATTGATGGAAAAATTTCTGATTCAGATTTTCGAAAAGAACATAAGATAGGACTAAGTCTAGGATTTAACAGACATATCTAGTGTTACGATTTCGAAAGTATGACCAACTCGGTTCAACATTTGAACTCCCTCTTACTTGCACCTAGATGTATTTGCGCCTACGAAACACGGAAATCACATTGGTTCAATCACAGCAGTTCAGTTTATTCGCATAGTCAATCCTATGAATATAGAGCACTTGAAATTTCTGAAGAATTATCCTTGCTATTGAGTATACACGTACTTGCATTTTATGCATGTGTTGTATGCTTATGAGATTGCACTGTGCATATTTTTCTCCTATAATGAAATTTGTCAACTCGTACACCTGAAAAGTTGTGTACCATTAACAATGAATTAAGAGGATTATCTACAGTCCCTTGCAAAAGTTTCGAATCAGAATTAATTAATTATTTTATCAGATTAAGTTCACACATTTTACCATTTTTAGACACAACGCTTTCCCGTTTGATCGAAGTGACTCAGCAAATCAAGATAGCTTCCTATGCCATTAACAGAAGAGACTTTCAGTCATCATAGTTGCTAAGTAACGGCATAGATATCTTTCATGACACTATAATTCATCCATACACACACTGTCTGCATAGTTTCGAAACATTTGTTATCGTCGTCTCATCTGTTATGGGTAAACGCAACTCGGTTTCTCCTACTATTCGTGCACAGGCATTTGTACTTTATGAGAATGGTTTGACTCAACGAGAAATTGCTGAACAACTGAAGATCAGTCAAAAAGCTGTTCACGTCGCTATCAAGAAGCATGAGTCGACAAATGGCAGATTCTGCGATGCACCGAGGTCTGGGAGGCCACGAGCCACAACGAAACGCTATGAAAGATATCTGAAATTAGCCGTGCAACGAAATCCTTCTGTTAGCCTCCCTGTATTGGTCCAAGGACTGAAAGCGACTGGTACAACCACAAGCACAAGTACTCTCAGTCGACGTCTTTCTAAGGAAATGGGCCTCAGAAGTTATCGCCCAGCACACAAACCGAGATTAACGGTGTCTATGGTTAAGAAGAGACTTGCCTTTGCGAGAAAGTATGCTCACTGGACTGCTGAACAGTGGGACACTGTGATGTGGACCGATGAGTGCTCCATCGAACAGTTTGGTTCCCGTCAGTTAGCAGTCCGTCGTCCGACTTCACAACGATACAACCCCAGATATGTGGTCCAAACAATGAAACACCCAGTCAAGCAAATGATTTGGGGCTCTATCAGCTCTCAAGGAAGAGGTGGTCTATTCTTCCTTCCTAAAGGGAAAACCATGAATGCGTCAACGTACCTCGATCTGTTGAAAGAGAAATTGAGTACACACATGACAATTCATTCCACAGGTATTCTAATGCATGATGGTGCGCCTTGCCATCGAGCAAAAGTAGTCTCTCAGTGGCTTGATTCAGAAGATATCACGGTGCTGGAATGGCCCGGCAATTCACCTGATTGCAATCCAATAGAAAATGCATGGAACAAATTGAAGTCCGAAGTTGCTGCCATGAAGCCTCGTTCTCTTGATCACTTGAAAGAATGCATCAAGCTTGCTTGGACGACGAAAATAACACCCGAATATTGTCGCCGACTCGTGCATTCCATGCCTTCCCGCTTGGCTTCAATTATTGAAGCAAGGGGACAACACACCAAATATTGATAAAGTGAGTGACAATTGACACTATCCTTCATAGACATCCTATTTTCTAGACAGTCTGGCATTTTAAATCAGGAAAATATTGAGACGCATTTGTTATAATTTGAATAAAAGCCTTTTTTTGGAAAAATGGATTTTGATTCTAAACTTTTGCAAGGGACTGTATTACAGACTGATTTATCATCCCATTGGAAATTCTGCAAAACTAGATATTCCTTTTTCAATCCTTCCTTTGGAAATTATGAGAAATATGTCATTACTGAATTTAATCAATTCTCTGTCGAATATGTTGATTCAGTGTTGTTTGAGTTTCTAGGTGGAATTTGATAATTATAATCATTGTCGTATAAAGAGCAATTTTCCATTTAGATTTCTAACCAAGATAATGTCTTTTATGTTGAAATGAAGCACATATGATTCTTTGACTCCAACATAGTAATTGCTAGCTGCATACTTTGATTCTCCTTCATGTCAATTCTGTACAGGATATTATTAGGAATAAATTCTTTTTTATCTTTCAGTCACTGTTATCTCTCATCAATATGATTTTTGGATGTGTATCTATCAAAACGTCGAATTTGTCAGACGAAGGATGATTATGAGTTTTTCAAAAATCGATTAAGGTTGCTCCAATGGTGATGTCAGTTTTCAGTAACTTCACACTGTTAAGTCTGAACTAGTCTGTTCTGCAAAATTTGAATTACGCCTGCAATTCATCATGACTTTGATAAACGATGCGCTTTGATGAGTTATTACATGAAAGGGTCTTAAAACAATATTATGAGTATGTTTGACTCACAGAGATAAATTTATTTGTCTGCGTATTTTTGGTCTGGAGATGACATTAATCATACTGATGGTCACGTCCAGAACTAGTCTCGAGGGGCAAGAAGATCAATTTTCCATTGAACGTAGTGGTAGTTCAAGCCTGAATTCTGACAAGCCAGAAGCTTGACAGCAGATGAAATGTACACAGTCAGTAAATTTAGATCATGAAGAGTCGAACGGTGTGAATAATATATCCATTTGACGACTAATCAGTAAGAAAAAATTAAATTGAAGATCCGTACTTTTCACTTGATAGGCCTGCCTGTAATCTGACCGTTGAAATTCTTGGGTTCTCTGATAAGAGCTACTTCTGCAATGCGCACGCTTGGCCAACCACAAGTCAAGGAGACGAATATCTAAATATACTGTCAATTTCTATCTTTTTCTACCATTGGCTGGGATAGGATCATGTCCGCTCTAGACTAACCCACACGCGAATGAATCTACATGTATCTCTGTGAGTTGATGGTAAAAAGTTTTGGACACAGCATTAGACAAATCGTCTCTTCTTTTGAATAGAAAGGAAACATTGGAACATGCAACGTTAATGAAGTGGCACAATCTGCTGACATAATGCTACATCAATCGAACAATGAGCGGCCAGTTCAACATTGAACACGCCAAATTCTGCGAAGTTTCAGTGGCTTATCAGCCGGATCACACAGTCAAGGGACACAGACGATGTCAAGCTCTACACAGAAATTTGTGAACGCTTTTTGTGCTCCTACTAACTTCTTAAATAATGATCGGAAGGACCAACATCATCGAGAAAACTTTTGCGCAATGATCTTTCCCTATTTTATATTAAACTTATTAAAAATTTCTTTTTCCACACCTCGCAAGTTCCAGCATGTGCCATCGTTTTGAATCAGTTTGCACTTCTAGCAAAGGGACAAGCTTGAACAATCTAATTAATAATCAGCTATCCTTCGATGAGCAAATAATTATAATTCCGAACAATGCCCGTATAAACATGGTTTCATTACAAGTTTCATTGCAAAGTTTCCGTTACCAAGAAGTGAAAACATTGGTCAATTCATATAAGGTTCACGACCGTCCTGTTCTAGAATGCGGTAGTAGACTGTGGCAGCCATATAAATCAAATACATCGATCTGGTTGAGAGTGTGCAACGGCGAATGTCTAGAGAATTTCCAAAATTAATGCATCTTGAATATCGGGAAAGACTCAAAGAACTAAATCTCCTATCCTTGAAAGCTCGCCGAATTTGCTATCAGGTAATATTCATGTACAAGATTGTTCATGCACTGGTTGACATTAATGTGATGACTTTTTTCATTTAATAACTGCTTCACGAACTCGTGGTAATCATCTCCGCAAATACTCAGAATTTTGCCAACACAATTATCGACAGAACTTCTACACTGTATCAATCGCAAAGTATTGGAACATGTTGTCTGATGATGATGTAGCGTCAATTCTATTTCCAAATTTCAGAATGTCATTCAAATTCTTTTCATGAGACTTGATATATGATAACTTCCTTTTTCTTTTCTTTCTTAAATTATGTGATCTTGCGACAAATCATGCCAGCAGTACATTCATTTCCATCTATGTCATTTCATGTCTATGCCCTCCATTTTGGGCTATGTATTTGATTTCAAATACAAATATTATTCATTCTGTGGTTTTAGATTTCTATGAGAATTCTGTAGCGGTGATATTATGTAATCGTAGCAGAGAGTATGTCTAGTTAAGAAAATAGCAAGTTAACTCAACAACATACTCTCTAGTCAACAAAGTGCTACCGAATTGTCAGGAACTAATCAGAACGCAACCTCAGAGATATTTGAGAGCCATTTCTGTCTTACTACGTCTATGGCAGCTACATTGTGCGCTTGAGGACGAATTGGCATAGTGTAAATAAACATTAAAAGTTGATAATGATGTAACAAACAAAGCATTTCAGGCTCTTAATATTGATTTTCGCAGCAGTTGCATCCATTTCTTCAATATTTGTCATAAATGATTGACTAAAATTTATTGACTGATAATCCTTACTTGATATTATTTTCAAGTGAATATCTTAGACGTGATGGCAAGTCTCCGACGAGCAATAAATTTTCAACTCCGTTAAGTTAAGGCTATTTCTCAAGCTGAACTTTTCAACTAAAACTTGAGATTTGAACCATCCAAAACAGCTGAAATGCTTTAATGTTGAGATCGAACTATTCAAACAAAGCCATTATTGACATATACGAGCAGATGAGAAGAGTTGTTTGCTAAACTCAACAATTGTGACTGAGTTCAACTCCAAGCTTTTATGAAGCTTTTGAATTTTAGCATGACGATGCATATGATTTTATCAATCATTTTTTTGTAACAAGATCAGTTAAATGAATACTTGACGCATTGCTATGCATATAAATATCCATAGAGATCCGGAACTCAATAATGATGAAGAATTAGAGCGGGCATAGACATTGAAAACAATGCTACGTCATAGACATAGGCGATTGCGACTTCCAATGACTGCAAATGGGAAAGTACCGACAACTTTTTGGGGTGCCTTGCAAACATTCATTGTGATATGGACATCGATCGTTGATCTGTTTTTCTATATCGATGTTAAGAGATAGTGAAGATAAATTAAAAGTTAGGAAAATTTACGCCAGACGATTCGGGTACAGATCCTACGTCGATGCAGACTCTTCAGTAATGATTCCCACATTACACTCTGGTTGCAGAACAGTCCCTCTGTCTCATGGCGTCTGCTCACTGCTCATGCTTGACTCAAGCAAGCAAATAAGACCACGAAAGTTCATTTAAATACTGTTGCCTACAGTATTCGCTGCATCTATAAAAGGATGAGAAGTTCTTCATATCCGATTATTGCACGTGAATTGATTAACCTCACAAGTCTTTTGATAGTTGCATTATCTGGCAATTTGTTTCATTTTTCACTTTTGCAAATTTTATGTATATATCAAATTTTTGATTTTGGTTTTAAAACGTTTAGTGACTTGTTGTAGCCGAAACTAGCAAAACGCAATATCAATTATTTGCGAATAAATTAATTGATGTCTCTTGTTACTTGCCAAACTACATCTCTCATGGACGCTGAAATTATTTTGTTTAATGAAATTTGATTTAATGCTGTAGACAACCAACTCTTTTTCCTAAGTGCACTTCCTGAAGTAAAAATTTTATAATTCCTGCTGCTATTTCTTCAGCATGATTTTGATATATTAGCTTTTAGCTCTCTTTCCAAATTGTTAAATCTAAGAAAATTGAGCTTGTTTTCTTAAAGTGCTTTTAATGTAAATAGCGCTAGAATTCTCAATGAATTCAAAAGTATGATTGTAGCTTTTTAAGGCCCGATGAGCGAGTCATTTACGTGTATATATCGTTTTAAATAATGTTGTGTATAATTTGTTTAAAACGTAGACATTAGAAATTCCATACATTTTTCTTCTACAAAATTCATAAAGATGATCGACAGTGCTGCGGCGTGATCGGATCCCTCAGATGTAAGTTTTCTTGTATTGTCGATAATCAATATCTAATGGAGAAGCAAAAATTTCCATTTTTTTATCACGAATATGTCTCTTGACCATTACCGACAGCCAAATGTCAAGTCCATTGTATCTTATACAATCAAAGCAGCTAATCATCTGCTTTAAATTTGGAAGGGATCGCAACAATCACATTGATATTCGGGTATAAAATATGTAGTCGTTTCTATAATCGCTATCTACATTGTATAATTATCTCATACAGCATCAATTGTGGAATTCCGCAAGTCACAAATGTACAGAAAATGAAAGCGTAGAAGAAAACCTGGCAAACGTATTTTACCGTGGCCATTATAATGAAGGCAACGCAACAATGAATCAATCAGACTAAGTCTAAAAGTCAAGGAATAAACTGAAGATCTGTGATTCGATCCGAAATAAAATGAACGCTATAGTCCAGCAGCCAGAACGAGTTTCTGCAGGGAGAGAGGGCGTATATAGGACTTACACAGAATAATGCACATTACGGATATGCGCGCCCCCAACTACTACCCGATTCCTAGTCCTGCCAAACATGATCAAAGAAAACGCAATGGAAATCCAATGGGAAGCAGACCGATATTTTTGATGAAAAACATTCTTCTTTGTTTACTCAGATTTAGTGAGAAGTTCATGTACATTTGTCTAGCACATTCTAATTTAGAAAGCATCTTTCTATCGGCAAATGTACCCACATTTATCCACAATCTCAACACATTGCAGATCACAAGTTGTTGCTAGCAAGATCGTGACACACACTCATGATGGCAAATGACCTAAAGATACTCCTATCTAATCCTATCTTAATCTGAAGAGTATCATTTTTAACCATGGATCTAGACTTAGTGCTTCTAACATAATCAGAGAAGCAAGGAGAATCGTCATTTCTGCCGAAAGCCTCAGTCTGCTTTCCAATTGTATAAACATTGTGTTTTCTTTTATCCAGTCTTGTAAGAAGAGGAATCGAACAGGACTCGGCAGATGAGCAAGTATTCGTAGTAGCCATTCTAATTGTCGACCTCGTTCCTTGCTGAAAGCTATTCTGGGTATCTTCTCAGGCGATATTGTCAGCTAGATTGCGGTAGATACTTCAAAGGAAGATTTTAGCCAACAATGTACCACAATCTTTATAGACGCAGACATCAGTGTGTTTTTACACACGAACGCTCAGATAAACTTTTAGGCAAATTAGAAGTGCATTCACAAAAAAAGACTAATGCAAACTTTGATTAGTGAGTTGAACACTCATTCTCTTCAACATTCAAAGCAACTTATACTAAATTCTCAAAATCAATTTAAACATGCTATGATTGAAGGAAAGAGTCCTGGGATGTCGTAGGATCATTTAAAATAGCAGCTGAAAATTGAGAAAAGTAAAATAATACATTTTACATTGAATTTCGAATTTTATTGTTCGTCGAAGCATTTTTCGTAGAGATGGCAAACATATTCGACCAAATGTTTTGTAAAAATTAAAGTAGCTTTCTTTTCGCTGAATAATACTGTGTCTAAGCCTAACTATAAGGTCAGGACAAACACAAGCCAAACGTCAGTCATTTTATTGTTTACCAACATATTTGGTCGAAGAATCCTGCCTTTTTACGAAAAATAATACACGCACGCACGCTTGTTAGCGTGTTGAAAATTGGTCAACCATCTAACTATTAACGGACATCGTCTAAAATTCACAGCCTCTAATTAGGAGAATTCTCGTCCAATTCACATGAAACTTTGTACGATCGCATGAGCTTAGAAATTGCACTCACTGACACGCGTATGACGTTTTGACTGCTTGATTTCTTCTTGTACATGACCAACATTGAAATTGTGGGGTGAAATAACTCATCAGCATGCCTACCTTTGTAGAAACAATGTCTCACATCTTTCATCGATTTTGAATTTTTCGTATTTGCCTTCTCATTACATCGGGGTTGCGACGATAACATTGTAATTAAAACAACGAGAAGATATTATTTATCTCTTCCTAGCAATCTTCCGTCTGGTCTTTGATTAATTACCTGTAATCGCAATCCGGTATTCGTGCACTGATACAGCCTGGTTGATCAGCAGATCTTTAATTGATTTAAACGCTATCTGAGTTGAAATCAAATTGACCTGACACGCAAATTCTCGTTATTAGAAATTCTTCCTCAAGTACATCAGGAGTGTTTAAATCCTCTTATTGCGACTGTTTGCTTTTGTGTTAGACAAATTCAATAGCAAATCTATGGGATGAGGAGGTCATTATTTTCCTCCATGTTAGGAAAACCTATATATCGCAACCTTGATCACTTTAGATTGAGCAATGTCGATTCGATTTGCTTAGAAATGATGAGCGCTGTGCTCTGTGCCTATAATGAGAAATATAACAGGACAATGACATCAGTGCAAGAAAGAACAGTGTAAAACATCAAGCGATGTCATGACTGAAACCATCTGAAATCCGTAGATTTCCTACGATGTGTCTATAAACTGCAAATGACTATTCAATGAGTCTTAAAATAAATTTTTGCATATTGCTCTTTCAACAGATCTAATGCCATACTACTATACGTACATCCATGTTCATCACCTCTCTTCCTTTTCTTTGAAACCGATAATATTCTAACTCTGTGAGTTCAAAATACTGTTAATTGAGTAATGTGTGATATTTGCAGTTACTGAATTTATTCACAATGTGACAATCGATGTGAATGTAGCGAATTCTGTAGCAGCTTTATACGCTGCGTTTTGTCCGTTCTACGAGAACACTCCAATGCGGCTGGGAATGGCCCTAAACTAGCTTATCAAATGCATGACAAGCTGCTTTGCTTCTGCTTAACTTATCCTGGCTTAGCTGCACGACATAACTGAGTGTCATTTGTCTTGAACATGTGTAATCGAAAAATTGTCCACAGATTTCAAAAATTAAACAAGAAATTCCTATTCAGCCGTAGAGGCTGCAGTTTTTCTTACAAGGCCTCAGCAGTGCGACTCGGAAAGACTCAAAATAGCTTATGCAGAATGGATAAACAAGCTGATGGAATGCGCAGCAGGCTGCTTTATTTACATCTATCCTTGCTTTGTCGTGCGACATTATCATGAAGACATTACAGAACACCAGCTTGCCAATCCATAGAATCGAAAATTTAGGAACAGGACATTGTTAAAATGTTTTCTTCATGCCTATGGACATTGTCCTCGGATTGCTGCTGTTTTGTTTTGGTACTAACAACATTAATATATTTTAATTTTGAAATAAAATATTATTTGAAATTAATAACTTTCGATTTTGTAGAAGAACTTCTCACTTTCATAGATTGTATTCATCCCTTTCGTTGTTTAGGCGTATCTATAGTGGATAAAGATACTGTTTACAGCAGTAGGCCTAATTCGTATCACATACGTTTGCTTAAGTCAACTTAGGTTTGCAGACGACATCGTAGTATTGGCCAACAAAATGGATGATCTGGAGAAGATGATAAGAGAACTTGCAGACGCAAGCAGCTTAAGGGGACTGAATTTAAATGCCGAAAAGACCAAAGTTTTGAGAAACGAATCTGTAAATACAAAATGTATCAAAATAATTGGTGCTGAATTGGTGGAGGTAAATCGATGCGAGCAGTCACGCATCACATATAGGTCAAGTGATAAGCATGGCGGATGGACAAATTTCAGGAAGATGTGCGCTGCCAGGGCAAGCATTCGGAAGAGGCGGTGTAATTTTTAAAAGTGACCTCCCATTGTGCCTAAAAAGAAAAGCCTTTGACCAATACAATTTCCCGACATTGATCTATGGTAGCGAGACTTAAAAAATGACAAAGAAACAACGAACAAAACTGAGTACAACACAGCGAGCTATGGAGAGAGCAATGTTAAAAATTTCGAGAGGAGAGAAAGATGAGGAACACCTGGTTAAGAGAAAAAAACCATGTGGTTCATGTGGAGGCCTTCAGTGGATCGATAACAGCTGAAGAAGAAGGAGAAGTGTTTTCCTGATTTGTTAGCGATTATGCCTGCTTGAGTAGATAAGTTAAATATTATGCATGTATGCGTGTTATATCTGTAGATTATGTCTGTAGATATATTTACAACAATCGCTTTAATCAATTAATGTGCGAAATATGAGCGTATTGATGATATGTATGATAACCACGCTTCCTAACTGAGCAAGTTATTGAAAATATTGCAAACTATTAGAAAATTATAGACCCCATCTGATTTTGCAAATAAAATTAGATTTTCAAATTAAAATTCTGTTACATACGCAGAACCTTCCAAAAATTACGCATTACGTTTGAAGAGGCTTTTGGCCGACAACGAAAATGGTTCGGTACTTATTTGTCGTCTTGTTGTTGACGGTGCATAACAAAACTAAGCAGAGATGAACTCCTAAATTCGTTTTATGAACATCGTGTCTTAAACATTTAACAGTAATTGACATGCCCACCTCTGGACATCACGAAATATCTTGTGATACAGGATGATATCAGTAGAATTCGTATGAGTGTCGTGTTCGGAGAAATTTAGAAGTAGGCATCCATTACACTCTGGAATATTAAACAAACAACATTTCCTGTTTCAGCAGTAGTGCAAATTTGAGAAATGATTTTGTAGTGTCGTTTTCGATCCGTATGGTAAACTTGTGTCTCTTCCGAATAAGATTTGCTGCGGAAAAGATTAAATTTGCATTAGAAACCAAACAAATCGCGGGATGTTTCATGAAGTCTGTACTTTCTATATGCTGCAAACTTCTGTGAATAAATGCAGCTGACTTCATGAAGTCATCTATCCAGTGATAAAGGCAGCAATCATAATTTCAACTGAAATGTTTCATACTAAGAGACTGATGAGACTGTGAAGGAACACGCACGGTAAGTATATTAGGTAGAGTGGTAACTCTGCATGTATTAAATCCCCAATGTCCATACACTTTCGAATTTATTAAATGAACTCGAGGGGATATATTTGGGCATTGTTACCAAATGTGAGACATGCAAATTTTTGCAGTTCTGAAGAAATTACCACGGAATTGAATGATCATGATTGTAATACAGAAGGAATGATGGTATTATACAGATTCTCAGTGTCATGACAGCCTTGAAGATTTAATGTTTGTCAAATTAGCAATTCGATGGGTTCCTCTTTCATGTTCAACCTCCAGAGTATCGTCTTAAGCGTGATCATATCACAGGCAAACTACCACTAGCAGAGCAAAATCACATAATCAAGGACAATGATTTCAATTAACTTTGAAAGATGTAAGTGGGTCTACATCACTATTCAGATTCCAGAAATGAAACATATATAAATTTAGTGAATCATAAAATCATGCCGGTGAAAATTGATTTAGAAACTTAAAATTTCAGCGAAGAAAGCACAATAATATCGCGACTTTTTCATGAAGACCTCCATTATAATACGGATCATGAAATTCCCTTGACAATCATCTGATTTCCGCTTAGTTAAGATGCTTATTAGCAAACATTCATACCTATTGATATCCAACTTGTTTCATACTACTTATATTGGGACGTCATCTCGGTAGTATATACGTAAATCTGCAAAATTTTGACTTTTTCAAAACTGCTCAAATAACTTTTTGGACCACGGGAACATGATATCCACAAAAAACTGAGTCTTCTCATATAAAAATTTTCACTGTCTACAGATACTTCTTTGAGTCGACACTCTACCTACATGTATACCTCCCTACTCTATGGCACGCTATAGTAAAAAAAAGATGGGTGAATGAAACACGTTTCAGCTATCAAACATCATTTGCTCCTATTCGCACTAAACACTAATTTTATCAACGATGACTTATTGAAATGACATCCTGCAGTGTTAATTGTGGACGATCAATAATGAAATAGAACAGATAATTCTTGATAAACTGGTGATGCACTGGCATGAACCGAGTGTCTTTTTGTGAACCCAAAAGATAATTCGTTCACAGCGATTATCAACTTTTGAAGATCGATGATTCATAAGGATTGAATCTCAAAATCGCCTGTAGGATCGTTTGAAAGCATGCTGAAATATCGCTTTGCAATGGATTATGGAGATCAAACAGGAATCATTCATATTCAAGCAGGTGACATTACTCAAGTGGACGGCATTTTCATCAGAAGTGTTCTCAAAATGAGGAAGGAGACACCCTGAACTAGACCCGTTGTTAGAGTCCAGACTGGTGTCATCTTGTTGTCCTCTCTAGACTAAGAAAGAACAACAACATGACTATCTGACCTCTATTACTTACTCTATTGATTAGATCTGGTATATTTCACATAAATGTAACCATTAATGAAAACAAATTTTCAGAAACGAGCTCTTCTTAGCTTGTAGACTAGATTTTGTATCATTTTCTTTTTGTCAAGTTGCGCTACCAAGCCAGTTACTATTGTTTAATATAAATTCTTCCTCTACAGATTCAATATCAAATTAGATTGAAGCATCTTCGTATCCACAGACCTCGAATTATTAGTAACGGAATGTCATGATCCCATATGGAGACTTCAAATGATCCAACGCAAAGAGTTCGAGACCTGCTGCAACGAGGAGGCCTTATTTGAATTAGATATTTTCACAATTAACTGTCTTCGATGAAAATCAAACCAACACTTTCCTTCGACCCTGTAAAAGTCGTATTTAATTTTCCGACTATTCAGCTAACTATTATGAAACAATAACAGCGATGCATAACAGCCACGCAGACAAAGTGGCTCCTATTTTGCGCACGCAGAGATAAACGTAGAGCATGTTTTACACATCATGGAACAATTGATTTTTGAATGCGGGCCTGGCAATTATGATCCAATTTTTCGAAGATGCATCATGGATTGTTTACAGTTTCGGGAAAATTACGATTTTATGACCTCAAGCACTGATGTTTATTTTCGAATTTTGATATTATACACTTAAACAAGGTATCTGTGCATGCATTTTCTGCATTTTATTTTGTACAAAATATAAGTTGTAATCTTGAAAATACAGTGGTGCATTTCAGCATTCCAGACGCTCTACTTTCACTTTAAGTTCGTCGAAAATCAGAATTCTCAAGAGAAAATGTTTAAGCAATAGCCGGTTTTCAAATTACCATCGAAGATGAAATTCCACTTATGGAAGCGTGGTGTCAAATCGTTGACGGCTGTCGGCATAATACGTATTGCAATAAAAACGTAAACGGACCTTTCATTGCCACAATGACGTATTCATGAAAAATGTAACAATTACATTATGACCTCCAGCAATGTCGCTGGATCCTATTCAACTTCTTTTGATACAGAATGTGAGTGCGAGCTGCAGTATGGATCTATTTATTGCGATGTGCAGGCTGTCACTCGCAAACTGAATGGCAGATATGCTGATAATATATGATCGGAGACTGGATTATTGAATGAGTGCATATTTAACATTTTGTCTCACTTAACCTTAACGAAACGCACTGTTGAAATTCAAATTACGGCTTTTCATTATTCGGATCGCTTGCTTGTCATGCTACTTACATCTAATTGCTAATATACACACGCTGCGGCGTGTTAAATGGTCACCGTGTTCCCTACATTTGAGAAGTGCAATATACTGTCGTTGATATGCCAAACATTCAACGCATTCCAGGCGTAAAAATGTGAAGCACTGCTGCTGAGATACAAAATGAAGCACAATGACTATGATTGCAAGCTCAAGATATTTGCTAAATTGTGGATTATACCTCTGACGACTGTGAACGACTATGAAAGTTGAAAGTGCGTATAGGTAATGCTACTTTCATCTTTTTAAATAGCCCTCTTTTTAGTGATAAGTTAAGAGACTATGCACTATACACTTATTTATTGTACAAGAAATGGCGCGACTGAATAGAAGAATTAAAGAAATGGAGTCATGTAAAGGTAAAGATAGAGAATGTTATCTGGTCGCAACACATATGCTCATCGAAGAGAAGAATGTATTCGTCAGTATACTATTGATTATGAAAAGTCGATAATTATTTGCTAATTTTCCAATTCACTTCTTTCACTAGAATTTTGCCATCATTTAAGATGACTGATGGAAGTCCAACATGTATTTTTCTCTGTCTCTTAAACTTTTCTTTATAATGTGATGATATGTTATATAACAGAATTATGATATGCAGAGTTAAGTGCGATCAATAGATCAATCGACTTTTTGAATTCTCTTTTTGATTTATCGCGGGACTTTTAATCAAATTCAATTTGTACTTAGTTATACATGCCTACATGTATAGTATTATGATAATAATTGCATAGGCCTCCACATCAGTTACGTCATTTATGAACCTAAGACCACAAGCAGACATCTGGTGAACTCACAAAATTAGACCGGTCGTCTCTTCGTCTGTTTGACAAGAAAGAAAGCATTGGAACATGCAACGCATAGAAATTGACAACAGTTTATCAGTTTATCAACAGTTTATTTCTATGATGCAACGTTAATGAAATGGCACAATCTGCTGACATAATACCATAGCAATCGAACAATGGCCAGCCAGTTCAACATTAAACACGCCGAATTGTGCGAAGTTATCAATTATCAGTTATTGACCGTTATCAGCCGGATCACACAGCAAAGAGACATAGTCGATGTCAAGTTCTACAGAGAGGTTTGTGAACAAAAGAGAGGGCTTCATGCGCCTGCTAACTTTTTTAATGATTTTCGGAAAGACCAACATCATCGAGAAAACATTTGCGCAATGGTCTAAATTCTTCGAATCTGAAGGAATCATGGAGATCGGAACATTTTGAAGGAATTCAGAGCAATCCGAAAGCGACGCACGACTATTTTTTTCTATCTCTGCAAGGTATCAAAAATGTCTTTTTGCCCACACAGTAAGTTCCTGCATGTGCCATCTGAATCAGTTTTGAATCAGTTTGTACATCTAGAAAAGTGATACGCTTAAGCAATCTAATTCTGTAGGTGAACTACATCAAGATAATGGCGCTGAAAAAGTCAGTCATCTTAACTGTGGTTAAAAATAAAATTTAGGAAGGCTAGAATTGAATTTTTGCACAGTTCACATCTTTGGCGTCTGTACATCTCAATTCTTGACACCTCTTCCATATTCAGTACTGCGGTGTAGGTTTACATAAGCATGACAGTGTGCATATGATGTCTCATTCTGGCATACTTGCATGACTATTGTTTGTAACATCGTGTTGTGTGCTAGGCAGTTTGTCTTCTTGCTTTATTATGCATTTATTATGCATTTTATTGTTTTGTGAGAGCAATCTCCATTCCATTGTTAGAGCAATAACTTTTCCGCGGCATGCATTTCAAGTTCCAATGTCATGCAAAAGTCCAGCTTGGCAGCTATCTACGGTACATGACTGACAATAGACATGTCATGTCATCAGACAATGGATGACCAAACAATTGGTAGCTGACCGTGAGCGAATCTTCACAGACGTATTTAACGCGGCATGAACAACGCCCGCTAACGCATTCTGGTCTCTCCAAGCGAAGTTGTCGGCGAGAGCCGTTGACGGTGTTGCAGCCTATCTTCTATGTGCGAACTATCATCGCACTGCTGCGGACGTGATCACCACGGCTTGTGGTCCTGGAAGAATCTGGAGACTCTGTTGGTGCTGTGACTGTCTTATAACTGTGAACGTACCATCTGTCCTTGTAAGGACTGTTTGCACCATTTATTTATTTTCACAATATAATTTATCCACATTTTTCATTTACATTTTTCAATCATATGTTTTGGGAATATTAAGAAAATAATGACCCGTAACAATCGTCATACATGAAATATTAAGTTAATCACCATATTATTCATTTCGGTTTATCGATAATTGTAAAAGTATAATCTACATTATATACCCGCATAGTTTACACAGATATTTCATTTATATATTTTATCATATTCTAGACTTTACAGGAGATTGAGAGGATCATTGCAACAATATCTTTGAGCTTGAATTCGCGCAGTCATATATTCTAAATGAATTTTCTAAAGAACGTGACAAATCGATTTTCAAGTAATGGATGATTCAATTTGAAATTATGAAAGTAGAAACTGCTTCAGTTCAGGGTTTGAAATTGACAGCAAATGACACTCGAAATAGGTTTATTTCATTTGCTTTTGATGCTTCTGAAGTCGAAATATCTGAAATTGAAAGGGAAAACACAAGATTTAGAAGAAATTGTTTCCTTTTTTCAGACACCTCACTCCAGTGCGCATTCATTCAAATGGTGGGATCAAAAAATGGCTTCTTCGCGAGCTACTTTCCATTGAGCCGACCAGGGTGCCATTAGAGTCAGCTTCCAGAATCGCTGGGTCATTTTCCAAAAAAATCGAATAGCTTTAAGACCTGATAACGCAGAGACACAACTTTGTTGTGAGTTCAAGTTCAATAGATCATTTTGCAAATGTTTCAAAAGTAATTAAGAGATATTTTGTTGCATTTTCTGTGCTCACAAATGATATTGGATGTCAGGCTCGTGTGATATTTGCAGAATCATGAGAAAATGTAAAAGCGATTAAGTACCGAGCGATAATAGTATAGATACTATTAATAATTTTTGATAGATCCAAAATGCTGCTTCTTTTACAAAAAGTCGAAAAAATACTTTAATCGTGCAAAAAGTGGTCGCACGATCTTTTTCGTTCGATTTAAGCCGTGCCTATCCGTGATATAGTTGATCATAATCAATATAGTAAATAAAATAAATATATAATTATATATACAAAATAAATATGCATAATAAATATGGTGCAATATGGCTATACATGAAGTTACATTCAATAAGCCCACACTACTACACTATTGCTAGTATTACACTGGTATTAGTCCACTTACTCATACTACATACAGTAGGGGTGAGCAAATGAATCTCTTCAGTGACCAGTGCAACTATTATGTTACAAGCCGTTGCTCAAGGGAGTGCTGTATTTTTCCCATCCTTACTATGAACCCCCTCCCGCATCAACCACGATCTGACTCATTATGAATCGAAAAGTGTCAGCAATTTAGTTGCATGTGTAAACGCACCTTCAGATTTGTTGCGGAATTCTAGAAAGAGATTCTTCTGAGTTGCGCCTACTTCTAACCAAAGTTTGGTACATTTTCAAATTTTTCAAAAATTTAAATATTTTGTTGACTATTTGTTGTGCGAAGATGAGTGAATTAGATTAAACGATTGCCACCACTGGAAACTTCGTGCGCCAAAGTAGTTGTGATGAGATTTGCATGGAATTCTGACGGATACGTTAGAAATATAGAGGACCCTGGGATCTCGATGCCCTTCAAAGCCGATATGTGACATTATTTTTCACTAATCTGATTTGCCGATAGGAAAAAGTAAAATCTGAAAAGCGCATGACTGACAATATCCCGCCGAAGAAAGAGAGAATTAATTCCTCTGAAAAGTTTAAATCTTTAAATCAGCTAACTAATAGCAGAGATGTGAGTGCACATTAAGACAGTGTCAGAGAAGCCGCATGCATCGATATCTCTGCATTGCATCTTCAGTTTGAATCTTAGCAGAAATATAGGGCGAAATGAAAGAAGAAAAGGTCAGTAATTTCAATATCAGCGCTACAGGTGTGGTCTGTATTCAACGTTATCCGCCCTGAAAAACATGGAGGGAAGCTCTCAGAGTAGCGCCGGCGTGGAAGATCTTAAAGACATGATGATCTTACAGACTGATCATGCATACACAGAATTTGTGCTTCCATTTTTTCTTGAGGACATTGGCCTTGAAACAATATGTCACAACGCTACTTTAAAATAAAATCGTGATACAATCAAAAAAAAGAGAAGGAGATACCATTTACATGTATAAGCATTTTGCATTCAATAAAAGTCGCAAAAGTTAACCAAGAGGTAGGTGGACATGCGGAAGCCGGTAGTAATGAGTTTTAAACCACTGTTTACTAAAACGGTTCTAAATTTTATTTCATATGGGTCAGGCAGAAAGTATGAACGATGCTGTACTTTTGATTAAACAGTAAGCAGCAGCTCTTCGTATTGATGATCGGCAAGGTTGCGTAATTCTTACAGTGTTCGAGAGGTTGATGCATGTGATTGATAAAAGCAAATTCTTTGCAGATGTCGATGCGAAGGAAAACTAGATGCTGTATTCTACATGAATCACCGATACAATAATTATCTATAAACCTGGTTGGGCAAACTGACTGGTACAATCATATCTGCAAATGACGATGTTATATTTTTGTTGATAAAGCAAATACGTAGAGTGATGTGAGCATTCGTTTACACGTAGGGATTTATTTTCTCAAAATTATACCAGATCGATGACTCAATAATCTGTGTTACTTCATTATTAGAATCCAATTTCAACAATATATTTTATAACTGGTTAGTTTGTCGACTTTGAAAGTGTCATTCATGACACATTTATCAAAAAAAATTTCAAATCATTATAATCCAACCTACCGTGTGCGATCATGAATAGGGGTCCAAAAAATAGCTCGCAGGGGATTAAAAAGTATCGGGATCCCGATCGGGATGAAGAAAATTCCCGGGAGCGAGACGGCATTTTGATCGAATCAGATTTGCCGTCGTGCATTGGGATCCCAATTGGGCCAATTGGTTGGAATTGAGCCACCAAAAATTAGCCCAAGCCCAATACGGTTTCATCTTTTATATTTTTACTACAAAGTCATTTATAATTAAAACAGAAGCCAAATTAAGACAAGTAACCTGGCAATTGATAAATTTATCAAATCTCAAATGTAGCCACCACGAGACATGTTTCGGCCTATTGGGTGATTGAGTGTCGGTATTGAGTGATTGCACAATGCAATCCGCCCTCCACGTGCCTGCGTTAAAGCAGTGCCTTCCTGGCTAATTCACGCTCTCAACAGATGGTCTGGTGGCCTTGTGGTTAGAGGATATGCTTGCACGTCCTCTAGGTCCAACGTCGCTGGTTCAAACCTACCCACGACTGATAAGGACTAACAGGCCGAAACAAGTCTCGTGGTGGCTACATCTGTTGAGATTTGATAAAAGAAGCCAAATTAGTCATGATAACTTCACCTGTGCAAGGGCTATGCATATGCTCTCACTTGCGAGAGCGTGGACCAGTGAGCCTAGTACGCATGTGAACAAGTACTTTGAACTAGCACTGTAGAGATTTTTGTAATTGATGATTTGATTTTAGACATATTGCGATATTGCAAGGTTTTTATGTTATACCGATAGATCCATTTCCCACTGGATTAGCACATGATTGGACATGTGAACTCGCACTGTGGACAAATAAACAATTCGCATAAGCATGCACAGGCATCTCAACAATTATCGATTTAGAATTAACGAGAGATATCTGTCATAGCCTATCTATCACACGAGAAGAGAAATTATGTACATAACTCCTATCATAAAAAGCTAAACTAACCACGCACGTTCGTAGTGGACGGAGTGCTTTTCCCGCTGTCTGGTCATTGTTGACGCAAGTTTCATGTTACACTGAATATTGGAGGACCTATCTATAATTTTTGGCATCACTGAGTTTGTCTTTATCGAATTGAGCGAATTTGGTTGTCTAGAGTACATTTGAGTAGTGGATCACTGAATAATTGGGAAATTTGTCTGCTCTGTTCCAGAATTTGTGATTTCATCTCATCGGTTCGATCTTGTAATACAAGCTGTTAAGAGGAGGAAACTACGGTGTCATTATTTTTGGAATCATTCGGTTTTGGCAGATATCTATTTACCTACGTCATCACTACGATTTTTAGTCCGGCAGCCAAAGCGAGTTTCTGCAGGGAACGAGGCCGAAAGTGAGACTTTCACAGAATGATGCACGCCCTATGCCTACTACTGCCGAGTTCTAGTGAGTTCCTCTCCTTGTCAGACAAGATCAAAGAAAAACATATGTGAATCTAATGGGACGCAGATTGCAGTTTTTGGCTAAAATGAAATTTTGTTTGTTTTCTCTGATTAAACGAAAAGTACTAATCCCAGAGTCATAATTTTTGACATGGAATGTCTTCAGGTCATTTTCTTTCATGTTCATGCACTTCTGTCTATGAAGCTAAACACATTTAGATTTGGCGAGCCTCTTAATGTCGGCAAACTCAAGCATTTTTAGCAACTTCATCCACATTCAACCACATTCTCACATCCATTGCCGATTAGATGCATGATAATAGCACATGCACATCATAGGAAATGACCTGAAGACATTCCATGCCAAAAGTATGACTCCAGACCCAGTACTTTTTGCTTAATCATAGAAAACATAGAAAAATTCATTTTAGCCAAAAACTGCAATCCGCGTCCCATTGGATTTAAATATGTTTTTCTTTGATTCTGTCTGACAAGAAGAGGAACTCACTACAACTCGGCAGACGTGCAGATTCGTAGTAGGCATAGGGTGTACAACATTCTGTGAAAGTCTCACTTTCGGCCTCGTTCCCTGCAGAAACTCGCTCTGGCTGCCGGACTATTTGTGCATCTTGACTTCTTTGTTTGTTGAGCCGCGAGTGTTGACTGCTGGGACCACAGAATTAGACAGGTCGTCTCTTCTTCCGTTTGACTAGAAGGGAAGCATTGGAACGTGCAACGTTATTGAAATGGCACAATCTGCTGACTAAATACCATAGCAATCGAACAATGAGCAGCCAGTTCAGCATTAAACACGCCAAATTGTGCAAAGTTTCTGTGACTGCTATCAGCCGAATCACACAGCAAAGAGACACAGTCGATGTCAAGTTCTACAGAGAAGTTTGTGAACGTTTTTTCATGCGCCTGCTAACTTTTTTTTAAAATGATCGGAGGGCCCAACATTATCGAGAAAACTTTTGCGCAATGATCTGAATTCTTCGAATCTGAAGGAATTGTGGCGATCGGAGCATTTTGAAGGAATTTAGAGCAATCCGCAAGCGACGCACGACTATTTTTCCTATCTCTGCAAGGTATTAAAAATTTCTTTTTGCCCACTTATTAAGTTCCTGCATGTGCCATTTGTTTGAATCAGTTTGCACTTCTAGCAAAGTGACACAGATAAACAATCTAATTCTGTGGCTGGGACTGTCAGCAGCATAGAAATTGACAGCAATTAAACCTCTAGAATGGAAGTTAAGCTTCATGCAATACACAATAGTGACACATGAATCGCAAGCATTTTCACGTAGATACACTTGTCAACATATGCATCATTGGGTTAGAATCAGTCACATGCGTAAATCTAATTTTTTCATTGGTCATTCACGCCACAACTTAGTTCCCCGGATGTGCCGCGACCTTGAGTCAATTTTAGTCAACTTCAGATAAACAGTTTATTTCTATGGTCAGCAGTCTGCCAACAGGTGTTATCAATGCTGGCTCTAGGAGAACCCCTGTCGATCTGTCATTCAAGTATCGATCGGTTTTCCACGTGACTGCGTCATCGTGACGCGTCATCGAACGTCACTAATTTTGCAATTAATGAATCTACCGAGTCACATGATCAAAAGTCAACGAAATCGAATCAAGTCACAATGAATGAATTGAAGCATTTGATGGAATCAACAAATAAGAGAATTGAACTAATTGCATCCTTCAAATCTGAAATTGATGATTTAAAATTGCTTTAGGGTATGTGACTGATCGGGTTTCTAAGCTCGAGAGCAGCTTTGTTCGTTTTCAAATAGAACAAAATACTAGTAAGCATGATGTTGCTGAGTTGCGAGCTTTATTTGATGGGCTTCGTTACAATGAGGAGGAGTTATTGAAACAAAGGGAGGTCATTATGTTGCAGGAGTTTGAGCTGAGGCATCAAAAACGCAAACATGTCGTGATTTCAGGACTTTCTGAGGAATCTGAAGGATCAGCGGTTGACCGGAGGCGTGCAGATATTGACAAGGTTGAGAAAATTTTTCGAACCTTGGATATTGAATGTGACGCTATCCCCGAAGCTTTTCGCATTGGAAGGATATCCTCAGGTGGTCGGCCTCGCGTTTCGAAAGTCAAATGTAGTAACAAGAAGGCACGATCCGACTTAGTAGCCAAATCAAAGCTACATGTACTTCGGCAGCATGAGGATAACAAAGTTGCTTACGTAAACCCAGATTTAACCAAACAGCAGTTACAACATCAGAGAACATTGAGAGAAGAATTAAGGATACGTAGAAATAATGGTGAAAATGTAGCGATTCGATCAGGTTCTGTAGTTGTTAATGCTCTCGGGGCTCGAGCAAATTTTCGAATGTATGTAATTTTATCTCGGCATATCAAATCTTATCCGATGCTCTATCTAACTAACATTTGATCTTTGTTGGACAAATTTGATGAATTTGCCTCTACAGTCATGTCTGGCGGAAACATGGTTGAACGAAGACATCTCTTCTTCATCAATAAGAATTCCAGGATTCAATGTTGCTAGATCTGATCGTACTACACGAAGAAGCGGTGGTGTTGCGATATATGTGAAATCTGATATTCCCTTCAGAGTGGTTAATTGTCCTGATATTGACATCGATTTTTCCGAATTATTGCTACTTGATGTTCCCTGCTGTGAATGTTATGTTTTGTGTTTGTACATACCCCGAGCCTCTCTCAATCAGTATTGCGTGAAATGCATGGTCAAATAACTTATCCTCTCGATCATGTCTGTTCTCTCAAACCAAACTATAACCTTGTCATCCTCGGTGACTTCAATCAATTTAGATGCGAGAATCTGTGTAGTGACTTTGTTCTAGTTGACCTTGTGAATCAACCTACTAGAGGATCGAAGGTGTTGGACCATTTCCTCATCTCAGAATCTATGTCACAGATCTATTTGGCGGATGGGGTGGTATACAATGCACCGATTGGGAACTCAGATCATTTATCGTTATATATAACACCAGATTCTGACTCACTGCAACCTCAGTCCTTTGTGAAGCATCATACTATTTTTGTTTACCGAAAATCGAACTTGGTGTTGTGTAGTGATAAGTTGAGAAACATTGATTGGGATATGTTGCTTCCCATTGATGCAGATATTGATGAACAGATCAGTATATTTAATTCTATTCTGAATGAAATTATTCTAACATGCATTCCTCAGAAGCAGCCAAAGATAAAGCCAGATAACAACCAAAGATAAAGAGTCGATTACGCCACTAACAAAACGTCTGATTCAAGATCGCTGTGACGCCTGTATAAATAAAAACTGGAAAACCTGCAAGTTATTACTGGTAAAGGTTAAAGCGGAAGTTATGAAAGCGAAACAGCAATATGTAAACAGGTTACAGAATTCTACAAAAGGAATATGGAAGTTGGTTGATACGGTTACTGGTAGAGGTCAGCGACAGACATGGGATGATTTGACTTCTTCAGTTAGTAGTGCTAAAGCTGCTGCTCAGCTTTTTGCCAATCGTTTAGTTGATGCTATTGGTGACAGCTTCACAAGTACAGATGATCTTCTTAAGATTTATAATGCATTAATTCGCTCAGTGCTTGAGTATGCTTCTCCTGTCTTCGTGGCCTTACCTATTGGGCTAAACTCGGAAAATCATAAGGGTGGAAAATCGTGCTTACAGACTTATTTGTGGTACCCGGATGCATCATGATGACAATTTGACCCACAGAAGAAGACGTTTGAGCAGGAAGCTTTTCGAAAAAGTTTCTTCAGACAGCTGTCATGCTCTACATTGAAACATTCCCTGTAAACTGAAGTACTCTTCCCATTTTCGTGTCCCCCTTTGTCGAACTGCGAAGTACAAAATGTCTTTCTTCTCCTATACAACTGTACTCATGAATGAAGAGCTTAGTGCACGTCACTTCTGATGCTTCATGTGTTAGTCAACGCATCATTTCGTCCATTACTTGCTTTACTTGTATCTTGTATGTATGTATGATTTTTATTATCTTCGAAAATATATACCATTATTATTATCATTATGTGTCAAAATTCCAAAAAATATCTGAACTCTCTGAATAGAGGTCGGGAATAACCACCTAATTGCGGGAATACATGTCTTAAATCAACCAAAATGCGATTGTAGAAGTATCATTGACAGTACTTTTCATATTGGGATTCTCTCTGAGGTTGGGTTGGGATCTTAGTGGAAATTCCCATTGGGATTAGGTTGGAAATGGGCGGGACATCCAGCCCAACAACAAGCTTGTGACGAATATACGTTTACCATCACCCGTGTGAAATTATCTTGTTTTTTCTGTTGATCTACAAATGGCAATAATAAGTCCATGCCGATATGCTACCGCGACTCTTTGCATGACAGAATGCCCGAATATATCTGAATTGTAATCTTATACCTAGATATTATGAAGTCAACAAAAGTTTTCATGCAATGTTATTTAATCTTATAGCCTATGGACTCTTGTACCTAAATGTTGGAGCTTTGAATCACGATACTATTACAAAGAATTGATATGAAATTCAAAACGTTTAAAAGTTAGAAAACGGTTGACTTACTGAAGTAGAAATTCATAAATATCATCGCATGTCTGATTGCTACACTTTTCCTTCACGAAATCTTCTACCGTTTCCTTAATAGAATGATGAAGTTTCGCTGATTTCCTCCTGTCAAGCTCATGGCCAGGTATAGTGAAACGAAACTGCGTAGAGTTAAGAATCCTCCTTGTATCCACTTTCTCTTCGTAGAAGATTTCTTCGAAGACTATGTAAGGCATATAAACACGCATATCGTCCCCTCGTATACGAAGAACGTTGTCGATGTACGAAGCAGTGTCATTGTTGACGGTTAGAGGAATGCACAAATACAAAGTTTGCACATCAGGACCTGAAGGAAATTCTTTGGGGTTGAATGGCACCAATTTTCCATTGTGTGTTATGGCTGCTGCCACGGTATTGGTCAAATGTGGTGGAAGCAATTTGGCAAGGTGATTTGCCACAGCAATGACCGCATTTGGTTGACATATGACGATGACTGTAGAAACATTCACAACTGAAGCAAATGAAGCTATTGCATTATATTCCAGAAATTTGGCTGGTAGAATAGTGATAGGCGGGCTAAAGCCAGTCTGAAAGCAGGAAAAACAACATTACAGAAGTTGCAGGTAATTCTTCGACTTTCTGTGTGCATTGATGATTGCTTTTTACAAATAAAAATAAATTGCATGAAGGCCCTGTATGTCTGCATAGACAACAACGCCGAACATGAACTTTGAATAGAGCTGAAAACCAATGTTTCATGTCTTAAAACAAAATACATTCTGTTAATGTTGTCAGCGAGTTTGTTGTTATGTATATACAGTACTAAGCACTGCTTATATTTGATGAAAGCTCTTCAATAGCCCAAAAGTAGTTGAAGCCTTCGCAACCGACTCTTTAACAAGCCATGGAAAGAGAGTAGAACTAGTTCACTTGTATACTTATATAATTCATCTGCTCTCATGTCTCTAGTCACACTCCTCAATTACTGGAACCTCAGCTAAAGTTAAATTGTACATAACTTATTGAAAAGCATTGTCTAAAACAGGGGTGCGCAACCTTTTACATTCTTTGGCCGCCATTTCGAAGGCCGAAAGCATCACGGTCGCACTTAACATGTGTGCAAGCAACTAGGTCAATAGCCAATCCTTTTTATATTACACCACTCAAATTTGCTTTCCCTGATGAATGACGCAGTGAAAATCGCATAAAGGCCTACTTCGTAAAATGAGTTGGCAAGTTCACCCATGTACGACCGACGGTCACTTTTGACCCGAAAAGATTTTATTAGATATTTGAAAAGTTGAAAGCATGTTTTTGTAAGGGAAACCACAGGAGAAAAAACTTTACCAAGCTATTGTAATAATTCGTAAAGGAATCACGAGCCATACAAAATTCATTCATTCATTCATCACAGACCCGGTGATCTAGCAGGCATCCTTATTCAGGCCATGGAGTTGAAGCCTACGTGCGCGAACAATTCGAGTAAATTACAATTACCCTTTTGTTTCTTTTAGCTGATGTACGCACATGAATGCACATGACTGTAACTTCCCTAAAATCTTTTATTCAAGAGTTATCGAACTGCTTGAACGCCTTCATCGCGCCTGCGGGCGCGCATTTTTCCAAGCAGCATGGACATGAAGGTGTTCGACAGTTAGAAGGTGACTACCCCCCCCCGGTCTAAAAGAATGCTTAAAACCACTGTAATAAAAGGACATTTTAAACCGCGATTGAAAAATCATGTTTAAAGTCATGTTCACATCAGAGTACAAAATCCATGCTTGAAATCCTGGCTTTATAAGCAGTTTTAAAGTATTGTTTAAATAAAACATTGTTATAAAATGTACATATTAGTTTCTGAGTATTTTTGCACATAAATGTGACATTAATGACTGTAAAATCGATTTAACCACCAGAAAGACACCTATGAAAGCTGAGAATATGTATAGCTAAAGCCGATCTCAATTTCATGGACAAATCTTACATCGCATGTCATTATTAAGAAATAAATATATGATTTAAAGCACGCTATGTTTTTAAAGCCTTTTTCCATGGGAGGAAAATTAGATTTCCATGTTCCTGGGATTAACATGGGTTGAGGAAAGTCGTCCATTTGACAACCCTGTGTTATTCTCTTTAGATATTCAAAGCTACTTGTTAGTTACTGATTGCTTCGGTCCATTAACACTTAATTTGAAAATGTTACTTTATTCATTCGATGTAAAAACATGATTTTGAAACTCAGTGATAAAGTGACAGATTGTTGAATGACACATTTTATCATCTTCAACTTTGCTACTTGTGCATGAAAATTGAGAGACGAAATTTAGTTGTCCTCTCAGATTTTTAACGGCATTCATGACAATAAAAGTCAACATCACTGCCTCATCGATGACCTCAATTCCACCATATATTAGTTTGATCTCTGATACTAACTCTTGCGAGGCTTGTTCTCTGATCTGTTAATTCAATTCTCCTACATCTCTTTCCCTTCGAAATGAGAGTGATCCAGATTAAGAAATTATCTCGCTAATAAAGTAATGAAAAATCATGACAAATTTAAGTCTCCAAGAAGCATTCATACTTTTTTTCTAAAGCATTTTCCGGTGTTGAATTCGCGCCACGGCAGAATGATATGTGCGATGTTTATATTGACGGAAGCTCTCGTTGACAGTTTACTTAATAATAACCATTGACTTATTCGGCGCTAAATTTTTTGTTGATGATGTTCTCCTTCATACAATATTATCGACCCCTTAGAGATTTCGTGCATTCGTGCTGTGATTAATTTCTGCCATTGTCCTTTCTCCAGTTACAACCGAAGTCCCATACCTGACATGAAATTCATACGGCTAATGAAATATGACCTCACCAGCCAAAGATTTTCCAAATATGTAATAGATCTTGCTGATGTGCTGTGCATTTGGAAAGCCTTTATGACTTCCTCGATACTATTCGGTCAATACTATGGAGAAAAATTGAAATTGACACGAAAATCTGCTAATGTGAAACATCGCCAAATGATTTTGCTCTAGAAGGGACATATTTACACCTTTGTTTTTCCTATTTCCCTGTGAATTAAAATTTGCATTGATTTGTTTTCATTGTCTATATCTAGTCAATGCAATAAAAAATTCAACGTTTTCTATGTAAATTCATTGACATAGCTTTTAGCAGTGAATGAACTGAAACCATTGAATTGAAACCGTTTAAAATTAGATAGTCAGAGAGAGAGAGAGAGAGAGAGATTAATCTATTTCAAAATCAAAATCAAAATCAAGATCATAAAGTAATAGCGGCTACATCAAATCACTGAAATTATTAACAATCAATGTTGACAGAGCAACAAAACAGTTCTGCCGGCGTCTTGTGCAACTTGTCCAAACATGAATGCGACCGTTTCTAAAATGTGACGTTACATCGTGTAGAGCATGTTCAGATTCATGACATATAACGTAAAAATCTTCAAAATATTATATAACATAAAATATGATATCTTAGCTTCATGTCTCTGTAAATCTATGGCCTGATTCATTGATTTTATCTGTTTTGAGTATAATTCATATGGTTCATTGCGATGCTTATATTCAACAATAGCAATGTTGATACGATGTCGATACTCATTTAAAATGTAGAACTCGCTTCGCTACATTTTCAATGTCGTCTGGACATCGTATTAACATTACTATGTCGTAATTCTATGGTACACGAATATTCTTGTTGTTATAAGATTTTCATCACACGAAGTTATTTTGTATAGATGGATTCTTAAGTTGTACTTCATGTATATAACATCTTAGGCATGCTTCTTTTACAACGCGCGTCTCTAATAGTCTTCCAATATTTGAGAAGCAGGACTGCGACCTCCATCATAGAGCTTGGGTCATAGAATTTGATGAATTATTCTGCTTGTTTCTTCATTAATGTTTTTCAATCAAAGCTTGAGGGAGGAAGACGAGCCCAAGCACCGAAGGTACCCCTCAGCAGAAGATAAAAGGCAAAGAAACAGAAAATGGAAGAAAGAAAGTTAAAGATGATGAAGAAGCCATGAATATAAGCCATTGTGCAACAGTAAAGTAAAAAGATGTATAATTCATAACTGCATAACTAAAAACAGAAACACTAAAAATTGAAATAAGGCAGTGAAAAATGAAAAGCCTAATCAGAGGATGCAAAATATCAAAAATTCGAGGTAAGAACCAATAAGTGAATAACTCATGGAGATGAAAGTGAAAATAACGAAAAATAGAGTGCTAAAGACCAAGATAGCATATTAGAAATGCACAAGACAAAAGAGTCCAGGCTTGCCGTAGGGCGATACTTTTTGTCCCATTCCCACAGGATTTTTCAAAATGCACGACTATTTCCCATTATTATTCCCATAAACCAAATATTTCTTTGATAAGCTTAGCTGACGGGAAGCCCTTAGGTTAGGGGGCATTCGATTCCACCGCAGGCCTACCGTGTACATGAATGATAAGTGAACATCAAGCTTTGTGTTCTCCAGTGGACCTTACTACCCCTGTAGATTATAACTAGATTACTTAAAGCAAAGGGTTCTACAGCTAGGTCTACAATCCATGATATTAGACAACCCTGCAAACGTACATTTACAAAAGCATCTCTAGTTTACTTATTAGAGAGCACAATGCACCCTTTTATTGGTACATAGTCTCAACTAATTAAGCCCGAATGAGCTTTGTCTAAAATAGTTCAAAACACTATCAGCATGTGAGACCTAAACATCAATATCATAGGCCTACTACAGAAATATTCCTGCCAACCGATGCAAGTGGATATCCTACTTGCATCAACTAATATTCGTGCGATTTAGTTAGCAGCAATTTCTTTTGTGAATTCTTCTTTTGATTTTTTGTATTTCTATCTGAGAATTGTAATCCAATTCTACAATTTATGCACGCAAGATTGCATGATTTCATCGCACTATCTTTCCCTAGCGTTTGAGTTCCGGATTTCCGCTAAGTAAAAATACAATAATTATGATGCAGCCAAAAATGTATTTAACAAAAAGAAGCAATACGGCTTTGCTACATGCCTGAATTAATGGTCGTGCTGTCCGTTTCGCAAAACACTTGCGATAATTTCGATCCCCTAAGTGCCTTCGACAGCGCGCATATCAACCTTCGCTACGCAGCTCTTACAACTCAACCAATCGCACATCGTCGTTTTGAGGACAAACCCGACCTATCTTCCGCCCGCAGTTGACTGCGACTGAACTGATGACTAACTTTGCTTTGTTGTGACGATGTTGACAACTTGCTGTTACCAGTCAGTGACGCAGACAAATCCGCTGACCTCGTTAACTGAGTAACACCCGTGCGCACGTGAATGTTCAATGGGACTTTCTTTCAGTGACATTTCAGTGAATCAGATGAATAATCTGATTGATGATTTATTGAACATTTGCTTACCCGTACTTTTTTCTTTCCCGCAATAGCTGTTGGCATTGGTTTTGTTTTTTTAATATTAATTGAACACAAAATAGCCTGCCACACATATCTCTTTAAATTGCAGCTATCTGACCGCCTAGTAAAACTTGTAACTGAAATATGACCAATTTTGAATCATTTGGGTCCTACTTAGGTTAGGGCCTATAATAAACTGGATTATTGATTCTATAAGTCGAATAATGAAATTTCTAATATTTACATTTAAAATAAAATTAATAGTAATAATATAGATAATATTACCTTGAAAGTATACTCTACTACACACTACACCTACCTATATAATATATAACGCTAAGTAAACTACAGTTATTGGGTAAGTAAACTACCGTACAGTACAGACCATCCCCATTTTTTCAAACAAAATGTTAATTTCATTATGTCACTGTGAAGTGTAAAGCATGAAACTATCTGAATCACTATTGGGATCTTCTTTTTTTGCATAAACCAATGCAGAAACAAGACTCTCCTCTGGCTGATTGTAACACAACTGGAAAATGTTCACTCTGACTGTCCTGAGCTTGTCTGAACTGCCAATATTTCTCTTGCTATAGCATTGACAACAGTGCTTAATTAATTGTTAACCCCGATTCGTGCATTGTATTGGCAGATTTAGATTTGCATGCATACAGTGCAGTTTTGGATGCAACGACTCGACGGGCTTTTTATGCAACTATGCAACTATGAAGGGGTTTTATTGAGGAAACGGAAGTCAATCAGATCTGGGTTTTAGCTTAACTGTCTAAATTACTCGATAAGGTCTGATATGAACGATTGCATGATTTGAAATGGTCAACACACTTTGTAGGGGCGCTCACTTCTCAATCTAGCATCACAATCAAAGTGGTCAGTACACCATCAAAATAAAATAAAACGATTGGCATAATCCTTCAGCGAGGATTGACAACCAGAGCTACATCCTGTTTCGATAACTTATGTAATTTGAAGATTGAGTGATCGACGATGATGGTTTTCCCCATGTTTGCATTCGTGAGATGAAATGACAGCGAATTAAAAAATGCTGATAAAGAAATAAACAAGAAAAAATCTGTTCAGTGGAAAACAACAAGATTGAAGAGAATTGTTGCTTGCTAAATCAGGATAGGATTCCTATTAGATTGAAGAATGCACTAAAAAAATTCATCATTGTCGTTTGATTGACGACACACATCAGCATTACTAAATTTCAGAAGCTCAGTCAGGTATTGAAAATGTTGTCAAAGGCGCTCTGCAGTGTTCAAGCGGTTCAAGCGTTGAATGCACTTTATCAGCTGTCTGTTCACTTAAGTCGGCCAGAAAAGCAGATAAAATGACATGGTTAGACATCAGACGCATGTGAAAAGCGTGTCTGAATTCGAATAGTGCCAACAAAAGCAAGGAATTCGAATAGTGCCAATCACTTTTGTCATAATTCAGCAATCATTTTGAGAGAATTATAATATATTTTGAGCGCTCCTGGTTTCTTCTGCGGCAGGGCATAAACAAAGATTTCTCATTTATGGTTAACTAACTGAATGCTAATTTTCCTCTGGCAGTTTTACCAACAAGATGATGTTTGAGGACTGATATTCATTGGTATGATAGGCAATCATGGCCCATTTTGCAAATTGTAATAGAAACAATGCAATCACATTACACGAAGACCACACAACTGATGGTTCACTCTTTTTCTCTTGAATGAACTTTAGTTAACTGTGTAAGCTGAAATACTTCTGCTTTCGAGTTCAGCCCTTAGAGACTTGAAGGTGTCAGGTGCATCCATGTGACACTGCACAAGCGCATTTTGGGCGATATTCGCTTATACATTATCGATAGCACGTTCTTGTATTTGCTTGCAGTTATTAATGAATTTGCCATCTCCTCAGCTGCTTTCAGACGACATAACAATGATGGTCACGAGTCCTGTAGTCCTACTTTCGATGGAGGCTGATCGATATGAATTTTCGAACTTGAGTGACGGTTGGCAGCACACCATTAATCAATATAAATAAAGTGAGTCATGAGCAGCCTTGACTGAAACAGTAAATACTCAAATACTGTGACTGCTGGAGACAGCAAATCGTCTTATAAATCAGAACGACATTTAAAAGGTGACAAATATCGATCAGCTACGCAGACATTATTGTTGTACCTGAAATTGAATTTCCTAATGTTTTGATATCAATTTACGCAAATTATCTAAAATTCTGTTAAAGTAGTCGCTGGACCCCCTCACTGGCCTCTGAGTGCTGACCAGTGCATTCGAACGAGGCCATTTTTCAGTTCACTCAGTTCCGTTCATTCAGCGATTTTGGTCGTTCACTCAGTTCTCCGTTCATTTCAATTTTGTTTTAAGTCGTTCAATTCACTGAAAAAGGTCAGTTCGCTCAGAGCTTTCCGCTCACTTGTCAAGACGGCATCTATGGTAATGTACATTGTTGGTAATGTAATGTAATTGTTGCTTTTTCGGTAGGTAAGGCATTGCGCTTTTCGAACGTTTTTAACTAAAAATCGTACACTTCACACTGTCACTCACTATTGTTTATTATTCTGTCCTTCATCATTCTGTCATTTCAAATTCATTTCAAAACAATTTCCTTTGTTCATTATTTAACTATTCATATTTGCACTTGTAGAAATGTTAAGCTGCTACTATGTCTAGACTGTCTATCTAAGGCATATTTAAATTGTATTTGATGCCATATTCAATATCAATTGCTCTCGCATCGCCAACACTACATTTGACCGCGGAAGTGATTAACTAGCTAACTATTCACACAAATTAAAGGTAATCTAACAGTTTTTATCAGTAGATGAATTGTGAATGCCGATTGTTGTCGACGTTCCACAACGTTTGAAGGCTTATAAACTTTGAAACGTGGGATTTTTATCGGATTCGAAAAATAAGAAATACATGTACAATGTGATTTAGTCTTCCGCAATTTTTAGTTTCTGTCGTGAGTGTTAGGCATGGACTTCTTGATATATCAATGGGATCGAGAAGTCTATGGTGTTAGGTAGAAACGCAATACAATTGTCAAAATTTAAACATGAATATGCACTTTTACAAATGAAAGTTATCAACTAAGAAGAAAACATGCATCATTAACTTGATAAGTGGAAAGCATTCTTTATTTTCTTTTTTGAAATACTTTAACAAGCAAATAAAAGCAAATAATTGTAGCAGATATTTTTGTCAACTTGAGCAGGCGTGAAAAATATTAATGGAACAAAGTGCTTGCATAACATGCATGAAAAATTCTTTCCATGAGAAAAAGCAACGAACTGTGAAAAGTTATACAGACATTGATGCCTATAGCAAAGAGTTTTTTATGGCAATGAGTTCTCAGAATGTCTAGTGGCGTACCTCAGGGCAGCTCCCTTGGGCCACTTTTGTTTACGCTTGTCATAGATAATTTGTCACCTGTCTGTACGAATAGTACTGTAATCAAATATGGGGACGATGTTCTTTTTATACACTGTATCAGGAGTCCCATAGAAGATAAACTTTAACTTGAGTGGCAGAACGTCTTTGAGTGGTCCAACAACTTTGGTCTGCCTATCAATACTGAAAAATCAGTAGTGATGGATATAGTCACCAAACTTGGATTGCACAACTGCCCTATTAAAATTTCTGATGGTTGTTTTCTTAAACAAGTTGACAATGTTAAATATCTTGGTGTCTACTTGTCTAATGATTTTCGTTGAAACATGCATATTAAATTTATTGTTAAGAAGGCAACCCGTAGGTTATTCATCTAACGTAATTTACGACGTTGTGGTGCAGATACCGGCATAATGCTAAAATGTTATGTGGCCTTCATAAGGTTTATTTTGACTTATGCTTTTTGTTCCTTTTGTAATGCCTCGCAATACTTACTGAAAAGACTTGAACCTATTGAACAGCGAGCTTTGCGTATCATTGGAGCTGCATCGTTGCCTGAGCCTCTTTTAGCTTTTTCTGACAGTTGTTGTCTGAAACTCTTTAGAAAAATTACTGCTGATGAACATCATTTTCGTCGAGATATTTTTGATGTCAACAGGTATTGCCGCCCGTTCTATATGTGAGCTGCGGCCTCCTTTTTCTAAGACTTCGAGATTTGGAGACTCATTCATTCGTGTTTGTCGACAGATTTTCTCAGTTTTTATCTCATTGAACCATTGCTTCTTCTTGTATCTTCTACTTATTGTCATCGTATAATGGTAGCATTCACCGCATGGAAATGAACTCAATAAAGCTATAGTCATTCACCCTATAAACTTGTTCCATTGAAAATACCGAAAAGGACAAGCTGTCATTAATTCTGAAGGCATGAATTGTATCCAAATTCCTGTCAATTATTAATAATAAAATGCTTCAAAATTAGTTATGAGTGCATTAAGTTTCTTCTATGTACATGCAAGCTTATTCAGACTTGGACGGTGTCGGTAGTTAACGTGACATTATCAAGTTCAAGAACATGCGCCTATTTATAAGGTTGGGCACTAAAGAAAGGTACTTCAATCGAAACCTATTTGCCTCTGCAATGTTGTCATGACACGGAGGATTTGAAAAATAATATTCTTTGTTCTGTATTGCTCTCATGATCGGCCAATTCCGCATCAATTTCTTCAAAACTGTAGCAATTTTCATATCTCACATTTGGTGCTCGATCACAACTCGAGTTCATTTAATAACATAAAAACTGCATGCTCAGTAGGGATTCAATTTATAGTGAGTTGCTTCTCTACCTTACATACTTGCTCTATGACCTAAACTATACCTCGTGTGAACAATATTATAGACCTAGCAATACCCCGAGAGACCAACTGTAGACCCCAACAACACCCCGTGTGAACAGTAGTGTCCCCAAGCTAGACCCCTTGTGAACAACTGTAGAATCAAAACTAAAATATTTTTCTAGAAATAGAGAATGCATTTTTAATTATTAAATGGCTCACTTTCCCTGTACTGTCGAAAGCATGCACATCAACCGCGACTTTCCATAATCGCATGATGAAGAATAGAATGATCCTCTGTCGAATCTTCCTCGACTTAGTAAGTACATGTAGATATAGGCCAAAGGCTGCAGATTCAGCTGCCTTAGCACCTATTGGTGGATTGCCTCTCTGAGGCATTTTGCTTTTGTGTTGTTGTGCTGAACAGCAACCAACATGGATGCTATGAAACGACATGGTTTTAAAGAATTGAGAACAACTCGGGTCGACAGTTGTTCAAAGGGGTACTGTGCAGTCCATAAATGTTCACAATCAATTGTAAGTCTTGTCGCCATTCGTCAACCAAACAGAAACTGCATTTTCTGATAGAAATTTACTTTTTATATGTATCGATTCCTTAGACGAATGACAGTTCTATTCTTCAGAGTTTACCTTGTGAATCAAACAAGGTTGTGCCTGTTCAAGGTGGATGGAGATTTTAGGAGCATTTATTGACACTTTTTCTAATAACAATTAAATAGCTAAATTATTACTGTCTATGAGATGAAAATTGTTATCTACTAGCAGCATCATTGAATAGCATACATGTAATCAGTCTGTATAGATAAGAAAGTCTGATTATATTGTGTTAAACAAAATTTATGATAGTTCGTATGGGACGGTTAAAAGCATCTCAAATTTCTCGTCATTTATTAAATGATTATGAAAACAATTATGCCGAGCATCGCTCGACTATGTAATAAAACCCTAAAAAAATTTCGAAATCCAACTTCGTCATATGAATGATATTATGTAAATATGCATAGCGTCTACCAATCAAGAAAATGACGACGATAACGATATTTTATTTTGTGAGTTGAGAATTTCATGTTTAAGTTATGTTGTTTTATTTAGTTACGCCGAATTGGTTGAGTCAGCTTTTCGGCTTCATCGCATTCGCAATCATCAATGTTTTCTAAATATTCCATATAAAAGTAAGCAACTGGCTATGCATCGAAATCAATGAATCGATCGACAGACTTATGAACATGACGACTCTTTTTGCCCCCTTTTTAAACAGACTTTATTGGGAACAGTATATATAGTAGTGAATTCGGATACAGCAAAAATTCAAATTTATGATAATGAAAATGTGTACAGCTTCTTTAACTTCATCAATATTTGTAATCAATTATTCCCGAGTGACGTTTTGCTCATATTTTTGCTTATATTTGTGCGCAAATGGAGTGAGGCTGTCTAAATATAGTGTTGAAGATGTGTGCACTCTTCAGCTGGTTTAGTCAGCCGTTATAGATATTTTGAGCTATTGGGGCAATTTCAAACCGCCTGGCAAGTCCTCATGGGGCGAAGCACTCCTCTACGGCGGTTAAGGAATTTTATTTCTAAATTACTCAATTCTGATGGCATGTTTTTGTCTTTATTCCATGATATTCATACACATAAATTAGGAGCAAAATTGATAAATGAACCGTTTAAATACTTTAAAAAATGCCCGACATCAAATCGACTACATTCTGATAATTGACTGCTTTTCGCAGTGCAAACATCATTAACTGCAGAGTCATCGGCATGACCCAGTGTGATAAAAGATTCGACCACAGACACGTCAGATTAAGGATGAACATCGAAAACAGAAAAAGTGCAAAAAGATGCACATACAAAAAAGTAATCAACGCTGAACGCCGAGTGCAAGGCGATCACCGAGATATTGGAACAGGGATGGCAGCAAGTCAATACAGCCGAATGCGAAGTATTGAGCAGCACCCTAAAGAAGGCAACCGAAAATGCAAAATAAAATTAAGCCAACTCCACACCAAGCACAGGACTATAAACAGAAACTATTGAACTTATCAAAAAAAGGAAGTACAAAAGTAGAGAAGGAGAAGATGTTCGTTATCTGAGCAAACAAACTCTGGAAACAAGTGATTGCCGACTACAAGGAGTTTAACGAACAACGATCTGCAGAGGCAGCCTCAATGATCACACTCATCAAGAAACCCGGAAAAACAGCCTCTTTGCACACCGAAGCAACGCATGGCATGAAGGACGACAGAGAGATGCTTCGACATAGCAAGCACGAAATAGCTGACATCATATCGGACTTCAACACAAGTCTCTTCGCTTCTAAAGGGGACATCAAAGATATTAATGGCTTCATCGATAAAGACAGACATCCCAGTGATCGTGGTAGTAGAAATTGAAATAGAAATCAAGAAAATGCAAATAGGAAAGGCTCTTGAATAGAAAAAAATAGGAAGAAGCTATTGAAATCCTCAAAGATCCTCCTTGTAAAGTCTTCAAAATGATCGCCCAAAATTTTGACAACATTCTTCGGAACGAAGTTATCCCCGGATAAAAAGCATAACCATCCTTCTTTCTAAGAAAGGTGAAAAAGAAAATATAGAAAATTATCGCTCAATTTGTTTAATGTCCCAAATGTCCAAACTCTTTTCCAGAGTTCTGCTCAAAGTTGGAGGAAGGGAACAGAAGAGAGCAAGCTGATTTCAAGGAGGGCTTCTCCACCATTGATTACATTCATGAAGTGACTCAACTTATCGAAAGAGCAAGAGAATGCAAAATCCCCCTCGCAATTCTCTTTGTCTATTTCAAAAAAGCATTTGATTCGGTAGAAGCTCATGGTCTTCTCAATGCACTTAGATTAAATGCCATCCCGGAGCAATGCTCTAGCCTCATCAAGGAACTGTACACACACAACTTGCTCATCGATGAACCAGTGACCGTCCCAGTCAGAAGAGGGGTTAAACAAGTTGACGACTTATCACCGATTATTAACTCATCAAGTCTAGAATCCACGCTTAGAGAAACCAACATGCCTCATGGCATAAATATCGATGACGAACTTTTGCAATATCTTCTCTTCGCTGACAACTCTATTTGCGCATTTCCCCAAGGTAACTAGAGGTAATGATTAACAAGCTCAAGAGAGCCACCTCAAAATTGGCCTGAATATCCACCGAACGAAAACACAACGGATGTCAACTCAACAGAATAGAATAATCTGTTTACCTCGCGAGATCGATGAACATGACAAGCGAAATGAAGAAGGAGCTGGCAAGATGGAAACAATCAAGTTGTTGGAATTCATTTAGTAAATTACGTGACATACTCACACACAGAAAGATCTCCGCAGAAGTGAAATTTCACATCTTCAATACTCACGAGATTCCTTCGATGACATGCGCCTCTGAAACATGAAGCCTCGCAGAGATCATATGGTCATCTGGTGCCACCAATTCGTCGTCGACTTCTTGCGATTTCCATGGATTGCCGCCTCCAAGCTGTTCTATTCATGCTGCAAGAGAGTAGCCTCTCCAACTCCAGTCCAGTTGCTTCCTTCACTTCATCCAGTCAAAGAGGTCTGTGTCGAGAATTGCTGGCACTAGACCTATGCCTCACGTCTCAAATGAAGAACTAAGGAAAAGTTCAATGGTAAAAACATACTAGATGTAGTCTACGTATCAAAACGACGGTGGACAGGGCACGCCATGCGGAGAAATGACAACAGATGGGCAACACGCATAACTGATTGGAAACCGTGAACTTACAAAAGACCAAGAGGACGTCCCCTAGCTAGATGGTTCAACCTTTTGCAAATCTCTACGGCAGAACCTGGACGAGGTCTTCGAGATGAAGAGAAGATGCGACCTGCACTGTTGGAAAACCAACAGCTGAGATTCGGTCATCAAGTAATCAAGTAAGTAAAATTTCCTATAGGCCTATCTTTGCGACTTCTCAAAATTTTTTTGACACCAAAGTTGGGAAAAGGTATTACTCCAGACAAACCGAGGACAAGACGATATGTGTCAGATTTTGTGTTTACCATTGAACACGTGATTACATTATATTCATGATTAGCAGTCGTTCCTACAGGCTGTCCCAGATGTCTCTACGAATTTCATTTTTACTTTACAAGAAAGCTAATAATGATACAGACATGAATCAAGTTTTATTTTGAAAAGCAGACATGGGAGATTTGTTTGATATATGCCCGGCTGCTTAAATGGTTTATTTTTCTTTTTTTCATTGCTGAATAATTTTTTCATTATTATTCAGCTGTCGAGTCATTGTCCGATATCTTCATTTTGAAAAATCTCGACAAAATTTTCAAATGACTGTTCTTCTACTGGATTCACTCTGGTTCTTACTGTGCTCTGACAAGATGGATAACTGTACGCGCTCGCTTTCGACTGTATTACTCATCTGGTTGCTCTCCAGCTGCTACCTTGCGTGCGTATAAGAAGGAAGCTGGTGAACGGCATCCTCCCTGTACTGAAGGCGGAATTCGAAATCTCGTCAAGAAATTTGAAACTTCTTCGGTAATTCAATACCTCCCCAAATCAGGGCGACATTCATCAAGCGGTGATCGTGCTTTGATCAAAGAACATAAAAAAACTTAAATCAAAGAACAATTTTGGAATCTGCTCTGTGCGTGAGGTTACTGAAGCATCCGAGATTTCCAAAAGCTCTGTGCACAGAATAATGAGAAACGATTTGCATTTGAAACCTTACCGTCCTCAATTTGTTCAAGAACTGTTTCCAGCTGATTTTCAGAAGCGCTTGTAAATTGTCGACTTAATGATCGAAACGTTCAGAAGTGACTTTAGTGACATTCTGTTTACAGATGAAGGTCATTTTCATCTTTCCGGAGAAACGTCTTCGTTGACTGGTGCTGTTTGGGATGACAGCAATCCTCAAATTCGCATACCCAAACCTTTACACAGTTCAAGGTTGACGGTTTGGGTAGATTTCAAGAGACGATATGTTATACCGCCTTATTTCTTTGATGGAAGTGTCACTTCTGCTTCGTATCTTGAAATGTTGGAGTCTCACTGCATTCCCTTCTTGAAATCAAAAAGAATTATGTCTCGGACAGTGTTCCAACAAGATGGTGCGCCACCGCATATTGGAAAAAAGGTGAAATTGTTTTTGCAAAAGAATTTCAAAGATTCATATCATAAGTCGTCACTTTGATTTCCACTGGCCAGCACGCTCTCCTGACATCACCCCCCTGGATTATTGGTTTTGGGATAATGCCAAGAATCAGGTATACAAGAAAAAGATGACAAGTTTGGTTGAATTCAAGCGAAGGATTGCTGATGTGTGTTCGACAATTGATCAAGAGATGTTGGCAAGAGTTATCGATTCTTTGCCTGATAGACTTTGACAACTGAAATTGAACAAAGGTCATCAACTTACTTGAAACTGCTCGTAAAGATTCGAAATATAGTTTTATTCATGTTGGTATTATGTTTGTTTTTTCATATAGGATATAATTTGAAAGGAAAAAACAATTATATCAAAAAATTATTATTAGAAAAACAATTATTATTAAAAAAACAATGATAACTTTGGGAGAAATAAAAATTGAAAAAATAAACCATTTAAGCAGCCGGGCATATATCAAACAAATCTCCCATGTCTGCTTTTCAAAATAAGACTTGATTCATGTCTGTATCATTATTAGTTTTCTTGCAAAATAAAAATGAAATTTTGGGATAGCCTGTGTATATAGTCATTTTGAAATTCATCCTTGTGAAGCAATGTAATTCACGGTTTGTTTTAGCCAGATCGTTTTTTGGGATCTATATACATGTAAGCTTGAGTGTTGATCGAGTTTATCAACTAAGGAAGTCTTGTGACCCAATTAATAGTCACCGGATAAGGAAGAGTAAATAATAGTTGGCAGCGAGAAATCTGTTAGCTATTATACAGATATTAGGAATATATTTAGCATTATCTTAAGTATATACAGGCCATCCTATTATAATTTTTGTGAGCAACTTAATTATGCAAACTGACTGAAATTAAGTAAGGCATTGTGCGATATGATTATCAAAAAAGTAGAATACAAACGAATATTGATTCACTTTTTTAACTCTAATTAAGGAGAAGGCAGCGCACAGAACACACAGAAAATCTTCCAGATTGAGATGCTCATTGAAACTTTCGGAGACTGTCGAGTTGCTTCGAGTCATCGCATCGACTATCATATTTTTATTGCCAGATCAAAAATTATGTGAAAATCAAAACCCGTCAGTTCAAGATCCGACTTCGAATTTTATAGTTATCTATCTTTCTTTTATTTCACCCATCCATCATAAAACTTATCGTTTGTTGGTTTGTGATAACCTTGAAAGGAAGCTACTTCCTGATCAATTCAACGATAGCACCGACTTCCTCTTCCGGTGAGGAGTGTAGCTTTTCCGTTGAATTGAGAGAGTGATTGAAAATGCCATCGGTCGCCCATTCTGGGAGTCAGGTTGTGAATACTTCGGATTTGATTTATTGGTTTCCACTACGACAGGCATGTTCGCTTGTATTGCGCATGATGAGGCTTTGGCATATCTCACCTTTTAAACGCTCTGAAACTCTTTGCCGCATCTTTAAATGGGTCGAAAAGGCCCGAATCAATTTAAAATAATGGATCTTTAGTTCTCAGGAATGCGAAGTCGAGCTCCGACTTTGAGGTTTAATAGGCACGCTACTAGCTTTGTCCTGGGCTAAAATAGCAGAACCCCGATGCCCTAGCCGTTCAGAAGTTTTAAATGGGAGATAGAGTTTTACGTGCCCATCTCAGTGATGGATTCGGTACGAGCTTGATTCCTTCCTCTCGCACGGTATAATGAACATCGTTCAGCTCACGTTCTTGGATTAGAAAATGACCAGCTTTGGTTCACGCTCTTGGATAAGAAATGAACAGCTTTCAGTTACCGCTTTTGTATTAGAAAATGAGCGGCTTTTATTCACGTTCTCGAATTGGAAAATGAACAGCCTTGATTCTCGGCTATTGACCTTGTCATATGGTCGTAAGTTAGGCAAATTTAATGGTAGAAAGCTCTTGACCTTGTTCAGTGGTTGAGATTTACTTATTCGATTTTTAAATGAAAAACAAAGCCAAAGTTTTTTGAACTTTTATTGCACGACAATATCACTTTCTTGCTTTTCATTATTTCATCTGAGTGTCAGTCATTAACTTCAATGAGCCCGCCATCGTCTTGTCTCCTTCAGTGTGTCTATATTGATTTTCTAATCACATTTGCTTGTTCTGTGGTTCAGTGATATTGCCAGCATGCATTTTGTCACTTGTAATTTCCATTCCTTGAAGTGTGGATTTTGTTCAATGTCTGTCAGTTCAGCGTTGCACCTGAAAGAGAGCTGGCCGAAACATGTCGTGCAATAAAAGTTCAAAGACTGTCTTGTCTTTCACTTATTTGAGTCAAAAACACACTTAATGCCGCTTAAACGATAACTAGATTAAGTAGACGAAGTCAAATTGAAAGTTTTTCCCCTTTTGTGGTTGCCGGCAACCATTGTACCTGCTAATATTTCACAAAAATCCAAGACAGCCTTTTCGTAGATGCACTTTCCGCAGTCTTAACTATAAAAAAGAACTATTGTACCTTCCACACTGACAAATTTGTCAAAATATTGCAACGGGAAGTGAATTATCGAGCAGAATTGGTCTCTTCTTCCTTTCTTCGTCTGATTATGAATTTTTCCTTCTCCTACAGCTTATTTCTTCTGCCACAAAAGTCTACATGACAGCACTTCTGACCTATCTCAAGGTAATTTTGTTTGATTGTCAGACAATGATTATATCACGAAGATTCAACGCGGAAGATCATTGAAGGAAAATAGTATTCTTAAAATTGATACATTGAATTATAGATGCAACTGAGTGTCAATTACAAAAGACGCATTTAGAATTTCAACACAAATCTCTACACCTGTAAGTTTAGAAAGCTTTAGAAGGGGAAGTGTGCAAATAGCCAAAATTGCAGTAGTGATCGGAGCGTCCACCAATGCAATCAATTACTCTTGTCAAGAACTCTGGGGCTTCATGTATGCCAATTTGAAACAAATGCAGCAGAGTTTTTTTTAATTTCAAGTGCACAAATACCTTTTTCGGGATGTTAAAAGAAACATCCAAGAGTAAAATTTATAGATATGCACATAAAATTATCCATAAATGCACAAACTTGAATAGACTCTACGGTACAAGTCAACAATGCAGGTTAATATATACACTGTTCAAAGCGATATACACAGCGATTTTTATAGGTTCTAGCAATAGGTCTTTTTGACACAATTGCAGATAATGGCAGAAACTTTCTCTCAGCCACTAGAATTTTCAAAAATACCTGCTTCCCTGCCTGGTGGGTCCCAATTAAAAAAACGGGTTATCTTATTCCAAGCTCGCTCCTGGCTAGATATCCAACAGCATCAAAAATTTGAAATATTGCTGGGATAGATAGCGATCTGCTTTATCTGATGTTACAAAAAGGGTAAAGAAAATGAAGAAATGAGGTCAACAGAGTTATCAGAAAATCAGTTACTTTTTGGGATCTTCAAGTTTGAAAACTTCAAAATCGCAGATTTGCTAATTTGGCATTTTTAAGGCAATGCATCAACTTTGCAGATCTAAAACCATTGATCGATGTCATTGTATTTGCATGTAAACATGGAAGCTACTGACACTGCACTATGACACTGTAATCTACCATTGATGTCAATAGAAATACTATAGCAATCTCACCGTAAAGAAATCTATGGCTATTCCGAGCGACATTAGATCTTAAGTTGTCTTGACGAGTGACTGTGTATGGCTAGCATGTCGAGAAATACTCGTAGTTTGAATTACCATGTCATCGATATGTGGGAAGCCTGCATGAAGCAGGCGACTGTTGCCATGTGCTGCTTATGTTCCTCGATCCACTATTAACTCCTGGATCAAAATACTGAAGCAGCGTGGACACTTGCGATTTTACAAAAGGTCTGAACGCCGAAGAAAGACGACTCATAGGAATGATCGGCATCTTTTACGTCTTTTTACAGTCAAATAGATTTTTTACATTAAAACAGCTTCATTTAGCTTGGCATAAAGCAGCGACGTCTCAGACACTTCGCAATCGTTTGTATTCCGCATTTCCGCTATGTTTCTAAAACGTACGTTTTCGAGCCCCCTGAAATTTTTTTCAATATTTCAAGAATGCAGTTATTTACAATTCACCTTACTTCATTGCAGGTGATTTGTGTTTAACCATTCCTTGAGAACTAGGTAACATAATTCGATTTACTTTTTCAATTTCGGCTTGAATTCTTTACTTTCAATTCATGCCGTCACCCCTCAAAAAGTTTTACATCTTGGCGACACTAGCGGCGACCTGCACGATATAGGAAAGTGCGTTTATCTTTTCAGAACTGACAATGGAAGAGCATAAACATGGCACCCTTTTCAATAGAACTAAAACTTGAGAAAAATCATAGACAGTCTCATCACATCAAAATTAACCTGATGTAAGGGATTGAACTTATTTGAATATTCGTTCTCCTTACATCGCATGGATTCTGAAAATGTCAAACATGATCATTTTTATTGAAAAGTGAGAATAGAGAATGTCTGAAGAACTGAGAATGTCAAGAAAGTCTTTTGACATTTTCAGTCAAAAGAGTCATGATTTTGTGATAACTTCACTTTTTCCCAGTTCACTGATTTTGACGACCAGTGTATCAAAAGAGAGCTCCGAAAATGCTTGTTCTCCTCTGCCTGAATGCGTCTCATACTCACGTGTTTTCGTATTGAAAATTTTCAATTTGTAAACTGAGTGATTTTCATATTTTGAGCACTGCTCAGTAAATACAATAACGGATGCAGGTCTATCATAGCTCATTTTAAAGCTGATAATGCAAGCTCTCAAATGTATGGCACGTTGATGACACGATTGCCATACATGAGAATCAATTGAATTTCAGCGAAATTAACGTGTTCCGTTTTTTATGATCAGCTCTACTGGAAAACCTGTATATCTTTAGTAGTCACAAATAGGACCCATAAGATAACTTGCCTAAATTAAGCATGTTTCTCCCCCTTGAATTCTCAGCAGATCGATGCCCATGGACGAGAGTATTAGTTTCAAGCATGCTATTTCTAGTTTGTTTGTATAAGGTGTACATTGGGGACTTATATTATTGTGGAGGTTTCCCGATTTTCTGGAATATTGTTGATGTGAAAGGCGGTTCGATGTCAAGGTATCCACTGAACCAAAAAATTGAGAAACCTACACAATAATCAAAACAATTTGGACTCCCAAACACTTATCCACTGATTGTGTGCTGAAAAGAGTGCAATGTTAGAGGGTATAAAGGACATTTCTTAAGCCGTATCAAGTTTCATGCATTGTCGGCATTAATCAAGTGAAAGCATTTTTTACCAATTATCGTGAACTTCCATCTGTGTCCCTTCCATCTCCAGCTTCTCACGATTTGTCAAGTTGATTGATTGTGTGTGTGAGAGAGATAGTCCTTTAGTGTCAATTACTTTAATCTGACTTTATTTCGAAATCACCTCTAATTCAATTAGAAGATAAATTTGCGTGTAACATTTATTGCCATTGCTTCAATATTATGCCGAATTCTTTACGTCTTTATCTCGGAATAGGGTTTGAAGTTTCAAGTGTTATCTATATAATTTCTTGTCTTATAAACTGGTTTCAATTTTTCTCTTTAACGAAAACATATTACTTAGAGTAGATACATAATCGGCGAATTGTTAATTGAACTTTTCATCATTATTGTTCCTGTCGCGGAAAATACTTTAAATGATTTCACGACATTTTCTCAAACATCATCTTATTGAGCTAATTTATACACCAATCACAAGAGTTCGTCAAGACGGTTCAGAAAAGTACAATCGAGTAATTGTGGAAAGCTAACTCGGAAAGGTGAAACCACAGAATTAGACAGGTCGTCTCTTCTTCTGTTTGAATAGAAAGCAAACATTGGAACATGTAGCGTTAATGAAATGGCACAATCTGCTGACATAATACCATAGCAATCGAACAGTGAGCAGCCAGTTCAACATTAAACACGACCAATTGTGCGAAGTTCCAGTGACTGTTATCAACCGGATCACAGAGCAAAGAGACACAGTCGATGTCAAGTTCTACAGAGAAGTTTGTCAACGTTTTTTCGTGCGCCTGCTAACTTTTTTAATAATGATCGGAGGACCCAACATTATCAAGAAAACGTTTGCTCAATGATCTGAATTCTTCGAATCTGAAGGAATCGTGGCGATCGGAGCATTTTGAAGGAATTCACAGTAATCCGAAAGCGGCGCATGATTATTTTTCCTATCTCTGTAAGGCATTGAAAATTTCTTTTTTGCCCATTTAGTAAGTTCCTGCATGTGCCATCAGTTTTGAATCAGCTTGCACTTCTAGCAAAGTGATACGATTAAACAATCTAATTCTGTGGGTCAAACACTTTGCTTTGATACTCTTCATGTTCAGTATGACAATGAATTTTCTTTGTCAGCAGCATTTCAACATTTTAGTCACATGCAAGGCAGATGCAACTATCAGATATTTACATATGAGTGGATTGAGTTCTTTCGCGTTTTACTCACATCGCTGATTCATCAAATTCATCAGATCAAATGTATCTAGTATCTAGCTAAGTTTTTTCAAATATACAGCGGAAAGCAAGTTAAGCAGCACATTAAAAGCCTATTTATTAAGTAAATAATATTTGGCAATTATGCGATTTCCATAATTTCCATAACTACTATTCTCATGTTCACTTGACAAAAAGTGCACCTTGCCCAGTCGATGAGTTTGACAATGGACAATCGATGGACAGTGGTATTTGTTTTGAATTATCCCACTTATTGAAAGGCTGTAAAACGTTGGTTTAGTAAGCTACTAGCTTTCATGCGTCTAACTTCTATGCTTTATTTTGTCATTTTCCGATCCATAGTTGGTTTGCTTAAATATTCTGCAATGAATAGTTCTGTAATCAGTGTACACAGGTTCACGATAATTCAATTTCATGTTAAGACAAGTATCCTGGCAATTGAAAAATGCATCAGATGTCAAGAGATGCAACCACCTCGAGATGTCTGAACCTGTAATGACTAGCGCCTACGTGAAGCTCATCAGCATCGGATGTGGCAACAAGTGGTTTCAGAATTTAATCCGCCCTTGTGTAAGCAGTAGATGCCTGTAGTCGTCGAAAATTTATCCGCAACACGACACGACCACGAAATCTAGACTGCCTGCGACTAGCACAGAAGCAACACGAAATCTATCTTACGAGTAATTCATTTCAAACATATCATATTTTTCAATACAAAACAATAAATAGTTCTCTGGAGGGAACTGAACCAGATAGAAGGAATTGCAAAGTAATTTGAATTAGATTAAAAGTCCAGTGATTGCTTTCAAAAATCTGTAGACCAGTGGCCGATCTAAAAGTAACAAGAAGCCGCTTATCAAGTTATGCTGAACATAGAGTGCACCATTTGCTGTTTGAGATAAACCCCGCTGTTGAAAAAGCACGTCGCTTGTAGCGGAAATGGTTTGTTGGTAACAATGGCGTGGACGAGGCGTGCACTGCTGTGTTCACATTCGGGTAGTGGGCAGCGCGCTCGGTTCACTGACCTGAGGGTCCACACATAGGACGTTTGATAATCGAGGTTTGCCTATGTGTTTGTCAATTCTGTACATATACATGTATTGGTCTTGCAATCTAGCTGTGCAAGTGCTTTGAAGAAATGCTGTTTATTCATTCTTCATCGTGAAATACATATGTACTCTAGATAGATTGTCTTTAACTATGACAGGTTAAGTCATCAAATTATCTTGATTTAAAATTTTGCAATGAATCCTTGTCAACACCAGAATGAGAATACGACTCTAAATGTCAAAACACGAGCACGAAAACGAATGACAGGGCTCAACATCTCACGAAACACGCGCGATCGTGTTCGTGTCACGAACGAATACCTCTGATAAGCAGTGCCTTTCTGACTAATTCATGCTATTAACAGACAGTCCTGTGGCCTAGTGATTAGGGAGCATGCTACAACGTCGCTGGTTCGAACCTGCGCGCCACTCATGAGGCCCAACCGGCCGAAACATGTCTCGCAGTGGGTACATCTGTTGAGATTTGATATGTAATCCACTTGTATTTTTAGAGTCTTGTCTATCATCAGAGTTAGCGTTAATTTTTCTTTCGTATTTAAGCGTTCACATGCGAATTATAGTAGTGCCATGAATTATCTGTGTCGACTAGGAATCTGTCTTTTCGCTATTACGATCGGCGCTTTTTGAATATAGACAGGGAATTTAATTCGTATGCAGAAAATGAGAATTATTGAAAAGTTGGCCTACAGACAAAGGTGTGTATAACAAAGCATTCTGCTGTATTGCGAATTTCCGATAACAACAGCTTGCTTTCATCAAAAGGTTCCTTAATGAATGTACCTCCTTCCTGAAATGAAACGACTTCTCCCGATTTCAACATCCCCAATGTTCTAATCAATCGTTCCAGAATTTGTAGATTACCAGAACATCAAACAATGCTGTGGCAGTTTGTAATGAGTAAACAATTCCACGAGCATGAAGCTTCGTGAATTAATAAATAATCAAGTTAGAATTGCTTCTATGGGCAGTCATAATATTCGGTAACCTCTTAGGATGGGTCTTTCGGATGGGTATACCCATCCACCTTCCAAGTCACTGAAACTTAATTTGATATTTTATCTGAAACCTTAGGTATTACATGCCATGAAAGAATAGATGTTCATCATCGTTATTATGCGTAGATTCTCTCGACGTCTGAAGGCGAACTATCGCGTGATATTAAGTTTTCCCTTATAAAAGTTCAAAAATTAAAATTGCTTCAATCAAGCTTTGTTGTGAGCCATCGTTCACAGAGCACCAGGAGCCACAGCGAGGCTGAAAAGAGACTTTCACATAATGATGTACACCGAATACCAACTGCGAAGCTGTGCGCCTACCGAGTTCTACCAGGTTCCTCTTCTTCAGGATCAAAGAAAATAACATGCAAATCCATTGGGAAGAGGGTTAAAGTTTTCCAGAAAAATGAGATTTTTGGGAAAAAATATGAAATGAATAGAATATGAAATGAAAATATAGAAATGAGAAAAATGGCCTTCTCAGATTGAGGGGAAAGTACTAAGTCTAGAGTCATACAATTTTTGTATCGAATGTCGTCAGGTCAGTTTCTATCTTGTTCATGTACCTGTATCTATGAAGCTAAACAGCAAACACACTCAGATTTAGTAAGCATCTTAATGACGGCAAAACACGGCATTTTGGCTAAATTTTAACCACACTAAACCTCATAATCATATGTATGATTAGTAACATGATAATAACACATCCACATGATAGGAAATACCCTGAAGATATTGCATGTTAAAATTGTATGACTCTAGACAGCATACTTTCCCTTTATCAGAGAATACATAGAAATCTCATTTTAGCCGAATTTCAATCTACGGCCTATTGGATTTCCATGAGTAATGAGTATTTCTTTGATCCTGTCTGCGTAGAGCTCGACAGACGCTCTAATCTGCAATAGTCATAGTATCTGTGAAGTTCACGTTTTCGGCCTCGATCCCTGCAGAATCTCGTTCTGGTTGCCGGACTAGTACCATAATGTCAAATATTCTGTGTCGTATTCTCGTTGCTCAAGTGAACAACTGAAGCAAAAGAGTAAGAGTATGTGAAAAATTGAGGCACAGATTAATAAACGCAGTGAGCTTATCAAAATTTTCTCAATGTGTAGGAAAGTTTTCACGCCTATCTTTGTCACAGTCAAAGCGATCCTTGTGGAAGAGCGTTGCAAATTAACTCATACATCCGATGGCTGTCAATTGATAAATAATAATAAAATTAGTAAATTATGTGAGATGTTGGTTGTGCCCGGAATATCAAGGTATATAGAGCTGTATATAAAGCTTATCTGTAGCTACAATCGCTTGTTTCAAAGGCAATTCCTGCACTTTTATTCATACTAGTCCACGCTTATATACGCTATAATGCGGTAATCAGAGCTAGCTGAATGCTGGCCGGGCCCGGACTCGGGCCGATATCTATTCTATTATGTCTGAAATTAGACATGTCTTCTTCATTTGATCATTTAAATGTCATGATTCTTTTTCATGTGGTGACTTATCAACTTGGTTCTTAAGCAATAATATGGAGTAAATACCGGCATACGCCGGAATAGTCACAAATATGCTTTCCCAACCAGAAACAACAATCGATAGACGACTACAAGTAACATTTCTCTGGAATTTTGGTCAAGAAAGTCGATTGGATATTTAGTTCAACTTTTGACTTAATGACCTTCTCAAATAGCCTTTAACCTAAATATAACTTACAACAATGGCAGTTATTGACACATCAAATTAGATCCAAATTATTTGTCCGCATTGTGCAAATACAACATTTAAAACAAATGAAAAATTCACGTTGCTGCTCAACAGTTATCAAGTTACTTACCTATGGTACTATGGTACGCAGGCTCTAAGGCATTCGGTCATGCAATCAAAAATTAGATGCTTAGAATGATTCTTAAGGCGATTACCCACAGCCAACGTAATTGATGTCTTCATTAAGGATGGCAATATGCCCAAAACGATAAAATTTCTCACCCGGACCAAGATACAAAATTGATCCTGGCCGGAAAAGCGGCCCGGTTCCAACTCTGGCGTCAATAAATTTTTTCGATTTTTTGATATCTTCTAATTAAATTTCTACGGTTTATAGAATATTCATGTGTTCAAACTGCAATTAACATATTAATTATTTGTCACAATTCGTCGAAGGAAATCGAAACACGACGAATAAAATGAAGCCTACGAATATTTGTCATGATGAATATCGTATATCTAACTATCGACAGTCACTTTTCCTTTCTAATAGACTATTATTAAATATTTCTACAACTTTTCGCACCTTATTTCTTCTGCAGCACATCAAAAGCCCTCAAATGATGTTCTATCAGAGCAAAAATAAATAAATAAATAAATGAACGTTGTTTATACTCGGAAGCACATTAGCACTACTTAGTACTCGGAACAAAGCATCTATAATGCATGCATCACATGATTCAATAGCTTGCAAAATATCTGTCTACAGGTTTGAGAGACAATTTCCGAGGAGATTCTTACAAATACTTGCAACTTCCTGTTGATATAGACAGATAAAGTAAAATATGTATATTCGATAAACACTTCTAAGGATTCTATCGATGTCCTATCGAAAGCATGTCGTCTGATGAGATTAATAGATTTTTGTCCACGTTTATTAGTCTTGATTGTGCACTTCATTTAACTTATATGCTTATACAAAATGCGCAACTATAGACTGGAAGGAAAATGGCCCAATGCAAGATGTATCCATATTACAACGAATTTCAACAAATTGTAAAAGAATATTTTTACACGACCGGGTTTGTAACATCTGTCATGACTTATGTTTATAGAATGTTTATAATATGTCTATCGATGTTATCAACAGTATATCTGTTAGTTGCAAATATTCTTTAAATGGCAGTAGATAAAAATACAAAAATTGTGCGACATTCCCTTCTAAAGTGATCTTACTTTCATTTCTATGTCACAAGATATGAGATACGTGTATGTTGTTCTTCGCATTAGCAGTGATCTCACAGATCGTGGTTTCTATGCTGTGTCAGGTAGCTACAATGCTATGTCGTGTATAGTGTGGCTATTGTCCCATCCCTATAATCCTCGTCTTGACGACGGCGTCTACCTTAACGCTTCAGTTACTGTTATCAACCGGATCACACAGCAAAGAGACACAGTCGATGTCAAGTTCTACAGAGAAGTTTGTCAACGTTTTTTCGTGCGCCTGCTAACTTTTTTAATAATGATCGGAGGACCCAACATTATCAAGAAAACTTTTGCTCAATGATCTGAATTCTTCGAATCTAAAGGAATCGTGGCGATCGGAGCATTTTGAAGGAATTCACAGTAATCCGCAAGCGGCGCATGATTATTTTTCCTATCTCTGTAAGGCATTGAAAATTTCTTTTTTGCTCACAACGTTATGCATGTACAACATTAAAACAAATGAAAATTCACTATGTGTCAAATGCTTAAACGTTCATTCTACTGCTCAACAGATATCAATTTACTTACCTATGGTTACCTCGTCTTGACGATGGCGTCTACCTTAACGCCACATTTTCCGCTGGTCTTGTTAATGTTTCTAGAAACATCTCACAATGTAGCTAAAGTCAACTACTATCGCCAAGTGTAAGTAGTGCATAATTAATTTGGAAATGATCTTATCACTTTGGGTGTTATGCTAGCCTAAGAAGTATTTTACCCACCAAAAACAGCATTACGCGTAGCTTCAACAGTGGCTTAGTATGTAGAGTGAATTTCACTTACAAACAGGGCTTGTTAAACAAATGACAAAAGAAAAGTTCAAAGCATCCGTTTTAAAAAAGTTTCATTTGAACATAGTGTTCTAAATGCTTCACTTCCTCAAACAAACACCAGAAAACAGTCGATACGTAGGCTTGCCTAGACAAATCTTGCCATGCGTTTGATGAATGTCTGGAAAGCTTATAAATGGTACTTCACACGCATCATACATGTATCTTACAAACTCGCTGGTATATGCACATTTCAAGCAATACCATTCATGCCAGGAGCACTCCACACATAGTTTTAAGTGCTAAGACATAAAGCGCATCAATTGTCATAGTTCATGTCTCTCTTCTGACAAACTACCGAGAAAATTGCTAGCGCCCGTCTCTGCATTCTCTCCTACAGCTAATATCTATTGCTCTACACAGCTGCTATGAAATCATTGATAAAATGTAGATAACGAGCGTACATGTATATACAAAAATACAATACATCGTAATCATAAAAATCAACGCCAAATGCGAAATATTGTTAGACACATATAAACAAAATGATTTGTTGATTATAATTAATCATAGAAATCCGACTTTTTGCTTTGTTAGTGAGCCTAGAATGGACAATATAACATTAACATAGATTTCTGAGGGCAATAATATAGGACATGTGAGGGCACGTGAGCGCCTGAAAATGTCCTACATTGTTGCCCGAAAAAATCTATGTTAATAATATTGTGCGTACTTGAAATGAACTGGGTAGAAATGTAGAAAAAATGTGAGCAGCAATGCCATGAACACACATGGAAATGTACGCTAACTGAGACTTCTAAAATGTCTTCCACATTGATACAGATCTCATCAATGCGCGATGAATTGTTGCCTTCATTTTTCCACATTGTACCGTAGCTAAATTACGCGCGATAGCTGTTTGTTGATGGTCTTTTCAATCGTCCATTTAGGCACCGATATAGATGATACTGCTAAATCTCGAATTGCTAAAACATGCAACAGTTGTATTTAGTCCTTTTATTTAAATGATTTTTATGTAAAGAGGAATGATGATTGTCGTGAATAGTTACAACCTACACTGATAAGCCACCGGTACCTAACTGTTGTCAACCGTGGAAGAAGCCGTCATTGTGTAGGTACGGTTATCATGACAACGCGTGTCCACGGTTCCATTGCGTATGTCCACTCTAATGTTATGTTCGTATAGATTGTCTGATCTCTGTGATGTTGACTAATACTGATACCATAGTAGGCCTGTGTGCAAAAGATCAGTTCAGTATTGTTGTGATCCTTTCTGAGCCGTTACTGTACCTACTTTGATTCATGAAAATGATTTTATTTTAGTTTAATCTGGATCTCAATAATTTTTTTATAGACGTACAGCTTACTTGTGGTGTTGTAAACTATGCGAATAGGCATGGGGCGACAAACGTCTACGCTTTGACGACCTGACTACTTAGAAAAGCAACTGCAATAGATGCTCAAGCAATTCTTCTTTTTCTTGTGGTTGAGTTGAGACAATGTACTTTTTAAACATGTTTTCAAACTATTTGTTTGGCATTTGACAAAGGTTGAAGCTGAAACTAGCCTGCATTTTCTATGATCTCAAAATTCGAAGAGTTAAAGCCACGAAAGGCAAGCAGTCCTCCTACTTATATAACTATTCCATATACTGCATGTACAAATGTTTCATTTATTAGTGAAAAACGGGAAGGTGACTTAGCAAGTTCAAACCTCTACATTAAAAATAATAATACTCTAATTTTTGTACTTAACGCTCTGAGGCGTCTGTAGATGTGAATTGATGTAGGTTCACATGTAAATGAGGGAGGTCATTTATCTTTGCGTATGTCTGTGAGCACATGATCAAAGTTTTAAGCCAACTATGCTGTGGAAACGCATGCAATTCCATCGAATGGTTACCAAATACATTAAATAACGACTTCTCAAAACTAGGCTGAAATGCCAGCAAACAAGGGTCTCAACGTGTGCAAACGCACTTTTGGTCAGAAGATATGAAATTCTACCCTTCTTCATAGAAAGGCTATAGACAAAATATAATCTCATGTTAATAGAAATGCTAGATTTTTGACTTACCTCACATAAATCTGCAACAGCAATGCATGAACGTGCTTGATACAGAAACTTGAACTTCTGTGCGCATTCACAAGAGAGCACACAGGTGCTTTATTTATTGATGAAAAAAACATGGAGGTTGGCTAAACCTGTACAGATTTTCCTAGAATGCATCCTAGAATTACATGAGTGCATGTTTTACCATGCAAAGGTACGTCAAAGTGTTTTTGATCTACTGACATGATGAGCACTCTTTGTAGTTGTAAAATAGTTTACTGATGCTAAATTGAATACAAAATTATATATGAATGAATACTAGAAAACATGCGCCCTTACAAGTACAATAGCTGCGCTGCTATTCTAAGGAACAAAACTGAAATGTCTTCAGAGTTTATTAATGACGAATTTGGAAAGAAAATTATCGAAGTATTATGAGTAAGAATTGTTGGAAAGAGTAGGATGCATGTTGTAGCTGTTATATCTTTCTTCAGAGTTTTGAGAATTCTCTACTTAAATTTGATGAATATTTCTTAACGAACGACAACAATAACTCTGACCTTTTAGGAAAAAACTTTTTTCCATATGTAGCTTAACAAAGCAAATTTAACTAGTCAACCTTGTCGAAAATATCATTCAGTTTATTTACCAAAAATATCAGCATGTACAAATTCTTGCGACTAGATTTGTTCATTCCCCGTTTCTTATGGTTTCAATCCTTTGTTCTTGACATGTGTTGCAGATTTCTCCTCGCTAACACCATTTCATGTTTCAAACAAGACTTCAAGTCAATCTCCCCACTTCACCCTGTTGTACAAGTTCTATATGAAATTCCAACTGAGGATGTCTTCGGTGAAGCGTGTAAATGAATCCATGCATAAAAAATGTTGCCATAGTTACGGCATGTGACATTCTGAAATAAATTTCCTTCTAGTTATATAGTTTGTTGTATGCTAAAGGTTTTAGGCTGAAGAGTTCTGATCATCAGGCAAAATGTGCTCGGATAGCTGGTATTCCGGTATGAAACAACAAATTTGATTTCATATTAATTATGAGATAAAGTTCAACACATCAAAACAAGATTGGGAATCATCTTTCCAGGTACATCAGATTCTGAATATACAACATCAACACTATGTTTCATTCGATATCAAATCACATCTCATGTAATTTCAATGCAATTTTACTTCTAGATTTGAATCTATTCAACTAGTTTAATACATAACATTTAAAATGTAGATATGGTGCGTTGAGGCAGATGCATATCAGGAAGAGATGAATGAAAGATCAATCTGACAAAATCTTGCAATGTTCCATAACAAGAGGGTGGTGCCGATCCGGCTGTCGATTCCTTGCCGGTATTGCCGGTGGATGCCGGAGGCATTATACTGGCTAAAAAGCATCACCGGCAACATGCCGGCATAAAAACGACACTTGCTAGTAAATACTTCAAAGTACAGTCTAGATAGATGTAAAGAGTGAAATTCATCTTTTTGTAATCATATCTGATTATGCATGTGAATGACTTAAAACTCAGAATTTGTGTCTGCACCACAACATTTCATAAGCCTAGGCTAAATTTGTGTTACATGTCGCAGATTGGCTGCTTCATCAGACGACAATAAATTGGCAGACATACTAACATATTATATACATCATATATTATAATATTATTGTTAAATATTCTGATAGAACTTTTGATTTAATAATCCTCACAATCTGAGGTGAATTAGTGGAAAATGAGATAACATCATTCAACTTTAAAATTGAATATTTTGAAATTTGCCTATCTCCTGCATTTTTAAAGGAAAGCGTAAATACCTTTTGGACATTCTTGACTTTTCAACAATAGAATGACAAACATGCGATTTGAAAAATGGGGAATTGCCTAGGCACACTTTCATCGTTTTTTTGTCAGGAAATGATGGTATTCATTAATCAGGAGATGCTTCGGATCCAGATATTTTCAAAGTGACATTTGAAAAACACAAGAATTGCGTCGATAAAAAGGGTTTGAACTGGAAGCTTCCTCTGACATAGTCAATGCGTATATTTCTAGTATTAATTAAGACTACCTATTCTTGAATTGTACCTCCTGTTTAATTTAAATTTAATGTAAGTAAATTAAGTTTTCTCATTTGAATAAAGATGGCTAAGAATCCTGCTAATTAGCTGGAATCTTCACTAACTGAGGCGAGGTAGCAAAGCGATCAATTGAATTTTGTTACATCTGTATTGTACCTGTTCTCCTGAATAAGTAGAAGGAAACCCCGAAGCTACCACTTTGATTCCACTCCAGAAATCCTTCAGCGTCAAGATATTCAGCCTCTATGGTCATGGAAGAATTTATAATTTATTCTGCATCAATTAATTCGAATCATTCGTAAGGATACAGGCAACCTAACAGACTTCGCATCATAGCACTACGATATGTCATGACGCAAAAGTGCCCATGTTCAATCATGGCGGTTAGTCATGCATTCCCAACTACATCTATATCAGGACGATATGGTTGCATTCATGGATGGCAATTAACATTGACAAAGAGTTATCCCCACAATCTGGCACCACTTATTATATTGACAAGACGCGTGATGATTTGTTAAGAGAAATGGTGTACGCATCACGCTTCGGCATTCTAAATAGAGGTATGAATTTAGCTTCAGTTGTAGAGATTCGTTCACTTAATAAGATTTTAGTACATTTTGTGTTGTCTTCTCATTTATATCTGTTTTACCATTTTTGATGTGCGTTAATTTCCGAGCATTACTTACACTGTAAATCATAAAGTCCTATTTAAGTACCAATCTGAATACCAATCACAATCAATTTAAGTCATGTTCGAAGTGTTCCTGCCTTATAAATGATTCCCCTATCGCTAACAACGTTGTTTACAAAGGCATGTGCACTGTTGTAGAGCTTCCTATATAGGAAGCACTTGCCGCTTGCTCCACGTCCGTGTCGCATAGCATTTTCCGGCTAGTAGCGCTACGAGCATCTTCAAACATGCATGCACACATAGCGAGATCCCAAAATATATCTTCAATTTTTCAGTCGTCAGCAGACATAGCAAACAAATTCGCTGTCGCATAGCTGAAACTATGACAATAAATAAATCTAATCGGGAAGAGTTCATGGATCACACTATGTTCTTGGAATAATTTGCATGTCTCTTAATTTCCCTACTGCACCTCTAAATTTGCATTTTTGACTTTTATTTCTTTACACTTAATCACTTTCATCTATCGTATGCCTTGCACTACTGCTGCTCCGGATGATGGACGGTTCACTCTGTGACGTGAAAGTCAGTGCTGGAGTTGTGATTATCAATTCTTCAGATATCGATGTCATGTTGTACTACATGTCGGATTCACATTTAACGCTAACTCGCCTGAGGAAGCAGCAGGTCTGTGATACGTCGCGAATATATAATAACTTGGGCAGATTGATTTTTTTTAATCTGACTTCGTTGATAACTTATTCAAGTAGTACTAGGTTTTGGGACTCATTCCTTGGTCTTAGTTACCACTCAAGTTCGATGCTCTCTAGTGCTCATTTGGGACATTTTGAATAACAGTGAAGAGGAGATACTGTACATGTATAAAAATGAATATCATGCCAGCCTATTGGATTTTGGCCTTTAGCGCATAATATTCTGATTCCTGTGTGAAATTGTGTTTCCGATGTGCTAATGTCTGTGCTTCCAAGTAGAATACATTTTCTTACTTTCCAAAAATTGATGTTGAATAATAGTTTAAACCTTTCTTGTCACTCTATATAAATCGAGGTGAAGATTTTGTTATATCATATTTTTGGCATAGTAGCATTCCTAGAATTATTGAAGCTAAATCAATCAATACAAATGGAGCAGAAATTGCCTTAGGGTTTTCGTTTTGGGAAATCTTATCATGACAATGACACGGATATGCAATAAATTATCCTGGATATGATAGATTGTGTTATGTCCACAGAAACTGACAGACGAATCAGTCAAATGAACTTTTGGATTAGTCATAAAAACGGATGCTTCAACTAAAGTTAATGTTGGAATATAGTCCAAACTCATTCTTAATTAATCAAATCATTGTTGTATACTTTTAGTGTCCGATTTCATTATCCCACAAGTCAAACATATTAGGTTTAACATGCGCATTAAGAAACAGTGCAATCGGTTGTGTTTGAAAAATAGAATAATATAAGCAAACATCCGCGCAAATTACGAGCATGTAGTGAAGTAGAAAAGATATGTGTTGAAAAACGTGTTTTCAATGCCTACATTAGTTGCAACATAGCATGAACTGTTCTGCTATTTATGTTTTTTAACAGATACTGCTGTAGATCAGCACATTTTTGGCGGCATGACATTAGAGCATCTGCCAGTCTAAAATGCATGTAGCTCATGACAGCTTCTTTCCGCGACTTGGTGAGTGTGTGACATTCATCATTTATTTAATGAAAAACAATCAGCTAAATTCTCGACAAGGCACGTCATGGAAGTAATAACTAAGGTAAAACCTTTTCTGCCTCTATTAGTGTGTTAGTCCAGAAGAGGCCAGAATGAGCTTCTGCAGGGAGCGAGGCAGAAAATGAGACTCTCACATAATGATGTACACCCTATGCCTTCTGGTAATCTGGGTGTCTGCCAAGTCCTACCTGGTTCCTCATCTTGTCAGACAGGATCAAGGAAGAACACATTAATTCACTGAAACGCAGAATGCAGTTTTTGGCAAAAATGAAATTTTCTATGTTTTCTCTGATTTAGCAAAAGTACTAAACCCAGAATCATAGATTTTGACGGAATGTCTTGAGGTCGTTTAATTTCTATCGTGTTCATTCCCCCTGTCTATGAGACTAAACACATTCAGATTTCGCAAGACTCCTACTGTCCGCAAGCACAAGCATTTTGAGCAATTTTGTCGACATTTAACCACATTCTCGCACATACATTTTTGATCAGAAACATTATAATATCGCATAAGCATATCAGGAAATGACCTGAACACATTCCATAGGTCAGAGCAGGAGTTGCAGTGGGCAGCAATGTCATGAGCATAACTCAAATCTGAAAGTAAGTTCCCGCCAATTGGGTAGCCAAATTATCATTCACTTTCGGTTCGTTGGATTAGGGCTGCTATTACAATTCAAAACAGGATGACTGACAGAACATATCATTTTTTACACCTTTGAGGATATCTGTACATCGCGATGTGCTGATAGTTTTGATAGTTTCTCTTCCTGGTTGATAGGCAGCTTGTGCTTTTGGTAATGGTGCATATAGATATCTATTTACTCGATCGGCATTGATTTTCATGCAAAACCGGCCTCTATCCATGACTTTGAAGACTTATAAGACGATAAACGCTGCAGCCTAGTGTGATATTCCTTTTGTAAATGACAACCATGAGAGCATCTTTAAATGTTTGGGACACTCTGCCTGTAAATGTGCATTACATATACAATCAAATCCGTCTGAACATCAAGAAGTCACTCATATAGAACCCGGGAACATGTTGCTTCAATGTCAATCAGCTTGAATTAATAAATTTGATATCAAAGGTCATCATTTCAAAATTTCAAAATTTCAAAATAGCAAATAAATGAGTCATGAAAGCACTTTATGTTTTTTACACTAATCGTGCGCAATACCCCTCACTTCTGCAATTGCGTCAAGCATCCTTTACGACCCAAGCGCAGCACATGCGCTATGCGCCCACCGCTGCTATTATGACAAAACCGACTGAAGGATCTTTCATTCGCTTTTCCCCGCAACTGTCTCTTCAATCTTGTATTTCCGGTGATTTTCCTTGCTCTCATCGATCTGTGTGCTCTTTGCCTACATGTACATATACATGAGTCAGTAAACAAAGCTGCTGTTTTGGTAATTTCCCAGACGTCTGTACAAGAGGGAACGTGGCCAGAATAACCACTTTAGCGCGGTGGGAACCGAGGGCTTTGAGAGGAGTCTGAAGGCTACCAAAAATCTCCAGACATAGAAGGTTCGGAGATGGGCATCGCGTAAGCCAGTGCTCAACGGACAGGAGTTCATGTCGACACATAGGGCAGATCGGGCTCTTTGACGGGTTCATGAGAGATTCATCCGTGGCATGCTTTTCATGGTAACCAGCTCTTAAGGCCGCTTTATACTCGTAGCGCATCGCAGAAGCAGTATGATAACCGATGCAGATCAGATTTGTTTACGCTATGTCATGAGGGAATGGAAGCTAAATGCAGTTGCGCAAGCACTGCGGCGTCCCTTCGATTGTCCACTTGACTTTTGTCTCTAAATTCTTTGAGATGGCGTCTTATGAATTCGTATATGGTTTTTGAGCGATTGTGAGAAATCAGATACTATCTAAAGGATCGGTCACAGCGGACGTGCCGCGGTTTCCTCCTCACGCGTCCAGAATTTTCGTGCAGAAACTTAATAAAGCTATGAGCTGTTCACACCGGATGTCGGAGACGGATCCCGCGCGTCTCTGTGTGAATAGCCCATGGTTTATTAAGGTTCTGGACGCGTGGGGACGCGCCGCGTCCGGTGTGAATAGACCTTAAAGATGCGGCTGATGGCAGTCTTCATGCTGACGAACGACACACCGCGAGGGGTTCCGCACGGCAGCCGGGAGGCCTCATCAGCGCATTCGTCTGCGATTTGATAACCTGGATGACCGCAATGCTCGGGACTCCAAACCCCCTGGTTTGTATGGGCGTTCCTTTTCTGCAGCTAGTCTCTACTGCACCACTTGTCTTCAGAGCCATGTTGTAATGCAATCAGGGTTGACAGGCTGTCCGAACACACTACCACCGACTTGCATTGGGCGTGCTCGACAGTTCAGCGTGTATTCCAGGCTCACACGTTCTTCTTTGGGGGATGATGCTAAAGGGCTGCCAATCATGCGGATATTCTCGTAAATGCTCAAGTCCTCAGGGTCTCCAGTAGTAGTGATAACGACAGCGAAGCCACCATCTGTCTTGAATTTATTCATCACCATGGTGTTTCCTAACTATTCGAATTTAAAGATATTGTGTAAAGGTAAATAAAGGAGTTAATATGTATAAAGAGGATGCCTTTTACAGATGTCCATGCTACGATTTCGAACATAATCTTCAATAAATTAGTCTATGTCCCGGCTATAAAGTTGAGGGTATTTTCAATGACCATAGAATTACTGAATAGGATTATTCTTCTCTTCGAAAAGAGTCTAAGCTTAGAAAGCTTCATAAACACTTGAATTAACATTCTTCATATCTACATCAGCCCACATTTGTTGGCAGTGGATTTTGTATAGTCCATCATTCTTAGCTAAACAAAAAATCATCAAACTCTAATCGCATTAAATTAGAACATCGTTGAATTTGTTTACTGTCAAGAGGATAATCATCCCAAGTTGTTCACAATTGTTGGAGAAATAAAGGAACGCCTTCCATTGTGCAAGAAAAGTATAAAAAGTTGTCTAGAAAGAATTGAAATTTTCAGGAGCAAGGAATATTGCAAGCTCTGATTGAAATTAGAATTTCATCCTTTGGATTTTCCCTGAAGACACTCAAAGTAATGGAGAAATCAGTATCCCTGTGATGTCTCTCACGGAATGATGGATGAATTGCTTCTCCGTAACTCTTTCATTTATCAAATAAGATATCTACAAATTTAGATATCAATAAATTGCAAGACAGACTCAGATTTTCTTGATTCTAATGGCAGGCAGTGAAGTCAAGAGAATGTTGGCAGGACACAACCTTTATGGCACGTTCGTTTATTACACGCATCATCTTCCATGACAGCAGCCTGATATTTCACTCAGATTTTGACCGGAAAACCATGCCGAAGTGACAAATCTGAGACAGCTTCCGTTTGAGTTGGATTTCTATGGCATTTACGAATCAGACAATCAAGGACATTTCAAGTTATCAAAGTTTGTACTTTCACTTTCCGACCATTGAAATCAGTCCATGATTTGTAGAATCTCCTAATTTCCGACCGATTACCTGTCTTTCATACGGTGATGGTAAATTGCAATGGCGTTGCTATGCAGTAGTGAAAAAAAGACTTTCATATGCGAAGACATTGAACAAATACTTTTGTACTTGTTGTTGAAACACATTCACATAATGCATTTCTGAGGAAACAATGTATCAATATTATGGAAAGTTCGCTTCGGAGATGAAGAATTGCGATTACAATGAGGGAATTTTCAGGTTTTGTAAGTTGAAGATTATTCAACTTTTGTTGAAATTGAAACATTTGTCGTATTCGGTGAGCCTCAACATCATTAATTGTAGATTTGGATTTAAAACTTTCAAGACAAGGTGGGCCATTATCTACGGTAACATGAAATTGTTTCAAATTTGCAACGAATTTATTTCATGCTTATATAACCAGAGGCACAAATTTTGGATTCTGCTGTTGGATTTTGAAAAAGACATCTTCCAAGAGGTCAAAATGGAAAGTTTGCCGATTTTAATGCATGCTGTAGTAAAGAACATCGATCGGTAGATGAGGAAAGAATCTGAAGTCAGGAAGTCAGTGGTAGGTTGAGCAAATCAAGCAATTTGAAGGACCCACTTACCAGATTGGATTGCAACTGTTTGTCGCAGACTACTTTTCTTACGAATGCGCGAGATAACATACAGAGATATGTGCAGAGTGGTCATTGATGATACAATAAAATAGCATTCCACAAAAAAAAGAAATCGCAATGAGCATGATGAGCTAAACTGCACCATGATAGGCATTTATGACAAAATAGTTGTTATCCAGTAGTCCGGTAGCCAGCAAGAGTTTCTGCAGGAAACGAGGCTAAAGTGAGGCTTTCACAGAATGATGCACACTCTGGCTTTTGCAAATCTGCGATCTACGCGTCTGTCGTCGAGTTCTATCAGGTTTCTTCTCTTGTCAAACGATCAAAGAAAAACGCATGCAAATCCAACGGGAAGCAGCAAGTTTTCTATTTCCTTGCTTACCAAGTGGAAAGTACTAAGTGCAGAGCCATAATTTTCATGGCATGTCTTCAGGACATAGGTCATTTCCTTCTATGTTTCTGATCGATCATGTATGTGAGAATTTGGTTAAATCTGGATAAAGATGGCCATAATGCCGTGCTTGGCGACATTAGGAGGCCTGCAGAATCTGAATGTGTCTAGTATCATAGACAAAGGTACATGAACATGATAGGAAACTCTAGACTGAGTAGTTTTCTCTTAAGCAGAGAGCACATAGAACAATTTCATTTTTAACGAAAACTTCAACCTTTTTCTCACTGCATTAACATATGGTTCTCTTTGAACCATCATACAGGAAGACGAACCGGGTAGAACTCGGCAGACACGCATATCCGCAATAGCCGTTGGGTGTGCATCACTCTGTGAAAGTCTCAATTTTGGCATCGTACCCTACAGAAACTCGTTCTGGCCGCCGGACTGCAGAGCGAGAGGCGGGTACTTTAAGTTGTCTGTTTTGGCCGATAGACCTCCGATTACTTTCTCAGACATATGTTTTCTAAACAACAACTCATTGACATCAGCACTTTTGCAGACGGTATAACCTCCCCTGAACGTCTAGGACTCTATTTTAGCTTATAGGCCTGCAAACAAAAGAAATCAGAAGATCGAATGTGAAGCATCGTTTAAGTCTGACTTCTGTCAATGAAACACATTTAAGATCCACACATGTATCAATTTCAAACTCAAACTGTACAAGTCATTGCATCATAGTGATATGCATATGAAACTGTTTTAATATTCCGTTCACTTCGTTTGTCTCAAAATCCATCTTCAATAATGATTATTATTTTCTACCAAAAATCGAGCAGAGACGATTAATGTACATGTAGACAACTTCGTAAGTTCTTTCACTTTGGATATGACGAGTTTCACTGATAACATGGTTCCCAGACATTCTATGCATCTGGAATTAAGTGTAATTGTATGACTCGCTTTTGTGCTTGAGAAATATTTTCCACATCTCTCTCAATTTACACTGACCCCCAGATCTAAACTTCGGGTAAATTGCCTACATCCCGAAATTGGTAAAGTTTTCCTGCTTTGTAAATGCCACTGAACAAAATTTGTACAAAAGTGGGAATTGGTAACTTGCTAAGGCCATGCGAAAGTGACTCAATCTAACACATATTTCGCTTGAATATCTCAACCTGATCTTAGGTTGTCATAATTTCTGAGATCCTGAAGCTTCTAATTAAGAGAATCATTTAATGAAAACGTGTTATCGATGTTTATTGTAGTAATATACTTCACACAGAAAACCTGCCATGAACATGTCCTATGAATAATATTTTAGCACTGGAATAGCACTGGAATAGCACTAATAGCTTAGGACTGGGATAGCATTATCTTTTAGCACACTATCAGTCCGAATGCACATGCACGTTGGGTTTTAGTAATTTCACTTCTTGAATGAATCAAGAGGCAGGACACCAATATTTTCTAAAGAACTACTCAAGCGTTATTCTGTTTCGGAGTGCTTCAATTAAAAAAAATTGACGAATTTTTTATTTCATGCACATTGCTTCTTCGATCACAAATCAAATTTGTATTTTTGCAACATTTGCATATTCGCATTGATACCTTAAATGTTTCAAGAATCTCAGACTAAATTGAGTGAAGTCGATTACATGATCAATTTCATCTCACTTAAGAATGAATTTAAAGGTGTAAATTCCATATTGCTGTTCCTAAAAAGGAAGACCTTTGAGCATAAATTCTTTTTAATACAATATAATAACTGAAATAATAATAAAAGATATCATATTAATATAATATAATCATTTGATTAATTATTGTACAATAATAAAAATGAATATAATAAATCATTTGTAATAATATATTTTTTGTGAGACATAACATAGACTAATTCTCACAGTATTTCATAGCTAGAATATGAAATTTACTCTCCGTGCACAAGGAATAATTGCGGTTTTACAGAAGGCATGGGTTTGTATGTTTTGAATTTTGAATGTAGTTGATGTTAATGCATGAGCTTGTCTCATGCCATAATTCTGAAAAATATTTTGAGTGAACCTCGAATTATCACATTGAGAATTCAGGTATAATCTACAACTACATTCAAATGTTAGCTAACCTCAAGTAAAACTGGCGCCGGTAACGCTTAATTGAAAATCCTAGCTGAAAATTAAAAACTGCACCGGGCCTGAACCTCCCATGCGGGTGATTTAGTAACTTGCAATCATGTGTAGAACTGCATATTCAATCTTATCATGAATTGTCTGTGTTGATATTGCTAAATAGTCCAAATCAATTTAATCCACAATTTGCCATCGATATTTAATTAAGTAAAACAATTAACACCCAGTGAGGATTGTTTGACTATTTACTCAATTTCATCTGCTTTAATCGAGTTGAACTCCTTTTAGAGCAATAATTTCCCCATCGCATTTGATAAAATATGCGATGACAACAACTTAAACGGATAGGGAAGAAATGAATGCTCCTTTCGATCAAAAGTATGTAGGTAATCAGTGTCTTATGTAAATCAGGAAATTAATTGATTGCAGCAGTGCAGATGTATCCCATCTTTGTTGTCTACATGTATATAGGCAGATGTATGAAAATAACAGTGAACTGAAATAAGAACACAACAGTTGTCATTTTCTTTGTGATCAGCTTCCTGAAATAATTTGTGATGTGGGAAAGAATTGCTTTTTATCCTTCCAATCAGCATAGACAAGAAAATATCCACAAAATTCTAAGCGCGAAGTTCAATGTCAGCGGCTGCTAAGAAAGTTAGTGCTTAGATTGTTCAAGTCTGAAGACATTTTCGAGTCTATGCCCATGCAATGTTTCATGATTATGAGTAGCACGACAAATGCAGGGCAAAAATGTTCAGTGCAGCCTGTTTTGGAGTCCATCAGCTTGTTCAGCCATTCTAGATGTCATGCGTTAGTTTCATCTGTACACATGTAGCTTTTAGGAATAAGTCATTTTAGGACGACGCGGCTGACTTTATATTGTTCATATCTGACGATAGACGTAGTTCCGCAAGTCAGAAAAAATTGCACCGCATCTGTAGCCACAAAACCGCATTCTGCCCTCATTAGCACCCAATACCCACTCTATTAATTGCCCAGTCTCTGCCCTTCCGCTCAGCTCCTCGTTACCCATTGACGAATCAATTTTAAGCGAGAAATAGAGTAGTTAAGACTATAAAGATTAAATATCCATCTATTGAATTTATGCATTTTTGTGCTGAATAAGGTTACAACACGGAAATATTACAAAAATTGGTTAATTTCTTTGTGAATTTTAAATTGACTGCGAGCTGTGTGGGGTATATATTAATAATATGCTGAAATGTCTTTCTAATATACTATTTTGTGTGTGCAGCTTCATCGTCGGCTACATATCATCACTTGCTACTTGACAAGATCTTATAACTCCTTGGAATCCTTCTTCTTTTACCGATTTGCTTTCGATTTTTCTCAATCATTGCAATTACATATAGAAGAATCGAGGACATTAAAGATGCGAAATTCATGCAGATATGTCAGCGTGATATCAATTATCAACAGATATCTCTTAGATTTCATCGTTAGTTTAACATAAACTATTTTGTTTGCATAGTCTCCAATACAATTTGAAATGACCATTTAATTTATCAAAACATCTTTATTCTATAAGCATTGTGGTTATGAGCTCAACGGCATCGTAGCGCACCGTCTGAAGTATTGCATTCTGCTGAATTGGAAGATGCAAATACACTAATAAGAGTCATCGATGTCTTTTAATAACCACCATTTTCATCCGAGTTGAGTGACGAGTTGAATGGAATAATATTTTTAAATAAGAAATGGAAAGTTTCGCTATCGCAAACTAATATTCGTTCAAAACGTGAAGATCGAGTGCTGCCACAAAGTAGCAGCATCTGAACAAATTTTTAGTATTTACAGAGCAGCAATTTATTCTTATCTGCTATCAAAAGTCGTGATATTTAGATCCAGATCATGTGTCAAATTTTGTTCGTTTTAAACCCTCTGAAAATTGAAGAGCTTTGAAGAGCGATCATAGACTGATTTCAGATATAATTTTTCTATCATTCACCGAAAAGAAACTCAACCCTTACTAATGTTTTAAATGTCTTCCCTGTCAGCGTCTCCGTGACCTGAAATTGAAATATATCCATCACGCAATGATCATTGGAACTCAATGAACACTTGATACTTTCTCAAATCATTCCATAAACAAAACGCTTTCGTCGAATCGTCTACCGATACATTTGTCTACTGAACCGGTAGACGGTTCGATCAACGAAATTATTTATTGATGAAATGTTGCAATATTATTTTATTGCTTGTAATTCTGTTTGCAAGAATCATATCACTGACAAGCACAACATTTTGACAAACATTAGCCACACTGACCACATCACTATTCACAAGCATTGTAAAAAAACTTATAAATGATGGGAATTGATGTGAAAACATTCCAAGTCAAAAATTATGACTCTGAACTTTCCCATCAATCAGAGAAAACATAGAAAATTTCATTTTATCGTAAGCCTTCAATACTGCTTCTCATTGGATTGAATTGTGTCTCGCTTTGATACATTCAGACAATAATAGGAACCGGGTAGAACTCGGCAGACGCACATATTCGTAATAGCTATGGGGTGTAAATTGATGTGTGAAAGCCGAGTTTTCCACTTAATAATTCACTTCTACGTATTTCATATATGAAAATCAATTAATCAGTCAATCGAAAATATTTTAATGTAAATCACATCGTGTTGAGGCTAAATGTGAATACACACACCCTATTTGACCTCCTACACAATCACGAATTGTACGAAACAAAAGTAGCCTTCATCGCGATATAGAAATTATGAGATGAGATATCACGAATTTATAAACGTAGATTACAGAATTTGAGTATATTTTGTGTATTTGAATATGTACAAAGAAATCGGGATTCTCAAAATTATGGTTATTGGCAACTTTCGAAGAAGTAGTATTGACTGGGCGCGCATACTGCTGTTGTGTCTACCGGTTCTCCCATCACTAAAAATAGCAGAATTAATCTTATTTCAAGTTGTATACAAACATCCAGGGCTATCAAAAATATATTGCAATTCATCGATTGGCTGATTTTGTGATGGGAAAGTTATTTAATTAACGGTTTAACACGCATTGCCGTCACCACCCGCCATCGCTGGTAAACCATTGCACCTTCAGCTTCTAATGCGTGTTCTCAAACTGATGACGTTCAGGATTCTAAATAAGTGCTATTTGTTGCATAACGTATCTACTATCCCTATATTGCAGCATGCAAAAAACATAATAGAAAATATTCTTTTAGATGGGTAAGATTCAAAGCAATCTGTGTATTGGACGTTCTCCATCTGTATTCAAAGTAAAAATTAAAATGTTAAAATGAACGCACAAGATTTCGGAGGAGTCTGCACCACTCCTTACTCATGTGAAAAATGTGTTTCACATTTTGTTTGTGCGCTCATTTTAACATTTTTATTTTTATTTTGAATACAGATGGAGAACGTCCGATACATATATGTATCGGAAAAAATATATGCTTTGAAAAAAACATAACCAGTGTCATCAACTTCATGAAGAAAGAAATACATTGCAGTTCCAATTAGACATAAGTGTGAGTGACCGGAGTAGTAAATGCTGTGTTACTGATTTATATTTCCTTTCATTTTTTATTAGAATAAGATTTAGTCCATGTTTTATTGGTTTTTAGTGAAACATTCGCATGATTACAACGCAAGTAGTTTAATATTGTACGTGTCAATCAAACTAGAGATGTGTTGCAGCCTAAAACCGAACATGACCCTGCCAATTTCAACCAAAGCCTCATTCTAACATCGAAAACTAAAATTTCACGAATCAATTCGATGGAACTTCACTGAATATACTCTATGTATAATCCCAGAACAGCAAAATTTCAGCAAATTACCCTTTTCAAATACTTAGGCCTATCCACCAGCATGAAACTGATTGCTTTGATATTCAAGTGAACATATATTTGAGAAAACTTGGACTTTTTAACAAATGGAATGTTGATAACATGGGCTCTGCTACTTAGCTGAGCTTCTGCCACCAGAAATTCAAACCGGTCTAAAAATCTACTGACAGAGTTTTCAGTCGAGTGATTGAACGACGGCATCACACAGAAACTGACATAATGTCCTGTCTTTTCAGTGTTCTACCTACGTTCAAAAACTCTACTGAATAACTGAATATTCCATCAGCAGAATATGAAATATTGTTTGAACTTTTTATAAACAGGCCATGATTTATTTTTAACCTGCTGGCATGGAAATGCCAAATCACTTTTTTAGAATGACTGACGCTTTCCTAAAGAACAGTACCTGCTATTGGAGGGGTCATTACTTTCTCTATGTCCTTCCTTCTCTGTTTTATTGGTAGCACAGTGGTTTGCCAACCATCACAATGACTATCACACCAACCATCACTATACTATCTTCCATGAAAATGAGCATATTCAAAAAGTGAAAGGCATTCAAGCACATATTGAATATCACGCAACAAAACATTTAAACATTCAAAGCAGCTAAATCAACAAAGCATTTCGCAGGTAAGAGACGGTTTTGGCAATATCTCTATCATGCCAAACGAGAACTTCAGAAAGACTGATACATACGATGATATGGTAGAGGGCGGGAGGACCATAATTCAAAATGAATGCAAAACGGACTCAATTCTCTCCCGACACGTTTAATGCCAAGTAAAGTAAATTGAAGATAAAACAAAAAATATCATCAGACGTTTCGGGTCCATACCCTTTGGCAATGGCAGAACACTTGATAATGAACGTTCATTGTAACCATGCATGCATGTATATGTAGATGGACTTGTTAATCGATAAATTCAAAAATGAATATATTTACAGGAATATTGGTAGTGTCAGAATTCCCTTGGCGCCAACTTGTTAAAATTTAAAGTTCTTGTTGACACTACAGTGTAACCCATTTGTACCATGTTAACGTCACATAAATTCTGGTCATAATCAGAGCATTTAGGATTGCTCAATATCATAGAAATCCATGTATTCGTCAGCTCTTGCTCAGAGAGTTTGGTTTGACACTAAGATACTGCAATTTGCATCGAGTGATTAGATTGAAAAAATGATCACTGATCGTGGAAATGACAATTATGGCACTGCATGTCATAGATTACATGAAGGATGGTGTTCTGCATCAATTGACATGAGACGGCGGCTCCTAGTGATACAACGTCCGTATGATCTGCTCTCAAAACGCATGAAATATGACGCTCAATATAAACGCGAATCTCAGAAGGCTAATTATTTACTATAACAAATTAATTACAATATAGAAATATATTGTTCACACAGGTCGACTCATCACTATCTGAATTTATAACCTGTACACAGTGGAAGCAATGTGAATATGGCTGTTCAAAGTTCAAACTTGACTTCAATATGATATTCAATGAAAAGATGACCGTTGCGCTTCTGAGAGCAAGGTCTTTGATCCTTGACGTTCAAATTTATTCTCTCCAGACTGCATACACAAAAACATAACAATTTATCTTGTGTTCGAATGAAAAGTTCTAATCACGAAAAATTCAATCACAGATCAAAGTCGTCGTAGGTATCATACGTTTGTCATATTTAATGGGATCACGTGATTTTCCTACAGAAATTTATGGCTGCAATTATGCCTCTTCTTCTGACTGTGGCATCTCTGCATCACACACATTGATCCCTTGGGAACGACATTTTCTTCGTGAAATTTTACTTCTGAATTCTGAATGCTGACGCAGTTCGATTGTTCTCTGAAGTCAATTCTCTAAGCAAGAGAAATAGACATCAAATTGAAAGGTACAAATGGTTGTGATGTACACTACACTAACTATATTTATACACGAAATAAACAAGGTCGGACCTTGCAGCTTGCATAAACCTTAGGTGAACTTGATGTCTACCAATTTGTCTGCTAAATTCAATTGACCTAATGTTCGGAGAGAAATACACGGTTAACTGCTTGCTGCCAATTTTTCTTCAATTCTGTGTCAATCGCCGAGAGCATTTTCTGAATAAGAATTTCCCAAACTTCGGCCTACTTGCTGGATTAGTACATCACATAGATTTCAACCGATTAACATTCAACCTACTTGTACTTCAAATATCAACGTGGCATATTTGATTGGACCCTTCCGGTGTTGTGTTGCATCAAATCCACAGTTAGACAGACCAAAGAAATTCCCCGAATCAAGATGAATAATTACATACAATAATCTCAACGACATGCACGCACCACGTCGTAAAAGAGCTTCCTAAAATGTAAAATCTCCTATACTTTAGGTAGGTTTATGGTCAAGGAATCGCGTGATCAATCCGTACCGGTGGAATTCTCCTACATAACGAGGCAGGGATGCGGAGTTTGTCTCAGAACTCAAATTAAAGAACGCTGTGATAACTTGAAATTTTGTTGCGAGATCAGAGTTTTCTTCGATGTTTCAGTCAAATTGTGATATTTTGCTGAAATTCCATACACCAGGGTATGAATATACAGTTGTATCTATAGCTGATAAGATTTCAAAGAAAATATCTGATACGTGCACAGCACTGTTCACTAGACATAGGTTCAGATATATCTGCAAAGGCCTATGGTAGGCTACAAATCAGACAGATCGTCTGGAAAGTAAGTTAGGTGGTTTTTCTTACTAGAATACGCGTATCCTGAGAATCCTCTCGAATGATTAAACGAAGCAAGCTATAAATCAAACCATCATATTTCGCATTGCTACAACAATGCAGCTGCATTTTCCTATTGCATCTAGTATCAAATCTTGCAGTCAGAGTTCTGTCAAAATGATAGGATCCGCATCCCGGACAGTCGGATAATCAATAAAAAATATATAAAGGCCATAAAATCCGGCTTATCCTCATTACGTGACATCATTGAAATCGCGCTAGCAACCTTTTCAGACAATCCATCGAAAGTCTTGAAGTTTCCTCTGTGTACAAGACAATACACAAGAATTTCAACCAAGCTTATAATGAGTTTCTAGTGTATCGATTAGAGCCTAGTTGGGGGACGACAATTCTTATCCAGTGCCAAGTGTCGGTATTCAGATTCTGACCAGCCAGATTGCGGTACATTGTAGATCAAATGAATATAAAAAACGGAGCGGATTAACGGATAACAGACAGTGCTGTGATGCCCCGCGTCATCAAGAATCGATTCATCACCAAGAGGAAATGGTAAAGAAAAGAAAAAAATGTTTAAGGACAAAACGCGCGTCAAGTTCGAGGTATTATCATCCATGAGATTTCGTATGACTACTCAAGATATTCTTACATAAAGGGAACTGGTATTTATTATTAAACGTCATTCATTTCCAAAAATGTCGTTGATGGCATTCTAACATTCCCAAAGGATGACATTCCAGTACGAGTTACCCATCAATGAAAAACTAACAATCTTAGAGAAAGTGTGTCTCTGCAATGATGCCGTGCTAAGACAGATCAGAGTCTGTCTAACACGGAAATATTTTTTCTACGCAATGTCATGAATACAACTTCGATTTACCAGAATCTCGTCACATATACCTGTGTATGTTGTCATGAACTTTCTCATTTCTCTTCTGTCGGACACGCGTATGGTCCACATAAAGATATTTAAAAATGTTAAATTGTTTGAATACATTAATTATTGAAGATGTGCACTTGCAATGTACAACATGGAAACACATGGAAACAGTTTTCATTACATTAATTATAGCGACAAGTATTGTAACTAGAAATTGAATGAGAAATAAATCAAACAGATTACTTTTTAACATAAATTGACTGTGGTGTTTGCAACATGCATCACACTATTGTAAATGCAACATTGCTCAGTTCGTGTAAATGAATGTAGTAAAAGGATTCGTTGTAAGCATGCACCAGTTAATTATTTATAAGTCATTTATGTTGATGTTTTAGGCATCGTCTTCATGATTGTATAAAGTTCCAGTTCACAGAAGACAAAAAGCGTTTCAGCTTCCCGAAATATTCCAGTGCTTCTCTTATGCATGTGTACTAACAGTATGAAGTAGACGAGTTTACCTGTTCTCTACAAATAGCTGCAAGAGGTTTTCGTTTGTTGTGCAACGCTGTTTCTTCAGTTCTTATTCAACAAAACTTTAACTTTACATTCCATAATCAGCATAAATCGATCACTACAGAGGTGTTGAAGAACGGCGGTAGAGAATCCCTGAAACAACTTCATTCATTGTTTAGAAAGACATGGGAGGGCAAAATAAACCCGAAGGACTGGAAAAGAGGGGTCATCGCTCGAATCCCCAAGATAGGTGACCTAAAATATTGCAACAATTGGAGAGGAGTCACTATTCTTTCCGTGCCTGGTAGGGTATAAGCAGTTGTGCTGCTAAATCGTCTAAGGAAGGTTGTGGATGAACGGTTTAGGGAGGAACAGGCCGGCTTCCGATCGGGTCGATTTTGCGCAGACCAGATTCCTACGCTTAGAAACATCATCGATAGCTGCCTCGAGTTTCAGTCAGAGCTCCACATCAGATTCATCGATTTCCTAAAAGCCTTCGACAGCATCCACAGACCGGCCTTGTGGGATGTTCTGCCTCTCTATGGTGTACCGCAGAATTTCATCGATATTTTCCGGGACCTCTACACCGACTCCGAATGCTGAGTGAAGACCGACTGTGGGTGACCGATGGTTCGAGGTGGGCACTGGTGTGAGGCAAGAATGCATCCTCGGACTATTTCTCTTCCAGATGGTGATCGACCACTGCGATGCTCGCGACTCAGGATCAGTTAGGCATCAATTTGACAGGCCGCAAACCTCTTCATGATCTGGATTTTGCGGTCGACATTGCACTCCTCGGATCAAATCGACTTGCTCTGCAGGGGCTGGTGGATGCAATGTGTGAACAGTCAGCCAGAGTGGGACTCGCGATGAATGTGCAGCAGACGAAAACTGTGGCCGTACCCAGAGAGTGTCGGCGGCCCGACAGCGACGCGATTCCATCTGTTAACATCGACGGTGAGACAATCGAGGACGTTGAGGATTCACTTACCTTGGTGCAGCACTCAGTGCGAAGGGAGACCAGATGAAGGAGTTCAAAGCCCGGCTCTGTAAGGCGTTCGGTGCCTTCAAGTCAGTGACAAATTTGTGGAAAAACAAGAGCCTATCACTGAAGTTGAAAGTGCGCATCTACAACTCGAACGTTCTTTCCGTCTTGCTATATGGTACGGACACTCTGGCACTGACGCAACAGATGATGAAGCGCCTCGATGGAATTGACAGTCCCTGTCTGCGCAAGTGCCGTGGCAGGCGAGGACGACGAACGCTAGTGTTCGCAACCTGACCGAACAACCCCTTCTGAGCACCATCGTTACCCGATGAGGCCTGAAGCTGCTTGGCCATGTACACCGAATGGACAGAGCGCGAATCCCTAAACAATCCCTGCAGTACAGGCCTCCAGGTGGAACACAAAGACGCGGAGGACAACTGACAGTGTGGCATCGAGGGTTGGAGAATGACCTGAGACGGATCAGCCTGATATGGGACGGAGCAGCAAGGGCTGCACAAAGCCGAACGGACTGGAAGCACCTCATGGACCGAAGAGAGAGATAAATTGATAACTCTGACTTCCTCGTCAATGCGGCTAACATGATTCGTGTTTTCGTTGACGTCTTGCACCACTTCTTTGTTGGTTCAGATCATTACATAGAAATAGTCCGCAATGAGGTCAAATAATCTTATTTTTCACGGCAAGACACGAAATGGTCCGATTATAGAGGTGGCTCGGAAGGGAGGTGTCACTGCATTTATTATAATAACATGACTAAACACAAGTATAATATTGCTCCAATTACTCGTTCGAATACTGATACCAGGAAGGATGGAAGATCAAAGAGACCGAATAGAGTCACAGACTGAAAGCTGATCATTGCAGTTTAAGATCGCTTCGCGTCTAACAAGAGACTGGAAATCTGCTGCTTGTACATACTGTTGCGCTAGAACCGCATATCAAGTTTGACAGAAGCAGAATTTAAATATTACAGACATGCTAAAAGGCCTGACCGATCCGGCGGCAAGGAACCTTCTGGCAGGGCGCCGGAAGCAGGCCGGTTTCACACAAATAGCAACCCACTAAAAGTGCTGATGAGGGTAATGTTCAACTTTTCCAAATTATTAATCTGGATGGGCCTGCAAGATCCAATCAAGATTATTTAGGCGTAGCTGACCAAGCGGCGAGAGAGGTTAGTCATGTTTTCAAGGTTTTCAAGGCAGAACAAAGCATCCGGACTCTCTCGATAAACGTTTATGTGTCTATCACAAATTACAGTACAGGTGAAAAAAGAGACAGCGCCTTCTATCGGTCGATGTAAAAGCACTTTATATTGACCGATAGAACAGGCACTAATCAGCTCAGTTTGGTTGTACTATTGACAGTGCCTAAACGAAGCGACGTAGGCTTCTAATGGTTAACAATGGATAAGTACCAGTTTCTGGTCAGTTTACTTTGAACAGACTGAAGATGTCATCACTTCTCTTCAAGAATAAAGATATTTTGATGTTCTTATACAATATCGGCAACTCAAGATCTGCGCGTAGTCAAGCAGTTGAAATGACAATCAACAAACAGCTGTTGTCCAGTCTAGTCCACCGGCGCTGTGGCCTTGTGGTAGAGTGTTCGCTCTGCGTCCGGGAGACCTTTGTTCAAACCTTGATCGGGTCAAACCTAAGACTTTCAAAATAGGTGCACCCTGCGTTCTTGCTAAACACTCAGCACAAAAAGAATGAGAGTGGGATAAATGGAACTCGGCCACATGGAAGAGCGGTGTTTCACTGAATGTGCTTCCGAGTAAAAACAAGGAACATATATTTTTTTAGGGTCTGCCTGGTCTTCCTCCTCCATTTGCCTCGGTCAGCCGTGTCTTTCTCCTCCAAGCCGACTGCGCGCATATCCTCGTTCACTTGCCTCCTCCACGTCTTCCGCGGTCTTCCTCTTTGGCGTCTTCTGGTGATACGAGTGTGGTAACCCTAGTCCCACTCATTTAATTAAACAAAGTCAAAGGTCGGTTTTCTATGGTGAAAGCTAATGCAGATGAATTGTATTTGATCAATTTTAATCGATTTTGATTATTTATTCACTTTTCTATTTCCTTCATTAATAAATCTCTGTTAACATTTCCATGTCGATCACTTCTTGTACATACGCAGAGAGCAGACGTAGCCATCTGAAGAAGGCAACTGGGTTTCTGATTTTAAAGTTAAGGTATTTATTAAAAGTCACTCCAATTTATGGAACAAATTCTTCATTATCATGCCGTACCTTGTGACTTGCAACGTCATCTTTTCTTTGTGATGTGGATGAGGGGAGGGGCAATTATCCCACGTGCAACAATTCCTTTGAGGATGATGGGAATCGCTGCGTTTTATTACCCTGACATTGTATTCCTTGAATTCATTAATATGAATAACGAATGAACAGTGATATGAAGAACCTCATTAGATAGACGAGTGCGATTATACCTCCTGACTTTCCTTACGTCGGAATTGAGGAATTAGCGATTATTGTCTTAACATCTGCTGCATTGCATTGTGCTTGTGTGAGGTGTCGCAGTCTGCACCTGAGGTGGACCTAGTTTGTTATCAAAATGAAAAGCAGATGTTTTCTGATTATTATCTCACTTTACTTATGCAGTAAGCAGTAGGCACGGTTAATTGATACCTAAATAGCAGTCTACCGATCATAGACTGCAGAGAGCGTGAGGGAGTCTGAAGAATTTCCGAAGCTTCTAACCTGTAATTAATTTTCTCCAACCGCAGCCAATAGACGATAACTCATCAATCGAAGACATGTGGTTTGTCGAGCTTTTCAGTGAACTCTCTCATCTTCAAAGCTTGCCAAACGACGCATTATTCATGAGAGAGGAACACGGCCCCATCTTATGCTTCTTATTGAGATCAGGTACATGAATTTGTGTTTAAGTACAACGATTACTGCTCATTCTCAGACCTCATGTTCAGGATCCCCTCACGATGGTTTCCAGATCAGTATTTGATAGATATAATTGTAATTTTGATAAGAAATTGAACAGGTAGTGAACAAGTAGTGAACAAGTGGTTACATCTAGCATATCTAACAATCGCAATGTATGATTCTGCCTGATTCGATGACTGAGCAGAGATTTCCAATAGTTTAAACTGCGGATTGACTTTTGATCCAATACCATCGAAAATCAGCTTCCAAAACTGCATCTTTTTCTCCTATATTCTGTAGAAATTCTGTGTCCGGATTTTTTTCTCCAAATCCGGGTACCTTGCACTTTTGGGACATCGGAACTATCCCGGGAAAGCCGAGACGTCTGACCACATTGAGTTAGAGCAGTGGTTTTCCAACTCGGGGTTGTTATTTCCTGACATGCTCCCAAAATAAAAATCTTTACATTTCACTAAACCGTCAAAATGCCTATCTGCATGGTTACAATGTCTGAGCAATCAGTGCTTTATCAGTCCAGTTTTAGGCATCAGTTATATAAAATTTAAAGGGAAAACGAGAATGTACAGTCCGTTTCATAAAAAGTGGATCATCCTAAAATTTGACTAAATAAAACATAAGTATGATACAGAAAGCATTTTTCATGTTATGTCATCTCCCTAATATATTTAAATGTCCTTATATAGTCTGATAAGCTATGATATAGTAACGGTTCTTAAGAAGCTAATATTTTGTGGCCCTACCCTTATTGTCAATGACATTACCAATTCGTCTAGGCATTGATTCGATGATATCGTTGATTTTTGACTGATTAAAACTTTCTCCACTGTCTTTTTAACAGTGACGTAAGTTGTGATACGCCATCTGTAGGTAGCAGTGAACGACGAACGTTACGTTTTAGAATACTCCACACATTTTCTATGGGATTCAGATCAGGAGAACTAGCTGGTCAAGATAATGTCCTAAGCCCTAATTGAGACTTGCATAAGTTATTGTTATTGTTCATTTGTGTTTTGTATTGTCTTCAACCGGTAAGAGATAGATTTCTAGCTGAAAGCAATCAGGAGTGCTGCCAACACCACCGCAACCAAGTCAGGAAGCTATGGAACATGAAGTCCAGTTAATCACATGTAGCAGTTACATTATTGTTGATGAATAATGGTGCTATACTGGCTCTGATTGACCGATTTTCTTTATTTTTGTTTTGCTTGATAGCTTTTGGCTTGTAGAACAACATATTACATAACAAAGGAAACAAATGTAATTTTATAAGAGTAAGGTATGATTTTGTGTAACATTGCTAAATGAAGGTCAAATTATCTGCTACTTTTTCATCTATAGCAGGAAAACAACTCAATATTCATGCTTGAAATTTCCAACAATAATATTAGTAAGCACAACTGACATATCTTCCAAATTTCAGAGAAATTCGTTCAAGTTTGGCGGAGTTAGACAAAGTTGAAGTTAAGGCGATGTTTAAGGGTGATCCATTTTTTATGAAACAATCTGTATAACAAGTCTATGTGTAACAAGAAACTGTTTATAAACGAGAACCGACAATATTCTATCAATAACCTCACAACGATTTCCCGAATCGATCAGTAGCCGATCAATGCGGTTCTCCATCCTGTTCACGATGAAGTCAGAGAAAAGGAACCCATGCAGTGTCTGACATTCGGGTATGCTTGAGTTTTTCATTGCCACGGTTTGATGATGTTTGAAGGAATTTGCAACAGCCGATGTCAAACTGATTGTAACTGACATGATTGAGAAGGTATACCTGCTTGAAGCTACGTTTTGTGTGTAAATTTTTACAATGTAATTTACTTTTTGACTCCGTGGAGAGGAGGACGGCCTTGTGGTGGTCAACTGCTTTGTTTTGGAAAATGCATGATGCATTTCGTGCAGCTACGCTGGCATTATACGTGATCATGGCAGCGCAGCTGCACAAAATGAATCATACTAATAAAATTTGGAGTTTTCCAAAACAAAGCAGCTGACCACCAAGATGACATCCTCCTCTCCACATAATCAAAAGAAAGGAGCACTAGCGGAGGATTTTTTTCATGGAATGTAATTTATGTGCTACTAAGTTTTCGTTTATTAACTAAGTATATATAAGTCCCTATGGGGTAGGTGTCCATTAGTAAAAATGGGGTGCGAGGCCAAAAATGGTTGGGAACCACTGCGAGTGACATCAGCTTAAACAGAAGAAGAAAATCGGGTTTCTGCATGAGCAACCCGCCTTACTAACTTGCTGATGATGTTCATTTCGGCCTTCTAGCGTATCTTTCTCACTCCAAATTTTGATTTTCACACGCTAAACGCAATAAATATTAATTAGTAAATTGTCTAAGTTAGCCATGCATTTGGCGGAGTTGGCATACGTCTCACAATTCTTTCCTCACCTCATTCCATAAAATTTGAAAGCGGATACATTCCGCATCCAGGCCAATTTATCTATGTCACTGTTGCAGAAAGTACAGGTGATTAATATACGTTTATTGATACAACGTGCATTAGTTGCGGCTGCTGCACATGCGAGACAATGTTTGAAAGTCTGTCTGATTTCCTTTTGTGGTCCTATTCATTTCCTTTTCAACTGTTAGTGTTGGTTTCATTTAAATGTGGTAGGGATCGATGGTTGACTGCTTCGCTATTCCCTTTCTTCTCTGCTTTCTGAATACCACCCTCCGAGGGCAGTTATTTCTCCAGATAATATTTACATGTTTGGCATTAGAAGGACAAGTAATCCCGAGGGCATGCTAGGCTCCTCACATCACAAGGTTGCGTCTTCTACTTAAACGTACTGCTTCTCGAAATGGTCTACTCTATCTTTGTCAGTTTCATGCACTTGCCGTTGTTCTCTTACAGTTCTGACTTTTGCATTTAGTTGAGACGATGAGGTGAAAGAATATTCAAGTTCGGTAGAAGGAAGGGGAGAATTAATAATTCAAATGTTCAGACTGCAAATTCGTAGATTGTGCAATTCAGATTATGCTTTCACAACGTCTCTTGCTGGTATGTCTTAAATCGCCAACTGAGTGGGGAAAGGCTGCACCTGTGGGATGATTGATGAAATTTAAGTCACACTATTAGCATGAATTTATCAATTCTATAAAAACTTTTAGACATTTCACTTTAAATGTCCATGCTGTCACAATTTCAGCATGTCACACATATAAAAGCTATGCACATGATAAACCATGCATATATGCTTTACATATGGACATTCAATTCTTTAGACTTTTTTCAATCATGAAATTATGTTTCATCTCTAATACAGTGCTTTGATTATTGAAGGTGTGATCTCATAGTAGCAGTGATATGGCGTGGAATGCATCGGAATGATGGTCAACTGATTAAAATTGAAATTATTCACATTAAGACCACATTGGAAACAAAAATTGTTAGGATTATTGGTTGCATTGTAAAACACAGATAATGATAATAAATTGAGAACAAAACTATTCTAGAGCATTGACATTTCAATATGTTTGAAGATTATGTAATAATAAAACTAAACATTGACTAAGAATTCGGGCTGAGTGTCATGTATTACCTATGTAAACCTGTATGCATGTTTTCAGGTGCAGCGCAAGTACGTATACAGCTTATAGCGAACAAGTAGCACTTAGGTACATGAAGGCTGTCGGGAGTCTTCTGTAAATAGCACAGTTTGCACTGAAAATATCCCACCAGGGCCTATGAATACAGTAACAACAAGCGAGCAGTTTGAATATGGAGCTTAACTGTACTCAAAAACATAATTAGCCAGAGAAGAGTCCAAAATACAAGCCTGAGCGAAGCAGGACTACAAAAATACAGCTGGAGCAAGCAGGGCAGTTGAGAAGCTGCAGCTGGACCGGGCAGAGCAGTTAAAATATATAGCTGGAATGGAGTGGGTAGCTAAGAATACACACCTGGAGCGGAGCGAGATTATGTAACGGAGAGGAGATGAAAATTTGGATCTTTTCCGTTAAACCCCCTCCAAATATTAAGCCCCCTCCACTGTCATTCCTCTCAAACTTTATCAACAATTCAGTCCAATAGAAAATATAAATGCGTAAATACTGCCGGTATCGGGTGCGCATACACAAACAATTGAGTCAATGTGGCACTTGGCCAAAATGCGAAACAAGAAACAGTGCGGCACCCATCGCAGCATGATTGACAGTTACTTATGCGAGTTTATGTGGCGTCGACGAATGTTAGCCAGTAATGAAAACTGTTTTCAGCATATTTTGGGAGACATCATCTCCTTCTGTCCTCCTTCATAGAGGTAAGGTATATAAAAGATAATTTGGATTAAAGTTTCGTATTTTTTGAGTGGAGGGAGCTTAATATTTTGATTTCAAGGAAATGCATTAGTGGAGGGGGTATAACGGAAAAGATCCGAAAATTTTATGCCGCTCCATATCACTGCATATGGCAGATGCCTTCAATCCAAGGTTGGATCCAAACTTGGGCTTGGGTACCTCCAAGACCCAAGACCAAGATTAATCTTGGGTCTAATCTTGGGTGCCCCCAAGATTGGACCAAAGAGTGGCTATTTCTCTAATGAAGTGGAACAACAATTTCCAGAACATGTTTAGAATTTTGATTGAGATTTAAAATTGCATGAAGATATTTTGAATCATACCATATTGTACATATTGCTATCCAATTGATGTATCTAATGTTCCTATTAATTACTATTTATCACATGAATTTGTTATTGCGGAATTGAGGCCATATTAATATTCAGCTAAAAGTTTTAATTATCGCATAGGTTACCTCTGGGCTTAATATCATCAACCCTGCTTACGTCTACAGCCTAATAATTTCCTAATTAGAACAACATGTATGACTAAGCTTCATTACTTACAACATATCTGATCGAGAAACAAAGCACACATAACATAGGCCTCGTATAAGATGAAAATAGCACAAATGTAGATATAACGATATTTTTACTAATCGCAAGAAGCAATCATCAAAGAATGTCAATGCATTAAATGATGCCGATATCTTTCTACTCGTATTTCTAAAACATGTAGCCTAATAGTAAACAATATAGGCCGAAGTTTTTAACTTTCAAGGCAAGAGGCTATATGAAGCCAGTTATCTACAAATTGTTGCAGGCCACCAATTTAACAGCATTAGCGTTATACAGGTATTGGTTTAATGCACTGCATTTTTCCATGTATTATTTGCTTAATTTCACGCAAAATGATTTATACAAAATTCTATCTGACACAATATGCATTACATCTAGTTTAATGGATTAAATTCACAAGGAAGCCATAGGTAATCAAAGCATAGTTTAAAAAGCTAATTAAACGGACTGTCAGACACACATTTACGGTAGGTCTATATCAAAGTTGATGATGGCACAGTTTTATCATAGAAAGACCAATCGTGTGGCTGAAGTAGGTTACATATTTGCATGTACATGCATGTAAGCTTACATGTAGATGACTTGCTATGACATGATGTGGTCATATACTTAGTAGAATTTTCCCATGAAAACCGCAAATGATCATTCATGGTCAATTTCCTTACTCTTGGGTTCTCACTCTTGGGGGGGTACCCCAGCTCTTGGGTCCGCACCCCAAGATTCTTGAGTGCCACCCCCCCAAGACTACCCCAAACCCAAGAGTGACCCCAAGACCCAACCTTGTTCAATCAAGAGACAATACAAGTCAAAATCGGAACTTTGCACTTGAAAAATGCAAGCAAGGCATTCGGAGAACTTTTAGTAAGTTCTATCTTATAAAGAACTCCATTCGATCGGTCTTTGGAGAAGAGAGCTTGATTTCACTTGCTCTGCTTCCTATGAGAAGAACATATCAAAAAAAAGTTAACTGTGATGAGATCATTGAACTTGAAGGAAGAGTAAATTGATTTAATTAATATGCGTGTAATTGGTTGTGTTTTACATTGTCATTTTAGTTTTAATTTTCTTGAGTGTCTCCTAAACATCGTTTGTATTCTCTAATTATAATGTAAAATTGCCCTGAATGCTCTGCAAACCGAAGAAAATGCCGCAACGTGATATCAATTTTGTAAACTCATCCCACAAATTATGTAAGTCCACATTTCCATGGCTTTGGCAAATGAGATGACAAGTCATACTAAATACATGAAACCGGCATGAAATACAATGATGAAATCACTGAGACGAATTTCTGCAAATATAATTCCATTGTTCAATTTAGCTCAATCGACTGCTATCTAAACGTTTGAGAAATCCGCTATAAATACAAGTACATGGATTTTTTGATATCAACAAATTTATCAACGTTTTAGGGGGCGCATATCACCAATGCAATTTCAAATCACGGAAACACTGTTATTTATGGTGATTAATTAAAATTTTCATCAGATAAGACAATTGTAGATATCTAAGTGCAGAGAAAGTTGTACTTTTCAATTGATATGTTCGGAAGCATTTACCTAGTCCATTTACATGAAGTGTGAAATTGCCATCTGTCATGTATGATGCAATAAATTACAATAGACCTATTTACTGCAACGAACGTGGAATTAGTTCTTTAAGTTATAGAAAAAACAAGTTTAAACCTTTGTTTTAAGTCGCCCTCTAATTTGCATCATTCTCTACATTCTGCTCTATTGATTGAAACTTCTACATTTCCAACATGCGCAATATTCTCGTACGAGCATTTTATATCTATACAACGCAACGCAGCATAGCGTCAGTGATTCATAAATAACATCATTTCATGCTTTCCGTATTCACAGATAATAAGCTTAAAACAAAACTCTAATGGAACGGTTGGTTTCTGTATCCTTGAGAATAATCACGTCTATGATATTTTAATGCATTTTCAACCTCAAATAGAGTAAGGTAGGATTGCTTGACCATGTGTGTATCAATGTTGGGATTAACATCTCGGCCGATAGAAAGAGCTTCTGCAGGGAACGAGACCGAAATTAGACTTTCACACAATGATGTACAACCTGTGGCTCCACCCGGTTCCTATTCTTCCTATATTCCTATCTTCAATGTTTTTTCTGACTACGTCAAAAGTACTAAGTCTAATGTCAACATTTTCGGTATGACATTCTAATTCTAATAACTAGGGCATTATTTCATGACCTAAAAATTTTTGAAATATGACTTTAAACACACGAAAATATGCTCTTACATGTCCTAAAGTATAACACCCAACAAAGCCAGAAATAAACAACATTATGTTACACGAAATAGCAGATAGGTCTTTTTCTTAATTACTGTTTGAAACATGCGTCTGCCTCAACACGCCATACTTGCATTGTCTTAAAAAATCAAGCTTTCCATTATAATATTAGTGATTTGATAGGGCCTCAATTCATCTGAACACTTCAGTCATTCATCAGCTGTCATCATCAATGTTGTAAAACTAGTAATTCATATATGAAAATATAAAAATTTGGAAATATGTCTAAATATGACATAACAAACATAATATGACAAAAATATACAAAAATGTGACATGTTATAAAAAGTTAGCAATAGCCAATAAACCTGCATCGTGCCTGCAAACGACATTCCAATTTCAAACATATTTTTAACTGTTCTTTTTTTTCATTGACTTTATTGATGCTAGAAGCAGTGTTGTCAACTGAGCTTTAAATTCCATGATAAAACGCATGTACGCATGTAATTGAGTTTAGCTTTCATAAAACTCCGTAAAGTGCGTTTTAGTGGAACCGAGGTTTTGAAACTCGGTCAATTTGGCTGACCTCGTTGTGAACAATTTGATTTTGTTCAACCATTGAGCACCGTGCCACAAAAGCGAAGCTCCCTCGATGAGAGCAAAACGCATTTCTTGTAAATCCCAGATCAAACCGCATGATGAAAGAAAGGATTCCTAATGAGAATGACTATTGTCATTTGCTCGCATTACATCCGAAGGTTGAAGAGGTGGTTTAAAGTCAGAATTATTGAAGGTATCTGTCATGTTGCGCCATTATGAGACTTTCTTCAGAACATCCCTTTTTTCGAAAGTATTTGTCGTGACAAATGTGATTTATATTCTGATTGAATTATTATAGAAGCGTAATTAGTGATTTATGCTTCAATTCAAGGCATTGAACTCATGCGTGACATTGCAGCAACTAATTTTATTCATCATTGTTATTCTTAATCAAAATTGTGCTTATTTCGTAATCTATGTGTAAAGAAAAACTAATTCTTACCATGAAAAATTATTATAGCCATGATATGTTATGGTGGGAAACTGCCGCGGAATAGAAAATGGATAATGTTGACTAATTTTAATTCAGAAATGTTTTTTAGAACATTTTCATCTACATTCGTGTCTTATGTACGCTACCACGTTCATTAGATGTTCACACGAAGCCTGTTATGAAAGTATTGAAAATTACCAAGCACCTAAAGACATCTGAAGGTACAAAACAATTCAAAAAAATAAAACATGTAGCAAAAAGTTAAATTCTTATTCTATTTTCTTTACAAGCATTTATCAAGCACGAAACCAAAGTTGAAGTAAGCTGCTCCCTGAATTAGAAAATGTTTCATTCATATATCAAAGATACAATTTAGCTCAAGCTGAATATGAACTGATAGATACAAGCTGAATGAGATAACTAAGTATTTCATGAAGTTTAGATCTCAATTACAGACAAAATTACTAATCGCAACATTTGAAGCATAAGTTTAGGCTGTAGGCTGCAGCAGGCCTGTACCTGCTTAAATAAGTCCATATTTGTATTTCTTATTTATTGGTACACAAACATACCGTCTCGTCTCATACCTAGGCCCTATACCTATGTCAAAACTTATCATTAGCAAGTAGCCTAAAAGTCTAAATTTTAACTACTTTTGTAGCAGTAACTATGCTTGCAATTTTTTGAGCAAATTCAGATCAGCTCCTTTGCCACATTTGTTGTTCAATTTAACGAATAGTGTTTTCATTTCTTAAATGTTCATCTTTTCTTTTCTCTCTTCATCTGCCTCTCGCCTATCTTATCACTTCACTTTCTTGCTGGGGACCATACCTGTTTGGGAAAATTCCCAAACTTTATCAATTTTTCATTATTCAATTTTGTCAATCAATTCAATTCAGACTTGATATTTCTACATAATGAATAATAAACCCTTTGAAAATCACAGCTATCATAAAGTAACCCATGTATTTCCTGATATTGACAAAATATTGTGACAAAAATTAGATCAAGCTCATGAAAAATCAATTTAAGCTCAATTCCCACGACCTCAGGATTCCGGAATCTCATAGGGAATTCTAATAGCTGCCTCATATCTTGCTAAGATACAGTGACTTTTGCATTTGCGCTACTAGGCAATGCATTTGCACCATATGAATCACGCTTGTGCCAAGCGTATTGTCCTATCTTCGCAAATGAGACCATTTGTTAAACAATGTATTCGTTGATGTTAGATCAAAATAAAGCAATGAAAGAGAGAATTCAAAGAAGCCAAAACTAATATACATTAGCCGTCGAACTGCTGGTAAGGGCGAGACACTATTCAAGGTGCTGGGCTACGCTTACCGTGCATGCTTGACATTATTTGTTTTATTTTGCTACTACAGGCATTTGTGGTTTTTACATCTTGCAAATGTAGGCTTGCGTCCAAATACATAAGTAGTGGGCAACCAAGTTGGGATAGAGGGCCACCAATTTCAAAAGACAGAAATATGTTTAAATTTTATTGCGCATGCATACGTTTGAATACATACGTATTAAGTTTAAGGACTGCTGTACTATATATGATGGTAGCGCATGGCATAATTGTATTTGTAAATGGGTGCACTGAATTCAACTAAACTGTTGTCTTTTATGGAACTTTTTTTGTTATTAAATTATGGTAATGACCTTGCTTCATCGAAATTGACGATTTGGAACTATACAGTACAGCTATTCGCCTACATGCCGTACAATATGAAATAACAACTAAAAACTGTTTAAACTACATGCACCTAGGTGTGCAGAGGCCTTGCGTCACTCAAACATAAGCGGCTTTCGAAAACCGCACATAGGCTCCCCTAACGATGCTCGGGTGATAATGACATTCTAGTACAAAATTGGTTCAGCATATACCAATAAAATCCAGAAAGGAAATTTGGCTTCTAAAAATCACTTATCTTCATGCGGTTGTATTTCTACTTAATGTATTTTTTAGTCTAATTGCAACAATGCTCTTTACGTGGTGAAACATGCTCTACAAGACATTGGACACCATGTGACTTAGCACTCACGCAGTTAATGGCCATGTCACTTGTCTTCGTACTGAGACATTCATTGCGAACGGAACATGGTTTGAGCTTTCAAATGAAATTTTTGTGCCATCATATTTCTCATTAAGCCATAAGTGAATGAATACTTTTGAAAATTCTAAAGAAGATCAACCTCAACCTAGGAAGCACCTTTAAAGAAGCTTCTTAAAGGAGCTGACCATTTTCACATCAGCGATTCAAATAATATCCGCGGGCCACTTTGGACATGAGAATCGCGGGCTCAGGTATAGGTGGGCCACCCAATATGCGTAAGCGGGCCACGCGTTGCCCATCACTGAAATACATTATAACCGAACTGTATGTACCTTCTATACTTTACTGCAATTCTTCATTTCATGAGGGGAAGTCATTGTAGTTGATGCATGCATATAATTGAACATAATATAAAGAACATAATTGAGTATGTTGTAATTTCTGCTTTCATCTATAGTTTTAAAGGATTCCATTAGAACTATCATACAGACATACGGGTTAAGCATGATGACAGTCACTTGCATGTATTAACAAATTAAGGGAGGCCCAAGTAAGTCTACTTCAAATTCTAATTCAAAAATAAGACTTTCGCAGAATGATGAAAAATCACTGGCTACTGCGAGTTCTACACGGTTCGTTTTCTTGCCACACAGAATCAATGTAAACAAGGTGCAAATCCAAATCCAATTGGATGCAGCCGGAAGTTTTCGGTGAAAATGACATTTGTCCGTCTTTTCTCTGATTCAGTGAGAAGTGCAAAATCTACATCTAGAGCCATAATTTCTTTTTGCATTGAGCATCTTCAGATCCCTTTCTACCATGTGCTTGTGTTTTTATCATGCTAAGAGCAACTTCTGACCGGTGATGTTAAATTTTAATGAAAATGCGATATTTCACGAATGAAATGCATGAATGTGTTTTTTTCATCCTATCTAGCAAGAAGAGGAACCGGGCAGAACTTGTCAGATGCGCATAGTAGGCATAGGACGCACATCATTACGCGCGTGCACACGCGCGTGCATACGTGACGATGACAATCGGTGTATCCTGAATAACAGCCATTTTCAGCTGCATGATATTCAAGAATAAAGAAATGTTTCAGCAATTTATATCGTCATGTGATTGTAGATTTAGATTGCGTTAAGCTTTTTAAAACATTTTGTTTAAAAAAATCAGATTTGTTGCCTGCTGAAGGGATTTTCCTTACATGATCAGAATTTCTACTTAGAGGCTACAAGATTTATCTGAAATCGATCCTTGAAGCGAATTGTCAGGTATTTAACCCTTTTGAAAAGCAGGATGTTATGCGTTTAGAGCAAGTACAAAAATACTTCACTAGACAGTAATGCAAGCTGTGTGATATTTCATACAGACACTACAGTGATGGGTTGCGCATACTCAATCTTCAATCTTTGCAGAGTAGACGTGCTGTGCATGATTTATGCCTGTTTTATAAAATGCATCATGGCTTCATCGATGTGGATTTTGAGTGCTACATTTGTCGTCGCCCTATGTCCTATCCTACTCGTGGTAGTATGTATAATGCATGTCAGGTAGAACCACACTTTCTTCCTCGTACAAAGTCCTCCTTGAACACTTTCCTTTTTTGTGTATATCGAATTTGGAACAATTTACCATCAGAATGTACTTTCGCAACATCTGTTCACTCATTCAAGTATAAATTAAGAAATGTAAGTTTAGACTCTATTTGTGACCACCTGTTCTGACTTAAGTTTGATTGATATTTTCACTCTTCTTTTTTGCACTTTAATTACGCTTGTCTGCTAGTGCTTTCCATGGCCATGGCATGCGGTTTTCATGTGAATTTGTTGTTTATTCTATATTGAAATGAAAATAAATCATCATCATCAACTCCGCTCTAATTATTGCAGGTTGAGCACTATCTTCGAAATTGTGTTTCTTAGTTTATTAATAGAACCTGCTCATTCAATGCCATGCTCATTGATGCAACGAGTGCAACAAGATGTTTTGATTGATATCGACAATCGTCAGAATGAATGACGTGAGCAGCAACTTGACGTTATTTATGCAATCTGTAAAAAGAGTTATGATGCAGCATCCATCAGTCATTTCCTGAGCAGCAATAACAGCTTAAGCCAACATTACTTGAAAAAATTAATTAATTGATATTCAAATTGTTCATTTTTGAAGAAAAGATTATTTCGAGCTCATAAATTTGCGAGCTACCGTGGGTGTGTTTTTCAAATGAAAGAAAAATTGCCACTCACCATGTCTTGAGGAATTATTTGAATAGTTCTTTTCGCCAACAGAACGATGCGCTTCTTACTTGCCAAGAATGCAATCTCCTGTGTGACCTCTTCGGTGTAGATTATGTGTATTGCTCCTTTGAGCAATTCCTCTAGTTTCAAAAGTTTTTTATGAAGCACAGATATTGTACCCCGAAAATCCTCAAATTTCACAGAGGTAAAGTCAATTTTGTGTTGCATCCTCCCACACGAAACTTCTCTATATTTCCCTCGTTTGATTTGCATTTGGTCACTTCTATCTTCTGACGGCTTTTTGATATTAAGTACTCGAATAATCAAGCATTTAGAGGATGAACCACTTTGACCTGTTGCACTGTTCGTCGTATAATCAACAAAGGAGATGATGAATACAAATATCACTGCACAAATTGAAAGGCGATAAACGTCGATGGATTGTGTTTCAACCATATTTGTTGAACACGGTTCAGACGCTAGTTGAAAGGCAAATCCTGACAATGAAATATAAACACTTTTATACAAATATTCAACTGAAGCGTAATGAGTCCATGAACGATCTTAACATGGGCAACTCCAAGTGAAATCACATTTGTCGAATGGTTCACGAATTCGAACACTAATCAACTTACATTCTGTCGAAATAATGCAATTTCATTCGTCAATTTGATTGTCGATAAGCGCTTACGTCATCACCATAATAGGAATTCCCTTATCTCTTTCTTCTCTTCAATTCCTTGCTTATATTTGTTGATCGCACGCGATCCCGTGTTTCTGAATACTCTTTCGATTTAGCTATTTTTTCTCTTCTACCGTATAAAATTACTTGCTGTTGACAATTTATAAATTATTATGATATTTTATCACGAGATATTTTGTTTTCGCAAACTTTCAGTCCGCCCTCTTATCTGAAAATTAATGTATTGGAATGAGACTGGTGGTAATTACATATTTTAAGCAAGGAAAGATTGCTCAGCAAATTTTTCAAGGTGTTGTATTCACCTCATAAGACGAGGAACTGGAATCAATTCAATTTAATATACGATGACAGATGAAGGCTGCCATTTAAAGATAGTCTCACGAAATGAATTTCTAAAACCAAAGAATTTGGCGAAGGATTGCACTCAAAGAATGGAATGACAAATGAATACCTGTCTATCAATCAAGAATATAGAAAGGTCACAAAGACCTTAAAAATGTCCAGGATTCAAAAGCGTTCGATAGTATTTGTCATAAAATCCTAATCGAAAAATTCTGCAATTCGAATTATGCACTAGCTTTGTAAAGTCTTTTTTCCTACCTAAGCGATCGCCAGTGGTGTGTTAAGTTAGGCAAGAAATAGAGTCATTCCATCAAAGTTACCAGCGGTGTGGCGCAGGGCTCTCTCGTAAGGTATTTTCTGTTTATATTTTATCTTTTGGGCCTGAATCATTCGTCAAGCAAAATTATTATTTCCATGTACGCTGACAATACTTGTGAAAATTGACCGTATTTCGAAAATGACCTTTTGTGAATCCATTGACCTAATGCTATCTAAGTTCAATCATATTAAAATGTGGTCTTTGTCTAATCATTTGAAAGCTGAAGATCTTGGATGTCACTTGGAATGACTGTCTGACGTGGGTTGACCATTTTCGCTATGTTTTCAGTGTTTGCTCTAAAGGATTGTACATATTATAAATTCTTCGCAGTCTACTCAACCATGACGACCTATTTCTTGTGTGTTAAAAGTATAATCCAAAGTGCTCTTATGTATTGCTCAGGTTTATTTGGCAAGTTGGACCTCGAATCTTTGAAAATTATTGACTGACTGTCAAGCGAGCTCATAAACCGATTGTCCATTCCACTGTCAGTGCAGAAACCTTTCTGCTAATTTTCATGAAGAACGTTTGGCTACTTTTAAAGTTATCTTTTTAAATGTCAAGCGGACAGTCACCCCTCATCTTCTATTGTACCACGTCTTGATGGTAAGAGGCTTAAAATACCATTTTGCAGAACATTCTTGAGGTCATTCAACGTTATCATGTCAACGCTATCTACTATAGTGATCAATGACTTCACCGATCTTACTTCTGCTGTTCCATCAGGACTTGTAAACTCTATAACCTGAAATTTTCTATTTATATTTGATAAATATAGAAATTATTTATTCATGTGACAGTATGACTGCAATTAATTGATTGATTTCTTATGGGGGAAATATTTCATTGACTACTTTTCTTGCAATATCGTCGCATAACAAACATTGCACCATCATTGAGTTATTTTGACACTAAGCTTACTGAACATAAATGTAGCCTATTCACAAATTGATAGCCTTCTTGATTCTAACCAGCATTTATTGAAATTTTTTTAGGTTTTCTTGTAAGGTATTTGCCATTTCCTGTAGGCAGGCAGCCGCTATACTTTCATGTCTTGTAACTTAATCATGTAACTTTCTTCTGTTTGTTTGTTAAACAGTGATCAATAATTGCAGAATGTATATTTTGGTACATAACCTATTAAACATCTCTATCTATATTGCTGACCAGCTATTATGCGACTTTTTGATGAAAAGTATGAAAAAAGAAGTTCACTCCCAATTTTGCGACTTTATATAAAATGCAACTGTGAAACCCGATGTTTCATCGTCCTGCCGACTTGTTCATGGGAAATAAAACCGGCTTTATATAAAACACTTGTAGACCATTCAACAGCGCTTATGTTGCCTGTTTAGTTTAGGTTTGCATTAATTGATAAATTTACTTTCTGACAATCTCGTGGATATCGGATCATTGCAACGGTAAAGTATGTCAAGGCTGAAATCATCAGTAGACAGAGAATAATTGAGTTTTGGAATGTTCTAAATGGGCGCTTTTATTGTCTTGCTTCTGAACATTGGATTTGTGTTCTTTGAATCTTAGATGAAAAGAACAGTTAGCTTGACCTATATTTCTGGTTAAAAATACACAAGTGAAACAATATACTAAGAAGCGATTGTTGCAATCGAAATTGTGAGGTAATTTATCACAAATATCACAATTTTTATGCTTGCTGCCTGACTTTTGTTTAGACACTGTGGTAGGCTTATCGTGAGACGAACGGGAGCTTCATCTTTCTTGATTAGCTTTTTGATTTTTCTTGTGGAGCTGCCACTGACAAAATTTAGATTCAGCAAAGCAGTATTACTTATATCAGTTATGTATTTTTAGCATTCTTTTTCTTTTTTTTGACGTTTGGCTTTGTTTATTTCGACTGAAGAAGATCCTGACTTTTTTAATCTATTGGTAAGTATTTCTTCATTTTGAATTATGTCTGTCTTATCAGTACAAACATGTATATCAGTAACACAGTTAAAACTGTTTGCAAGAAAATTGGTTTTGATGTGAGCTGGTATCCAACTATTCTTGCACAGTGTATCCAACTAAACAGAATGTTCAGGCTTACGAGTACAGTCATTGGGTACCTCCATGGAGAATTTTATATCCTGATGGATGATATTAAAAACATTTCTTATTTCATCAAATATACTACTTTTCCTCTTGAAAGGACCGAATATGATGTCATCAATGTAGGCCCTATCTACCATAGACTTTAACTCCTATATTTCTAGACGCTAGAATATGCAACGTTCATTTTTCAATAAAATTCATGAAAACTATAGCAAACGGCGCGGCATAATGTGCACCCATAGGACAGCCTTTAGTTTATAAAAAATAGTTTCCATCACATGAAATTTCGTTGTTGAACGAGACAAATTAAAGAAAGTCTTCGAAATCTTCCAGTGAGATGCCGAAAGTATCTATATTTTGCCAATGTTCAGGTGCGAATTTCGTAGCGCAGTTTAGGCCTTCAACGATGGGCATGTTAGTATATAGCTTGACGACATCTAGAGAAATGAAAGTCTGGTTCACAGAATAAGATTGCTTAATCGTATCACTTTGCTAGAAGTGCAAACTGATTCAAACAGATGGCACATGCAGGAACTTAATAAGTGAGCAAAAAGAAATTTTTAATACCTTACAGAATTAGGAAAAATAGTCGTGCGTCGCTTGCGGATTGCTCTGAATTCATTAAAAATGCTACGATCGCCACGATTTCTTCAGATTCAAAGAATTCAGATAATTGCGCTAAAGTTTTCTCGATAATGTTGGTTCCTCCGATCATTTTAAAAAAGTTAGCAGGCCCATGAAAAAACGTTCACAAATTTCTCTGTAGAACTTGACATCGTCTGCGTCTCTTTGCTGTGTGATCCGGTTGATAACAGTCACCGAAACTTTGCATAATTTGGTGTGTTTAATGTTGAACCGGCTGCTGATTGTTCGATTGCTATGGTATAGTCAGGAGATTGTGCCATATCATTTACGTTACATGTTCCAATGCTTCCTTTCTAGTCAAACGGAAGAAGAGACGACCTGTCTAATTCTGTGGTCTGGTCACTAGATTCAACCAAAATATCACTAATGCGATCAATAAGGTTTTGGGTGCTAATTATGTGTTCTGGTATGTAGCTAGCGAGTTGATTCAATATTTTGTCCACTATCAAATCTATCTTTTCTGTTGGTACCTTTTACACAGGCTATAGGCCTCAGAGGATAACCATTTTCAGTCTGGGGGGTTTGTGATCTTTGATATTGACATAGAAGTTCGCAGGCTTGCCACCCGAAGAAATCAACTTTCGAGAGTAAGTGTTAGTGTGTGTTTGCATCTACATATCAATTTATTTGCTTGCTTTTCGATAGCTGCAGAGCGCGACTTTTTCACGGGCTTGTACGTAGTTTCATCTTCTAGTACAGAATCGATCCTGGTAGCAATGTTGCTTTTGTCGCTCAAAACTGTACGATTAGTTTTATCAGATTGCATAGCTACTAGATTATCAACATCTAGAGAGTACCTAGTTTTATTCACCACATAAGTGATAGAACGGTATTTGTCTGATTTTATAAGAACGGTATTTGTCTGATTTTATAGTTGCATTGACATCATTGCGACTTTTAAAGTAGGCCTAGTATGTAAGTCCATGTGGCCTATGCTTGAAAGTGAGACATCTACAATTCTAAATTCAATTCAAAATCTGTCTGCCGAGTTCTATCCGGTTCCTAATTTTGTCAGACAGAATCAAAGGAAGCATACTGTAGAAGTGGGATTTTCTGTGATTTCTCTGATTGAGCAAAAAGCATTGAACCCAGAGCCATAATTTCAGAGAATGTCTTACTAAGGTCATTCCTTATCTTTGTTTATGAAGCTAAGCACCTTCAGATTTTGTAGGTATTCTATCGGTAGCGAATACAGCATTTTGGCCTATTTTAGTCACATCAACCACATTCTCCCATACATATTCGATCAGAAATGTCATAACAGAATCACACTGATAGGAAATGACCTGATATTCCATGTCAGAAATTACGGCTGTAGACGTCGCATTTTCCCCTTAATCAAAGAGAACATAGAAAATTTCACTGTCACTGGAAAGAAGACTTCAATCTTCCCATTGGATTTCTATGTGTTTTCTTTGATCATGTATGACAAGAAGAGGAATCAGATAGAAGTCTTTCCCTACAGAAACAGACTCAGGTCTTGGGCAGCTAAAATGATTAACATGGGCTCCCCATGATATAGGCTTGGTTATAAAGCTCTGCTTGGTATCAAGTTACTTCGACCCCCTGACATTTCGACCCCATAAATTAAGTCATCTTAATTGACCCCATGAAATGCGGGGTTATCAAATCCACGCTTCTGCATAGTGCGTTGGCTACAGATATAGATAAATTGATGTGCTCTGTTCAATTTCCTGCCCATTAGCTGGCTGCTACAAGCTCCATCTGTCTGTTTCATCGATTTTAACATCTATCAAAGATTTCAAATTCTGCGTGTTGTGGGTTATTTTTCCTGATGGATATTTCGGCTGTAATTTGCATTCATTAGTTAAAGTATGGCTCGTAGGGGTCTATTCTGCCTATCTGAAGCGGATTCACTCAGTGATAATCAATTTATGGGGTAATAACTAATAATGGGGTCGAAATGTCAGGGGGTCGAAGTGACTAGTAACCCTCTGCTTCGGATGTCCACTGAGAATAATCAAATGATGAAAATACCTGTATATTCGCATCCCTGCAGAAGTTGACCTTCTTTGTCGAAGTTATACAAATTTTTTAACAGCATCGGCCATTAGGCCTAATTGGGAAGTTTCATTGAAATCAGTGAAACATGAATTTGTTGAGATGAAAAGACACCGATTGTAAATTCACGAAGAAAAGTATGACAGAAAAGATAATATATTTAAGTTAGAGAGAAATGGAGTAGAAATTCCAACGCTCATGGGCATTAGCCAAGAATTTAACTCAAATGTAAAATATGAAAGTGTTCTGAAGCAAACAAAACAAGAAGAGAGTGAATTTATACGTTTATTCAGTCTTATCACAGCTTCAATACTTGACTAGATTTTATCACGCTGCACATTCTTCCTATTCAAACGAAGTGACTTCTATAAACTATGCATAATTCATCCAATGCGTGATACTCCATTCTTCAAAATATGTAAAATACGACGACAAACAAGAGTTTATCTTGTTCAGCACATGACGTTTTGTGAATCTCATTCATGATTAAATTCTGAAATTAATGCCTGATAGAATCTTCATTGTCATAGAAACAAAGAGATCAAGCCAACGACCGGATTCACCCTTTCATGCGCCATGCAACTTAGCCGTATTGCCAGAGAACTCACGAAAGATCGGCAATAAAGTTCTGCGCAAATTTTTTGCGCAAAGAATAGAGAAGTGAAGTCTCTGACAAAAGTGGCCTGAAATAAATTCTTTTCGTGGCTGAAACATAATGAAGTAATGTAGTTTTCCGTCGCTAGCGCATAGGCTAGGCTGAATCATAAAAACATGCATTTCCTGTATCAAAGGATAATACGTTAGGTGTTCCAAGGTCATGCAATATCCATGTTTGCATAAACATACTGTATTATCACTACCTGTTGCAAGTTATCAGAGCATTATCAAAGTATTATCAGGACATGGAAATGGATGCACTGATTCTAGAGGAAAGTGGAATCATGACGCATTCATCAATCGTCGTAATTCGTTAAGTTGTTGCTTAGTCGGCAATTGATTATGAATTTGTAATGATAGCAATTTTTCATAGATTTTTCATCGTTAAGAAGTTGTTTCCGTAAACAAAAATGTCTTAATGACTTGAAATCAATACCAAAATATGATAATGATAACACGAGTTTATTTTCAGGGGTGTCTCAATAAGGCCTACTGATAATTGTGAGATAGGATAAGTATATACCAAGATACAATCAAAGCATAAAAATGTGAAGACAAAAACTTATCAAAAGCTGAAGGAAGATGTATTAAGTGGACAAGGAGGTAAAGGTTAAGGAACAGAGTCAAAAAGCTCTAATCTACTTCGAATGCGATTATTTCTCTAGTAATACAAGCTTATCAATAGAAAAGAAGGGATTTAACTGTCCGAGTACAAAAAGTCTGAATGGCGTTTTCTTTGATGCTTCAACTATAGGTATATTATATTCTTCATTGCTGACTTTTCCTTATCTGAGCAAAGCATTTCAAAATATTTACTGTTAGGAAGAACAAAATGAAATGTCAACACGCGTTCAGAAGTCTCATGCATGAATCCAACTGAATTAAAAGTCAACAATTGCACCAAGATTGTGAGAGCGTTAGGAACCGTAAAATGAGAAAACAAGGAGGGCTCTCGAACAGATGCAAGCATTTGTAGAGACCTCTAATCACTTATTATCATTTCATTTGGCTGATAACAGTAGAAAATGTCTTAAAATGGCTGTTCAAAGGAAAAATATCTGCTACTTGAACAAAGATTCATTAACGGCAATGTCATCGACATACCCGCTGTAATGTCACATAAAAATCCAAGAGCTAGAGGTCCATGGATAATACCTGAGGAATGCCTCTACCATCACCAGTAGGCATAGCTGCTGTAGCTGCCACTACAAATGCCGGACAGAGTCACTTCCTCGTGAGATATTACGTGACTGAAAAGCGTTTTTTGAGGCATTGACTCCGAAGAAGCATGCAGCTTCGCTCTATCTTGTTGAAAAATTGTCTTCGAGGATTTCAGCTTCTTTCTTTAAGCGATGTCCAAATGAAAGTACAAAATTTTGAATCATTTCAAAATATCAGTCGGAGGTTGCACTTCTGGAGAGGTGGCTAATGAAGTCGTTTTTGAAACCCTATCAACTTTTTTGGAAAAACACGCTTAGAAAAACATATGTTTTTAAATGGAAATAAACTATCGACTAACCGACTAAAACTACAGTGATAGCACAGGTTTCAGTTATTCAGCGATTAGTCATTAAAGGGAGTTTTTGCGATATTAGTCAATTATTTTTTACCAAACCATGAGTTCCTTATGGGCTTATTTTAAAAGCATTTCGCCTTCTCCTTTCAACGCTTCATAACGAAGACATAAAGTATTTCTTAATTAAAACAAAATAATCTAAGATGTGATGTATGTTTTACCATGACGTGCACTATTTCAAGTGAATAACACCAATGAGACATACACTGCGAATTGAATTTAAAATCATAGAGATATCGGATGGCTACCACATTTCATGCAATAAATTGGCATGGTTGATTCTCGTCTAGGCACTGATCCCAATGAGCGTTGAGTAGCTTTTCAGTCTTGTGGAAGCCATAATTATAGCTGTAGATTAGTGTGCTCAACGTCTGATCTATATGACGTATGCATGTCAGTTCGTACCCATCCTCTTCACTAAGAAATTTTCAAAATGGTCTCTGATGCTTTCTATCCAAGAATATTACAAGAAACTCTGTTTAAGAGGCGAACGGTGATCACCCGTTGGCCAAGCTGAAAAGTTCCATGAATCTTTGCCTGAATTTGCATAAGCAGTTGCTTTCTTGTTCTTACTACATGTACATGCATTTATGAATTCACGAAAGAGACACCATATTCAGAAGAGATGTTCTTTCTACATTTTTCAGTACAAATGTAGTTTAAAGTTTCACAGAATGCTACATTTGATAGTGATAATTAAAAATTTTGACTTTGTTATTCACATCAATGTCATTTTTATTTGGAAATGTCGATTGAATATCAGAATCTGCTATTATAATTATCAACAGAGCCAAATTAAAAAGTGACAAAAATTCACATATTTGAGAATACTCCCGAAAATTCAGAAATCAGTAATGTTTATAGAAATGAAGTGATCACATCCTATCAATATTAAGTAATTGGGAATACATAGGCCTAAATTGAACTTCAAATATGACCATTAAGGAATAAGACAGAACTTCGCATCAGAGATTGAATCAATTATGCTACAGAATCAATCAGAAATTCAATAGAATACATTTCATTTCAGAAGCCATCAGCTATATTCAGAAACTATCACACTGATTACAGTCATGAGTTGCCTTTCAATTTAGCAGCTAATTTCGAAGTTGATTTTTCCAAATGATAAATGCTTATTTCTGAATTTTTGAAAATGTACTTTGTCCTATATCGTGAAATCCAAAAACAAAATGACGCATTGTGAAATTTCGTGAAGTTCATATAATACAAATGGCAGATTCTGAATTTTAATCGATATAATCCTAAATCAAGATGACATAGCAGTGATTTATTAAGTTGAAATTATCAGCTATCATTATCAAATGGTCAGATATAAAAGCTGAAACTGTGTGTCTGCTATTTGTAATGAACATGGAAAGCGAATATAATTCCAGCCCTTTTAGAATTTTCACAATGTGAATTCATGAATGTGTCAGCTTTTTTATTATAATGATTTCATTTTTACGCTTTTCAATTCATTTCTATCAGGCGTGCTATACTACAGGGTTAAGCTCTGTAAGACTTCAATTTGCAATTACGTTATCTCTATTCCAGCACTACTTCTCACTTTCTTAGATCGCTAGTTCTCGTTCTGTTTACCTAAAAATGATGTTTTCGCCTCTAGCACATCCCTTCCCTACCTGTGAGGTTCATACACATGAAGGCTACTTATTTTGTTATTGACAGGAAGCCAGATTAATTGCAAAAAATTATATGATTGTCTGTGTCTCATTCGTTTATCTTTCTGTGGCCTGTGCGCATGCTGAAACATGGAATACTTCTATTTGCTACTATTTTATTTTCAATGAATGAGGTGCTTGGCTTAAATATTTGATCAGATATGTACAATGTATATTGTCGTACAGATAGTGTGCGTGTGGTGAAATCCACCACCCAGGTTATCTGGACTTGCTGTTCAAATTCATATACGGCACATGACTGCTCTAGTCTTTGAAAAATAATACAAAAAAGACCTATCTGCCGTAAATCGTATATTCACTTATACAACATGCTGTTAGCCCTGCTGCTTCTTCATGTAATACTAACAGGTCAGATGGTAAACATTGACACGAGGAACATGTATATTTAAGATAAATATCGCACTGGGGTAAAGCAGATTGTGATAATTTTCCACACCCTGACGTCAAAGTTCACCAGTCATGACCGGAGCAATGAGAGATGAAGTAAAGTACAAGTTGAATAGAAATAGCTATGTTATGTACAAGATTAGAAACAAAGGGAGTTTAAATAAGAAATACAGAGCATAGTTATTCAATTCTTCACGACTATTTAGAGAAGGGCAGTATTATCTGTCCAGTATTGCCTGAAGAAGCAACAGGACCTGTCATGCGTTGTAAAAGCGAATAAATAATTTACGGCAGACAGATCTTTTTGCATGATTTTTTTAAACGTGCGTCTGCCTCAACACGCCATTGCATTAGCTCTAGTCATCTTTACTATACAGTGTCATTACTACATGTGTACATACATTTCTGTGATAAAAATCAAAATATTCTATGCTATTAGAACTCAATTATATTTATATAGGTGGATTAATTGAATTTTCGTAGGCATGATTTTATGATTCACTAAATTAAGTTTTTTTAAACTAAATTTTGTTCTTAATAATTTTGTGAACCCATTTACAAAGTACGTTAATGTTTTGAAATTAATTGCGACCGTTGGCACCATGATTTCATTTACGTAGATATTCAATGGCTTAAATCTGTCAATCACATTGATGTATGCGCATTATTACTGATCTGATACACACTTATATACTACTAATATATACTGCTTATACATTTATATTTATTACTACTTATATACTGATACAGACGTACTCGTATTAGTGTTTTTTATCAGTCTGAAATCTTTGTGAAACGCAATTTATATCACTACTTAATTTTTAGTCGGAAAACTAATTTTTATCAAATTCAATTTAAAGAGCTTCAAATTCAGTTTCATAAAAATTAGTTTTATCCTGAGGAGTCTGAAATGTATCAGCTACATTTTCAGCAGTGAAAGATAAAGTTGTGCTCAGTACTTTGTCTTTCACTGCTGAAAATGTTACTGATGCATTTCAGACTGCCTAGGATATTCAGTACAGGCCCATACATAGGCAACTTGGACATCTTAGACATCAACTTGCAGCTGTTAAAAAAATTGATAGTGATCTGATTATTATAAGTCACTGAAAAAATTAAAATAGAAAACCTGGACCAACAAATTCGCTATCGAAAGATATACACAGTACAGAAACTTCACACAAGCGCTTTCTAGGTCTCTAGTTATGTGCATAGAAGACATTACCATCGGTTGCAATGCAATGTTCAAAGACAGTATCCATGGAAATCCAACAATTTATATCATCATAGGACAAGACAACACGTTTTTGAATATACTGCAACATGTTTTAGTAAGAACGCAAAAGAAAGCAATCCTACTAAGTCCTACCTAAAAACATGCTCTAAAGAGAAAAGCTGTATTTATTTATTTATAAAAAAAGTACTTGTGTAGCGCACAATAGTTGAGTTCATGTCCGGTGTAAGTGTAAGTGTTAGAGTTTACTCCGGAGTCAACTCCGGGGTAAGTGTAAACTTAACACCGGACATGAACTCGGGTTGAGTTTACACTTACCCTGGAGTTAACCCCGTAGTAAACTCCCGGTGTAGAGTTAACCTGAACTAAAGGAATCGAACTCTTTTTCAAATGCAAAGTATGATATAGCAGCTGAATTTCACAAAGGGATAAAAGTCTTAAAATTTAAGTCATTTACCGAATTATATGAAAATACATCTTTCCAGCATCAAATTCTACTGCTACATAGATAACTCGGACCATGCAAACGTTAACCCCTAGAGGATAACTCCTTGTCGAGTTAATGTCCGGTGTAAAGTGTAAAGTGTTAAGTTCTGCATATTGATGAAATTTTTCCATTGGTTGCACAACAAAGATGTATGTCAACATAATGAAATTATAAATCGCTATCAGATCATGTTTCACAACCACCAGAATATCATTGAATATTGCTTTTTTCATGAAAATTGTGCATGGTGAATAAATAAATTGCGATTTTCGCTTCTGTTCTATGGAAAGAACTCTCAATAATAAAGAAACTTTGCACATTTTTGAATCGTACTTGTGCGTGATATAATTTCTGATTAATTTTCTGAACCTTGCTAATTTTCTTATATGAAATGATGAAATCGGAAACTTCAAGCCTTGATTCTATGAGAAGTGCTGCGGGCAATCAAGGAGCTCGACTTGCAAAAAACTAGAAATAAGTCCGCCCACCTGTCCATTGTCTTTGTGTAGGCCGCTGTCTATACTCGTCGCATCAGCTCATTCATAATGCTGTCTAAATGTACATATCTTCCTGCACCGCGCCCTGTATCCGAAAGTGAATTTGGTGTTGACCTACTCGATCGTGCCCACCTGCGTAGGGGTCCTGCCGGCACTTGTGCCCGGAGCCGGTTGCTCCTGAGTTAGCTATCAGCTACATACGAGATTTTTAAGCGAATTCAACCGAAGCTATGGTATATTTGCTTTTATTTAGCCAAAGATAGCATAAAGCTGAGTGAAGTTATGCGATGACAATTATTGTAAACCTAATTCAGTCTTCTAGAAGTGTACGAACCACGCGTGGGGGAGCCAGTATACGTACATTCATTTCAAATGCATCCGTGTGGCACGTGTCATCTTAAAACTGTAGCTTGGAGATTGACTGCCATATGCTCGCATGAAGATGGTCAATTGCAACCTAGGACCTGATGGACGGTGTCACCGCGCACACGTCATCAGCAACTTGGTTGATTATCCCTTAATTTATGAATACTTTGTAGACCTCAGTGCTGATATCCGCTATCTATGATTAAACAATTATTACAATTATAAAATTACCTGTTTGCTAAGACGAGTAATCTGAATGACATACCAGTATTTATACCGGTATTTACATTAAGGCATTTGGAAAGCGGATTAGGCCTATTTAATTCATCATTGTCCTCAGATACTGGTCCTTCCTCACATGATCCACTATATAAGAGATTGACAACTTTGCTAAACCATAATGTTCATCAACTTCGATATATCGTGACAATATTGTATTATCGGATGCAAGTAGACTTTTTAGGCTTTAATGTAAGTCTGTACTTCCAACAAGATAACTGTATGATTCCGCATGTGCCTTATGCACATTCTGTACTTCTGCATTTTCCTTTGATACATCGGAATTTTTATAGCAAATAGTGAAAAGATTAATAAAATGGCTTTTCAGTCAATTGTATTTATTGTGAACAAATATCGCTCGATACAGATATGCGAATCAAAATTAGAATGAAATTAAAAATCAATCATTAATCGCATAAGAAGCAACAAGATGCACAGAAAACAGCGCCCATGAGGACGGTGGCATTCAAGTGGACGCTGGCAACGCAGTCTTAGAAAGAGTCACATGGTATGGCAACTTTCGTCCGTTTTCCTACGTCTGTCTCCGTCATAGCTCCAGTGGTCTCAAAGGACAGGGCACAAATTGGAATCACCGATTCAATGCATTTCTTCTTCTTTGAGCCTTTTTAGCGACAACATTGGGATCAATCGCACAGTCGTTGACGCAATTAACCGAAACTACATCGTTGCATGCAGATGTCCCACGTAAGAGGGCCTTCCTCGAAATGACATCTCAGCATTGGCATGCAAGGGAACAGTCGGAGAAATTTAACAAATTGGCAGTAAAAATTTAGAAAGATACACAGCTCTTCAAGCTCGTCCGTCTAAGAAATTACTAATCTTTCCTTTATTAAACTGCATGAACGATACTCTTGCTTTAACATCCTTCGTTTGTTCAGCTTTTTCCGCGGAATCGTAATGAGAATGATGAAAAATGCACCCAAATCATTTGTCTTTTGTTTTCTGATGGAATTTGTCTGATTTCAGTCTACTTTCGGGGTGACTGAATAAAAATTTCGATTTTATGAAAGCACTGCCAAATGTCGTTTGTTCAAACATAACCAGTTTAACACCGGAGTTTACACCGACAGGTAAACGGAGTAAACACTAAGACCTACACTTACACCAGACATGAACTCAACTAATGTAATGTTACAAGGCGCTCTATTCGAACAGATAGATTTTCAACAACCGACGAAAGCTGAAGAGTGTCAAGTTATTGCCCTTGAGATGTAAAAGGAGGCTGTTCAGCAGTCGTGTTCCAGCAACGGCGAAAGCTCTATCACCCAGGCGAGTGCGTGTTCGGAGCACTTCGCATGTTCTCAGATCACTCGATTTTGTCACGAGAGCTGTGACCCTCCCTAGGTGACATCTGTCCATCAAATATCGTGGTGCCATTCCATTCATGGCTTTGAAGGCCTGTACCGCCATCCGAAAAGTGATCCTGTGGCGCACTGCGAGCCAATGCATCTGATACAGAATTGGAGTTATGTGCTCATGTTTGCGAGCTCCTGTCACCATACGCGCAGCAGCATTCTGTACAGCCTGAGGCGACGATGGAGCTTATTGGAGATACCATAATGCATAGAGCAGCAGTAGTTCGATCGAGATAATTCAAACGCCAGAATCAAAGTCTTTGCAGCATCCTCTGGTAAGCTCTGTATCACTGGACGCAGTTGACGAAGGAAGTGAAAAGCAGAGCGACACGACGCAGAAACATTGGCAGACAGCGACAGACGGCTAATTATCATTACGCCAAGGTCACGCACAGATTCCGATGAGGCAACACAAGTTGATGGGATGTCAACTGTACCAGCATCAATCCTCGCGACCTGCTGACGAGAGACCAGTCATATGAAAACAGTCTTGTCAGAATTCAATCGTAGCCTACTCGAGTTCAGCCATTTGCCAATATCAGAAACACATATAGAGAGAGTCGCTTCTCAGCTGATGAAACTTGATCGACTGGCACACTGATATATATATCTGACAGTCGTCTGCATACTGGTGCTACTGACAGTGATGAGCCGCGACGATCTTGTTTAGGTGCGCCGTGTACATGATAAATAACAACGGCCCAAGCACTGATCCCTGAGGAACACCATACCAGAAGACCTGCATCGACGACATGGAATCGGAATTTCAGAACTGACCAGCGCGAGATGTTGAGAATGATGATATCCACTCGAGAACGATAGAAGTCAATCCAAAAACAGATTCGAATCGACGCAGTAATAACAGGTGGTCAACACAGTCGAATGCCGTCGATATATCAAGGAGGCAGCAACGTTACCAGTCGATTCAAGTCAATCAGCAGCAATTAGGGCATTTGACATCACGCTAAGCATAGCAGTCTCCGTTGAATTATGCTGTCTATATGCCGATTGATTGGTCGGTAGCAAGTTGTGCTGTATCAAATAGCTATGTAATTGCAGAGCAATTACACGCTCGATCAGCTTCGACAAGAGAGCCAAGTTGGAGACCAGTCGAAAGTTCGACATGACCGATGGATCAAGTCCAGCCTTCTTCAGACGTGGCCTCAAAATTGCATGCTTCAAACATTCCGGTAGGCGGCCTGACGCTAAAGAAGAATTGACGATGGCAGCGATGAATGGGATAAGCAGGTCGACAACAAGGCACAGGAGATAAGTTGCAATCAGATCCAAGATACAAGACTTCGGTGGTAATGTCATGATGATTTGACGGATATCTTCCCGCGTAACGGGATGGAACGTAGATAACAAGACATTCACCGATGCTGTATCCTCACCAGCTGCTGTTGATGGCGAAGCCGAAACAGTGTCATTTCTGATGTCATCTGCTTTCTGTGCAAAAAATGAAGCGAACTCTTCAGCTGTATTGTCAGAATTTGGTAATGAACGGTCACAACCTAAGATAGTACTCAGTGATCTCCATAGGTGAGCTGAGGATCGACCATCCTGCTTCAACCGATCACACAAATAGAACTTTTTCTTTATCTCGTACATCCAGAACCGATCTTTCCTTGCAGACAACCACTGAATCCTGTCATCATTGCTTCCACTCCGGCTGTAGCAGCGCTCCTTTCGTCGACATTCACAGCGCAAAAGTCGACAGTCATCCTCAAACCAGTGTGCTTGGCGATTCGTTCGGCAGCTCACGGAGTGTGAAGCGGAGGCAGTCGATCTGAAATGTCTTGTAAGACACTGTTGTACGTGTAAACCAGAGACACTGACTGCTCGGACAGTTGTGCGAACGTTAAGCGGTCAAAATGTTGATTTTATGAAAAATAAGATCAACGCGGTTGATCAACCTCTCCCTATCTCGTGCGATGTGTAGAACACCCTCAAATTACACTTGAAAATGTTTTAGAGCAAAATTGACTTTAAAAGTAGTTAGACGATAAATGGGCTAATGATATCAAATTATTTGTTTTTCACTATTCATATTTCTTCCCTCTCTCATAGGTAAAGTGAGCCAGAGTTGGAAGAGGGTCATGGATCAGGTGGGTCAAGTGGGTCACAAAATCGCGTGGGTCACGTGGGTCGTGGGTCATGTTTTTCCGAAAAGTTGGTGGGTCAGGTGGGTCGTGGGTCAGACTTCGTTGACCCACTTCCAACTAGTTTGACCCATGATAGATTTGACAATCTCAAATGCTGTAAACTTCATTTTTCGTATTCTTATCATTCATGAGAAAGATTTAGTCAGTGTCACTGAAAGGAGTGATGGATTCACATTGTCAAAATATGCAACACCATTGATTTTCACAAGTCTCATACAGTGTCGAAAGGGGGCGGAATTCACACAAATTAAAGGCTCAAAAACAATTGCTGCTGTCTACTGAGAGATGTTGGTTGCTGGAGAGAAGTTGTTTGAGTACAATTGTGTATGCTCGATTCTCTGCCGCTATGTCTGACGATACCCAATGATGTGTGACTTTGATTTCGGAGATACAGCTACTGAAGAAGTCAGGTATTCAGAGGAGGTATTATTAATCTTGAAAATTTTCTTGCAATGCCAGCTGACCTTCGTTTTGTTTGTTTCATTTGATTTTGTTGGCCTTTCGTAGAAAATATCCTCTGGTAGAGATTAGAATGGTAAATCTGTGGTAAAGATTGATCAGAGCCTAAATATTTTCGAAATATATAATTGATAAGAATATCTTGATAATATACATACTTCATATCTAATGTATTTAGCCGTTCAATCTACTTTCGCATCGTACATGCTCCATGCATCTCATTGCTCATTCGATGCATGATAATCTGAAATGCGCTAATTCATACGACGGTCATTGATATAGACTTATTCCTTTCACACAGACTTATTACGGCAGAGCTCTGTGTGGAGATATTTCTTGACACTTCGTATCAATAAAAAGTTTCGTTTTGATATTTGATTTAGTATCAATAAAGATAGGAATATTTACATGATGTCACTAGTGATTGTTATCACAACGTACTCGCACATGTAGCGCTACTCATATATGTCAGTTCATCTATATGTACATTGTAAGCTAATTAATGAATTATAATCTTGTCATCGTGCAATTTTCTATTCACGCATTACGCATGGTTACTCCATTTGCTTTTCAATGAATGTCATTCTTACATCAAATATACAACTTTCTACTGAAATCTAACATTAGAGGAAGTAAATGAAATTGGAATCGATTGCCTTCAGAAGCAACAAAATATTAGTTTGACTACTTTTCTGAGATAATTTTCACACATGTAGTATCTAGTATCTAGCATAATAAATGCATGTACAAAGGATTTAGGCCTACTGCAGTCCTATTTTTTAACTTCACTTGATTAAGATATGTACAATTTGAAATTTAGTCTCTTGGGCCCTCAAGTGAACTAATCATCTCTCTACGAGTTAAATAGGTAGCACTAAAAAGGATATTAAAGAATTATGACAAGAAACAGAATCGTTTAAATTTTTTAGAACCTCAGCCATTTGTGGTACATGAACTTTGATTATAAGATAATTTTGATGAGATTACATGTCTATTTATCATGTGACAAGTGGTCTGATACACTTGAACCTTCATAACAAATCTTAACAACAATTTTGATACTACCAGGCCTCTACCTAGATAGACATATAACCTTGAATGAAAAGAAACTTAAGATGATACCAGAAAAGGAAATTGCACTCACAACATTCACCCTTGTAGGATGTGGGTCAGGTGGGTCAAGTGGGTCAAAGATGTGTTGGGTCAGGTGGGTCGTGGGTCATGTTTTCGTGAAAAGTCAGTGGGTCGTGGGTCACACATGCCGTGGGTCAGGTGGGTCATGGGTCAGACTTTGTTGACCCACTTCCAACTCTGAAGTCAGCAACTACTTTGCAACTGTCCTTACACTTTAACATGTTTAACTGTTTCTTCATGTTTCTATTTCTTTACCTATGACTTTCTTTTCAGTAATAGTTATGTTGCAGCAGCCTCATTAGTTATTCAGTTATGAGCCACAGGACATCATTCCTTGCCTTTCATCGCAAAGTTATTCTATTTTGTCATCCTCATGTTCTTCACTTTTCTCCATCTAATTGTCTTTCATCTTTTAAGGGACATCTTTGGTTTAAGATCTCCTCCCTCATACTACGGATGTAACACACTCACACACAACTCTGCAGCCATAAATTGGCACTACTCAAATAGATGTCAAGGTCGGTCTGTAAGTATTGCTATAACGTGTGTAATATTTGAAACTATCAATATTGCACTTGATGTCTTTCGAAACTATGGTTTATTGAAAGACCTATTTCATTCTATCCTTCACGAAGTATCAAATGATCTCTCTTGGATAAAATTCTCGAGAGAGTACAAGTTCGAAACTTATTAGTATTCTTAGTTGATTAACGTAACGAAGAATGTGGTGAAGAGATAGACAAATTTTACGACCGACATTAACGTCAAAATCAAGTACCAGTAGAATAGCTTTGAAATCGAACCAATTTCATAAACCGCAAAAGTAATGTTTGGAGAAATAGTTGCCATAAGAGGACTAATTTCGAAGTTAGAAATTCCTTTTAATAGTCTGCAACGATTCACGTGACATTCTCAGGGGAACATTTTTGAATAATTAAAGACACATGCACGCATATGCAAGTCTAAATCTGTCGATGCTTCAGTCAACCTTTCCTAAGGCAATATGGCGCACTATTACGGTGCTTTATAACGTTTAAATGAACTCAACTCGATTAGAGAAATTTTGAAAGGAACTTGAACCCGACAGAGATGATAGATATCTCTCTGAATTTCTCATTTGGAAAAGATTGTCGAGCATGTACTCATCTCTCTAGACATTCTTATGACATTGCTCGTGGAATGAAACATGACATGAATTAATGAAGTCGATAATGTATTGCATGGAAGCTTTTGATTGTCATTTAATAATTGCAGGCTATTTGTATTTGGAAGCCTCCTATTAGCCATTTTGTCAGGCAATCTTGCGCTTTAAAAACTGAGGGAGGAGAAATGGGGCTTCTGGAGCCTTCTGATTTTGGTGTTCCTTCAATCTTTTCCTAAAGATAGTGAGCAGCATTCTCATTCTGATGGTGGCATCAGCTTATGTCAACTTGGTCATCTTGTTGCTATAAATAGCAATTCAAAATATAAACTCAACTTTGTCAAAAAATTGATATTTTCAGTATCAGTTAGCAATCGATGGCAGATTTTCTTTGCTGATGGTATGAAAGCGTCTTGAGATAATGTTGTCAGTGTGGTTGACGGCATTTTGTCATTCTGTATATTCTTGCAGATATTTTTCGATTTCACAATATGAAGGCCCATTGAATTCATTGTTGTATGACGCCGCTTCCGGAAGGCGGATCTTTTGGATTAAAGACTCTCACCTACTACAACGGAATGAGAACGCCAGAATCTCTTGGAACTCAAGCCTTCAAGACCTAGAACTAATCAACCATTGCACACAGAGCTGGAAGTGGTGCCGGGCCAGGCTCAGTCCTAGAAAATTTTGTAAGCAACCAGGCCGAGCCCGAGCTGGTTATCAATTTACTTACAGATGGTACATAGAACCTACAGCATGCGATCGTGTCATCAATAATTAAATTTTTTAAATGAATCTTGAGACAATTACACTCAACTAACGCAATTGATATTTTCACTAAGGATGGTTAAGTGCTCAAAAGGATAAAATTTCTCACCCGGTCCCAGATGCAAAATTTGTCCGGGCCGGACCCGAGCCTAATATTATGGAGTCCATGCGAGCCCCGGGCCCGGGAACGAAAAAAGCGGCCCGGTTCCAGCTATGCCTATACAGCGGAAATATTTTTTACCCATTAACTACGGAAAGGGACAACTTGTTACCCCAGATTGTCTTTCGCTGAATTTTGTCATAATGATCCGAACAACAATTTCTAATGATACACAGGAAGTTCGCTTGTCAACTTCGAATGCATTACAATGGTCTATCTCTTAAAATCGCTCTCGATAAAATGCTGATTATGTGGTCGGATAAAAATAAGAGGAGTGCTTGCTAAGGATTTCTGAAATGTCAACGTCATTATTTTTCGTCAATCCAAACAAAAGAAGAAGTCCAATGCAAGCATATAAATCAATCTTTGCTTCTTCTTCTTCTTCTGATAATTCACTCATTGGTGTATAGCGCAATTTCCTTGCTTTGAGAATCAACTATAGGCTTACACAGAAAACATCATGCACATCTGAAAATCTAAAAAAGTCGGATGCATAATTATAAAATTTTTAAGACTTTTACTGATGTATTATATATTCTGCTCTGTGCAGAATAATTCAATATGCAGCTCTGTCCTAACTTTGCAGTGCTGCTAATAATCATAAAGATTGCAAAGTGCTGCATGTAGCTTAGAGATGTCCACAGACTTGAGCAATTTAAGCAAAAAGCTTCCTTTTCTCACGGCAAAGCCAGGAAAAATAAACGCATAGCAGCCTGTTGTGCAGTAGGCCTAATTCAACCTATTCAGCCATTCTAGATATTTCAAGATAGCTTTGGGCCATTCCGATCCGTTCCAACGAGCCCTTGTAGGGTGAAGCTCAGCCCCTACGGCCGTCAAGGAACTTTGTGCTTAAATAGTTCAAGTACGAGGACGTTTTGGCTGAGGGGAAATGACGCTCTGCAATCCACATGCAGTATTTTCACATATATAGCCTCTGAAATTTGCGAGGAGACGGCCAAAAGTCACGTTATTTGCAAGAATGTAACTTGCTGGCATAACGAATCAGTAAATATGCAATATAATATTTACTACGGACTTAGACCCTTTATTGTAGCGAAAGAAGCATCTTAGTGGCCTAGCACATTAACAAAATAGTGAAATTATCATGTGTAATAGGCTCATATTGATTTTAGTCAACACAGAGTTGCATTGATAATTCAGTCATTTCGCCCGCGTTTTACCTCAAAACTGTAACAGTTACATTTATTTAATTGCAGCAACAAAGCCTATGTATAAAAGAAGTGTGCGATTTCCTTATACTCGTACATTTACTGACATTTTCAGGGCAATAATATGCCCGGAAATCAGTTTCAATGCTATAGGCTAATACCATATGAAATTTTATCTGTCCATTTAGTATTTACATCCCTAACTTATCAGATTTCCACATTATGCATCCAACATTAAACCATAATTCCGTAGATTATTTTTTCAAATTTCCTTTTTCGTCAATGTGAAATAGAGTATCTGATACAAACTAGTTAACAATAAACATACATTATTAACAAACACCTACACAGATGACAATTGAATCGCAGGAGGATAAAACACAGACCGTTCATGCGCAACGTAACTCTTCCGAACCGGATGAGCTAAATTTGTCATGTGACATTCGAGCAAGCGCATTGTACAGATATGATTGATGTTTAATCCAATATTTAGATCAGATTCTGCCACCTGACTTACATTGACAACCTTGCATATATATAGCAGTAATCTCTACGTCAAACTTTAACATCCATCATTCAGAATGAAGTACCTCGGTTACAGCGTACTCCTTACTGTCATTACAGTATTGGCGAGCAGATCTCATGCCACTGTGAGTATACTATCTTGCTTTACCATCTATCTTCCCCATGATATTATTATATTACGTACTGATCTCGAGAGACTTCACGGTAGAAGCATTTGAAAGGTTGTATGACACATTTATTCTCGTTTAACAATTTTATAGCTTAGTAGTTAAAACTATTCAGATTCGTATTGCTTGAATAAGTTTTAGGAGGTCATTAGGTCTATATTCAAGGATATGCTAAGTTATTACCATGTACAGCCAAAAGAAAGCCGGATGAACAACTTCTGCGGTAAAAAGGCCGATATACACACGATACTGCAAACGAAATATCAAGAAATTGAAAATTGTAAGAACAACAGTATTTACATTCATTAATCAATTCAGAAGGACATTTGGGCTCATACCGGGTGCTAATTTCCCATGTATCTTTAACATATTGGTACTCTGAAATAGACTGCAAAGGAATAGTATTTATTTTTACCAATGAGATACAGCAAGATGTACTTGCAATGAGATGACATACTTGTAATTTACTATTTCTGCTGATATAATGCAACCATGGTGCTACGGAAATCAATTTTCTAGTCCGAAAATAAAGTTGAAATTGACTTCCACAAGGTCTTCCAAATTATTCTACATATGGTCTGTTTGATCCATGGTTCATGAATTATGGAAACATTAGCTGAATTATCGAGTAGTTAGTTAATTAATTTATCGGAAAATTAATGCCATCGTATAACTTTCGATTACACCGGAGGTACATAAAAAAGCACACTTGACGGGTGACATTTCACACACGAACAATTTCTTTAAAAAACTTGTTGATTGTATAGGCGTAGCTCCGGTCTAATACATGGTTACCTCAAATGTCCAATCAAAAAATTCTTATCCCAGATGCAGACTTTAAAATGCCAGCAGCGGGGACTGAAATTACAATTTCAATATCCAATTAGGAAGTCCCATAACGCCATTTATCGATCTTCCAACTACCGGTACCATGAAAATCCCTGTAAATACAATCGACTTATCTTTTTCCTTATTCCTGAATGCTTATCTTCTTAACCATACAATCTATACTACCATATTTATTCAATAATCCTAGCAGACAGAGTCCCAGCAGAATTTCGAATATTATACATTTCTAATGTAAGCATAATGGTATTGCTGCCCAATTTATTGCTATATCCATCGTCAAAAGAATAGATGATTTGAAGGAATTTTATCAGTGTCCATTGTAGAAAATCAGTTACATGAATTTTCGAAGCTCTTAATTGAGCTTTGACAATTATTTAAGAATTTGAGACATCAATATTCTACCTAGAGTATTTATATGCACAATACTCCTTCAATTCTACTTCTCAATTGTAGATGTGGAAAAATCCTAACGGCTTGGATGGTCTCTTTCCTGATCGAGCAAAGTCTCTTTTTCGGAGAGGAAATATTGTCTTTGGATCTCGTCCATATTCATTGGAGAATTCTCCATTTTTCTCCATTGCCCCACAACGTCCACGCTAT